>JAGFNQ010002696.1:0-182674 GCA_024364735.1 Boesenbergia rotunda
TTTCCCAACAATTTCGAAATAATCATGAAGGGTTTTGAATGCAATTTGAAAAATCATGAAGCGCGACACATTCCCAATTCCCGTCTTAGGAAACAAATTCATTTTCGGGAAGTGGTTTAGTGAAAATGTCAGCTAGGTTTGACTTGGACTCTACATGAGAGAGTATGATGTTCACCCTAGTTACATGATCCCTAATGAAGTGGTGTCTTACTTCAATATGTTTTGTCCTAGAATGATGGACTGGATTCTTGGTTAAGTTAATTGTGCTAATGCTATCACATAACACTTGCACACCCTTGTAACTCAATCCATAGTCCTCTAAGGTATGAATCATCCACAACAATTGCGATACCACTCTCTCCCATGGCGATATATTCTGCCTCGGTAGTGGAAAGAGCAACACATGTTGCTTCCGACTCGACCAACTTACTAAGGACGAACCTAAGAATTGGCAGCCCCCACTAGTGCTTTTCCGGTCCAACTTACATCCAGCGTAGTCGGAATCCGTATAGCCAATCAAGTCAAAAGATTCGGTACGGGGATACCAAAGACCTACACCAATTATGCCCTTGAGATATCTCAAAATTCGCTTAACAGCAATTAAATGAGAATCCTTGGCACAAACTTGATACCTAGCGCACATACCTACAGCAAATAGTATATCTGGTCGACTGGCTGTGAGGTATAGCAGACTACCTATCATGCTTCGATATTGAGTTAGATCAACGGGTTTACCACTCTCATCATTGTCTAATCTTGTGTTTGTAGCCATGGGAGTGGTTACCTCTTTTGATTCACTCATATTGAATTTTCAAAGCATTTCCTATGTATACTTTGATTGGTGCACATAGATACCATCGCGAGTTTGCTTGATTTCAAGTCCAAGGAAGAAAGTCAATTCTCCCACTAGACTCATTTCAAACTCACTCTCCATGTGTCCAATGAACTCATTTAAATAGCCCCTATTGTTTGAGCCACAAATTATGTCATCGACATATACTTGGGCTACAAATATATTGTCACCATCTCTTCGTAGAAATAGTGTAGGGTCTATTTGACCTCTAACGAAGCCCTTCTCAACTAGGAATGTCGACAACCGCTCATACCAAGCCCGGGGTGCTTGTTTAAGGCCATAAAGTGCCTTTTTGAGCTTGAACACGTGGTTTGGAAATTCGGTACTCTCAAACCCCGGAGGTTGTTCGACATAGACCTCTTCTTTAATCAAACCATTTAGAAAGGCCGATTTGACATCCATTTGATATAATTTGAAACCACGATGTGCTGCAAATGCTAGTATCAATCGGATGGACTCTAATCGTGCCACAGGAGCATAAGTCTCATCATAATCAAGGCCTTCAACATGACTGTAGCCCTTAGCTACCAAGCGTGCCTTGTTTCTAATGATTTCTCCCTTATGGTTCAATTTTTTCTTGAAGACCCATTTGGTTCCAATAATGGAGGTCTTCTTGGGTCTAGGGACCAAGTCCCAAACTTGACTCCTCTCGAATTGACCTAGTTCATCTTGCATTACAATGATCCAATCAGGATCATTTAATGCTTCATCAATTTTCCTAGGTTCAATTTCGGAAATTAGGGCAACTTCATTAGCCTCATTCTGGAAGAATGATCTAGTTCTAACCCCCTGACGGATGTCTCCAACAATTTGATCTTGGGGATGACTAGAGGCTAATCTAGTTTGCCTAGGAGTTGGTGGTGCTTCTTGAACAGGTTCACTAGACCCAAGTTCAGCCTCAGAATCCGGCTGATCAGTGGGTTGTCTAGGTTCACCGTCATCAGACTCATCACCATCAACAACACTTGGAGTTTCATTCAAACTTAGTCTCCTAAGTTCGAGTTGAACTCCTTCTACATTTTCTGATTGGTCACTTGATTTTGGAACTTCTTCAAAGACCACATCAGCAGACTCTTCAACTAATCTAGACTTCTTGTTGTAGACTCGGTAGGCTTTGCTAACGAGGGAGTACCCGACTAGTATCCCTTCATCAGCCTTTGCCGTGAACTTTCCAAGATGATCCTTGGTGTTTAGGATGAATACCTTACAACCAAACACCCTAAGGTGTTTAACCGTAGGTGGTTTCCCAAACCAAAGTTCATGGGGAGTCTTTCCTAGAAACCTATGAATCAGGACTCTGTTTTGCACATAGCAAGCTGTATTTACAGCTTCGGCCTATAAGTAACTCGGGAGTGAGTACTCATTGAGCATGCTTCGTGCAGCCTCTTGGAGTACACGGTTCTTCCTCTCTACAATACCATTTTGTTGTGGTGTTCTAGGAGTAAAGAACTCATGTCTATAACCCTTATCTTGACAAAATTCTAAAAACCTTTGATTTTGGAATTCACCTCCATGATCACTTCTAATTGTCTTAATTGTTGATGATTTCTCATTTTCAACTCTTCTACAAAAAGAAATGAAAGTATCTAAGGTTTGGTCCTTATATTTTAAAAAGTAAGTCCATATGTATCTAGTAAAATCATCAATGATAACAAAGCAATATCTACTTCTATTCAATGATATGATGGTACTACAATCAAATAGATCCATGTGAAGTAAATCTAATGCATTGGAAGTACTTACAGTGCTTTTACCTTTATGTGCAGATTTTGTTTGCTTACCCATTTGACATGCATCACATAATTTGTCTTTTTCATACTTGATGCTTGGTAAACCACGGACTAGTCCCTTGTTGGCCAGCTTCCGGATGTTCTTCATGTTGACATGTGCTAACCTCCGGTGCCAAAGGGCGGACTCTTCTTCTTTTGACATGAGACACTTAGCAAAAGCATTAGTAGCACTTTTAAATGAAACTTGATAAATATTGTCTACTCTTGTTCCTACTAGTACCGTGTCCAAGGTGTCATTTTGTCTAACTAGACATTGACTTGGTTGGAAGTCAATTGTGTAACCCGTGTCACACAATTGACTGACACTTAGGAGATTAAACTTCATCCCCTTGACTAGAAGGACATTTGAGATTCTAAGACATCCGGATATTTGTCTCCTATTCCTATGACCTTAAGACTACCATTGTTACCAAATGATACATTACCTCTACTTTTCTTGTGAAGTGTGGTAAACAACGATCTATCCCCGGTCATGTGTTTGGAGCATCCACTATCAACGAACCAAGTTGATAGGTGCTCCCCCTCAATCATAACCTACACAATTCGAAAAATAGAAGTTTTAGGTACCCAAACCTTGGGACCTAAAGCATCAACTAAACATGACTTAGGCACCCATGCCTTGACAACTTTCTTTTGAGTCTTGGGTGTCCTAGATTGTCTCATGTCAGTCCTAGACATAAGAGACACAAATGAGGGTTCTTTAGGGCGGTAACCAATACCGGCCCTATTGTAGACTGCCCTTTGGGCATTTAGAATCATATCTAGGGTCTTAGAGCTAGTTGAGAACTTCCCAAGAATATTCTTGAGCTTCTCAACCTCACTCTTCAAAGATTGGTTTTCCTCTACTAACAAGTTATCATGCAAGTCATTTACTTCCTCCACCTTGGAGGATTTCAAATTTTCAATTTCATGTTTCAATGATTTGATTTCATCTTCTAGCAATTCGACATGCAAATCATCAATGTTATCATCTCTAGAAGCCTTCAATTGATCAATTTCTAATTGCAATGCTTTAACTTTGTTTTTGGATTTCTTAAGCATACTAGTTAAACATGCAATTGCTCTATAACACTTTTCAAGCTCGGGAGAAGTTACCTCTTCATCATCCGAAGATGATGAAACCGTGTTTGCGGAGCTTGCAGATTCATCACTGCTCTCCTCACCAAGAGCCATGAGAGCCACTTGCCTTGTGCTCTTCTCCTCCTTTTCTTCATCGGATGAGCTAGAGGATGACTCATCCCAAGAGGCCTTCAAGGCTTTCTTCTTCTTCTTGAATTTCTCTTCTTTTCGTTTGGATTTCTCCTCCTTCTTCTTAAGCTTTGGACATTCATTCTTGAAATGCCTTTTCCTACCACACTCAAAACAAGATGCATTATTCTTATCAAGTTTGGATTCACTAGTGTTACCTCTACTTTTGAAACGTCGATCCCTTCGCATCATCCTCCTCACAAAGTTTGTCATCTCAGATGAGGAGGAGCCACTGCCATCTTCCTCAGAATTGGACTCGGATTCGGAAGAGGATGAAGATGATGAGACCTCTTTCTCCTTCTTTTTCTCCTTCTTCTTCTTGTTGGTTCGGTCCCCTGCAACTAAGGCAATCCTCTTCTCCTTGGGGCCTTTGTTAGCCATTTCATGCAACTCCATCTCACAAAATAAATCATCTAATTTTACAATAGATAAATCCTTGGATACTTTGTAGGCATCCACCATAGATGACCACAAAGCATTCCTTGGAAATGCTTTCAAAACATACCTCACAAGGTCGCGGTTCTCGACCTTTTCATCAATTGAATGAAGCCCATTGAGGACTTCTTTGAAACGACTATGAAGCTCACTTACCGACTCATTCTCCTTCATGGAGAGATTTTGAAGTTGGTTGAGGAACAAATCCCTCTTTGCGATTCTAGAGTCTCGGGTGCCTTCGTGAAGCTCAATGAGTTTGTTCCACAGGTCCTTGGCACTTGTGAAAGGACCAACTTTGAAGAGTTGATCTTTGTTCATGCCACATTGTATAGTGACCACCGCCTTCGCGTCGGCTTCACTCTTTCGTGTTTGTTCGGCAGTCCACCGTGAAGACTCGAGTTCTTTGCCTTCCTCATCCTAAGGATGGATGAATCCCTCCTTCACCGCGAACCAAGTATGGATATCCATCTTCAAATAGTATTTCATCTTTGATCTCCAATATTGAAAGTCAGCGCCATCAAAGAATGGAGGTCGGGTGGTGGAGAAGCCTTCTCTCAACGCCATCTTGTTGATAACTCTTGGATGTTAAGCCGTAAACAGAGCCCCAAGCTCTGATACCACTTGTTGGTGACGAGATGGCTAGAGAGGGGGGGTGAATATAGCCAACACTTTCTCTTTGAGAACTTAGCAAGTTTTCTGCACTTAGCTTGTCAGTAGCACAGCGGAAGAAGCAAAGGAAAAACAAAATAGTGCAGTAAACTAAAAACAAAGATGAAGGCTAACAACCACAGCTACCAAGATCGCTAACAAGAGGGTTTACAAGGTTCGGGGATAACTTGCCCCTACTCCTTGGCGTGCCCTTAAGGTGGGCGATCCCTTGATCGTCGGCAGATCAAGCCCCGGTGATCACCGGATATAAAGCAACCTCCTTCTCGGTGGAGAAACCTCTCCACAGCGTTTCAATCAGATAAATGTTTAAGCTCAATGAAACAACAAGAAAGATCTTACTCAAACACCCAGCAAAGAGAAGAACGCAGCAAGCTTCCCTGAGCTCCACCCAGTGGCAATCTCACGCAAGAACCCTTCTTCGTGTCTTCCCACTGTCGGACTCCAAGCCTCTCGTTCTCTCCTTCAAGTGCTCGAGTAATCGATGATTGCTTCTCGATAGCTTGCTCAGAATGATGGAAACTTTAAGAACACAGCAAGCTTGATGTGGAGAACTCAAGGCACAGGAACTCAAGAACATAAGCTGTAAGCTTTCGAATGCTTCTCTGCTTCCACCAAGTTGTCTCCCGTTCCTTTTTGTTTCTCCACCAAGCATCAAGTGACCTCATCTCCAGCAGCCTCCAGCTGCCTCACTACCAACGCTAGCTACACTGAACCCTTACTGAACTTCCTGAGCTCCCTCAGCCAGCGGCTTCAGTCCTGCAGCTCCAGCCGTTGCAACTTGAGATGAGAAATGGACAAACCTGCTCCAAGGAAAGCCTTCATTGACTTCTCCTTGAATGTTTGAATCCTCCCCTGTCACCTGCAGCTAAGTCAGAATATTAGAGCAGTATATCACACAGTAAATCAAGTATCAGAGGCAACCATCAGCGAATCGGATACGGTCAGACGCGATCAGAGCGTCTGACAGTGCAATTTAAATTAAAGTGATCGGTCACCCGACTGATCAGAGCGACTCCTGATCGGTCACCAGACCGATCAAGCTAGGTCCAGACCGATCAGGCTCCGTCCTGATCGGTCCCCAACGCTCAATCAGAAATCGCGATTTCTTTGTGACTTCTCCTGGATCGATCACCAGACCGATCCCAGGTTGTGGATCGATCACCTGAACGATCCACCCCTTTCTTGGGCGATTTCTGAGCTTCGCAATCCAGACCTCCTGATCGGTCATCAGACCGATCAGACAGCCTCCTGATCGGTCACCAGACCGATCAGATCATGACCAGACCGATCAGGCTCCGTCCTGATCGATCATAGAGAGGAACCTGCGACGCTTGATCGTTCTCCGGAACGATCTGCACAGTGACCCTGATCGGTCACCCGACCGATCAGGAGCAGTTCAGCAGGGGAACTCAACCTCACTGCTCGCTCCCTGATCGGTCACTAGACCGATCAGGAGCCAGTCAATGGGTGAAACGCATACTCCCTGATCGGTCACCAGATCGATCAAGAGCAGCACAGTAGGTTCCCAACCTCACTGTGTGCTCCCTGATCGGTCACCCGACCGATCAGTCATCGCTGGATCGGTCACCAGACCGATCCACGAAGGAGCAGCGTGCCAGAATCCCTGATCGATCACCAGACCGATCCAGGGACTCAAACTCAGCCCTCCAAGCTAAGTTTCCATCCACCTTAGCCCTCCAAGCTAAGGATTTTCCATCTAACTCTCCAAGTTGGGAATTTACACCTAACCCTCCAAGTTAGGACTTTTCACCTAGCCCTCCAAGCTAGGACTTTTCACCCAACCCTTCCGAGTTAGAACTTCATCCAACCTAGCCCTCCAAGCTAGGCACCTGACCCTCCAAGCCAGGACTTTTTCACCTAATTCTCCAGGATGGGAATTTGCACCTAACCCTCCAAGTTAGGACTTTTCACCTAGCCCTCCAAGCTAGGACTTTTCACCCCAACCTTTCCGAATTAGGACTTTTCCAACACCTAGCCCTCCAAGCTAGGACTTTTCAACACCTAACCCTCCAGGTTAGGATTTTCCAGCACCTAGCCCTCCAGACTAGGATTTTCAACACCTAACCCTCCAGGTTAGGATTTTCCAACACCTAGCCCTCCAGACTAGGATTTTCCATACCATGCCTGATCCCCGATCAGGACTTAATCATAATCAATAATCATCCACCTAAACTTAAATCGGTGTCAACACCAAAACAACAATCAGGGCCAGACTGCATCAACAGTCGCGACTATGCGACCTTTTCACACCTTTTTACTCTATGCCATGATTCATCAGTTAGACATTGACATAGGCCTCCACATATTCCACACCATCATCTACGCATCGAGCGTATCTACTCACGATCGAGTACGTACGCCCTACTGCCACATCATCACCGCCCTTCTTCACCACCATGGTCGAGACATCACTGCCGGAGAGATTATTTCGATGACTGAGTTCGATGAAATAGGGATTAGAAATTTTTCTTTAGCAGGGATAGACGTTTCGGCCATGGGGGTCCTAGCATGGAGACGGGAGAGGGCTAGATGACAGGACGACTTCGACGAGGAGGTGGAGGTAGACGTAACTGATCTCGCAGCCGAGATCAACGAGCAGTTACAGGAGCCTCCCCCACCGACTACCGACCAGCGTATCACATTGAGCACAAGGACGCCCTCCAAGCCAATCGAGAGATAAGCGACGCACAATACAATGAAATGATATCGTTGCTTCGATCTTGGCAGCCTGGCCCATCTGACCATCTTGGCCCTCCTTTCTAGATCATTTTCAGCATGTTAGTGCATTGTGGACTTAGAAATGTTTTCAAGAACCCCACGTATTTTTGAAAAACTCAGGGGGAGAATTTCTTCCAGGGGGAGGAAATTACGTACTTGTTTATTTACTTGTTTTATTAACTTAACTTTTTGAACCGTGTTGCCATAAATCAAAAAGGAGGAGATTGTTGATGCAGGCAGCACCTAAGTCAAACCTGGGTTTTGATAATGACAAAGGGTTCAGAAGTTAAGATGTTATTGTGATCTAACTTGTTCACTGAGTGTGCAGGAAGAAGTCCTAGGTATACTAGGCAAGAAGTCCTGGTAAGGGCTGGGCAAAGAAGTCCTGGTTAAGGACTGGGCACGAAGACTTGGTCAGGTGGATTGGGCAAAAGTCCAACCGGAGGAGCCGGTTGGCAAAAGGTAAACTCTCCTGAGAGGAATAGGTGAGGACGTGTTCCCCGTCGAGGGAACAGTAGGCGTCGGTTCGACCTAGGGTTCCATTTGGGAGAGCCGAAGTCAGAACCAAGACAGCTACGGTTGTAACTAATGCTTATTATGTTTTGGTACTAACCTTAGTTGCAGGGTCGAAGGACTGGTCGTCTGCAAGTGAGGTACTTCACTGGGCCTAGGCGCTCGAATGGAGACAGGCGCCCCGTATGGATACGGGCACCCAAGAGTGAAGGCAAAACCCAAAACATAGCTGCGAAGCCTCTGGACCAAGCCGGATCAGGCGCCCGTGAGGTCACGGGCGCCCCCATCAGCTCAGGCGCCCAAGTGGAGGTGGATAAGCGCTGATCGAGCCCATGGATAAGGATTCGCGGATCGAAGGGCACGTGTTACGCGCCCCCAACGTCATAGGCGCCCGTATGAGCACTATAAAAGGGGGCTCGACGCCAAGGCTTCAACAACCATTCTTTCCAACGCTCCAAACACTTTCGCTTACACGCTGCACTCTGACAAAGTTCCATTTCGAGATTTTAGCGCTGACGACGACCCTCTGCTCCGAAATTCGATCCAACTCGGGCGTCGGTAAAGTTTTAAATTTACGAAAGTGTTGTGATTTAGTTTTCAAATTCTATATCTGTACTCTCAATCTGTAAAGATCATTCCAAATATAGAATTGCCCAAAATAAATGGTCAAGGACCGTGGGCCTTGGAGTAGGAGCCGACCGCGACTCCGAACCAAGTAAAAAATCGACTTGTGTTCTCGTGCATTTTATCTTTTTCCACTGCGTATATTCTTTAACTATCCAAAATTTTTTAACGATATTCACCCCCCCTATCGTTTTTCTCGATCCAACAAGTTCATCATGTGAAATCTTGTAGGTGGACTTGGTCCGACATGATTATAAGGTAGAGTGGTACTACTTAAGGAGTTACATGTTAATTAATTAAATTGTCAGTAATTTAATTAATTAACGGACATTCGATATCTTAAACATGGGGAGAATTTTGTACTCATAATATATGGAACTCATATTTAAATATGGGGGTTGGTGAGATAGATCAATGATGATCCTCTAGTAGAATGAATTATCATTAATGGATCGGGCCTTGATCCATTGGGTGGCCAAGACCCAACTCCTCCTCATGGTCCCTATTGTAGCCTATATATACCTCATAAGTCATGAGACCAAGGCATACCATCCAACACAAACCTAAAGCCTCTCTCTCTATTCTCTCCTCTCTCCCTCTCTCTCCTAGGGTTAGGAGTTTGCGCTGATGGGTTGGAGAAGGAAGAAGCCCTCTTCTTCTTCCTCCTCTCTTCTCTTCATCTCTTCTTCTTGTTCTTGGCCGGCGACCTCAAGCTAAGGGAGGAGATCCTCTTCTCTTTTGTGGTATGCGACGATGAGAAGGGAAGAAGAAGGGATCGGGGGCGCAAAGAGGAGAGAGCTCTCCTTTGTGGTGCTCGGCGCCGCAAGCTAAGGAGAGGAGAAGAAGGTGGCTAGGGCTTGAGTTATCTTCTCTTCTTCTTCATCTTCATCATCCACCTCTTCCTCTTCATCTCTAAGGTCCGGTGCACGCAGCTAAAAGGAAGAAACTCTTCCTTTTAGTCGGCGATGGGAAGGAGAAGGAGAGGTGGCCGGTGGCAACAACCCTAGTGGCTAGGTTTTTGGTGTATGAAAAGTGGAGAGAGAAGGTGCCTTGGTGACTAAGGTTCATGGTAGATCGTCGCCCACACGATGTCCAAGAAGAGGTGGGGTCATACAGTAGATGATCGCGAGGTAAACGAGAGGTATAACCTTTTGTTTTGGCTCCTTTCTTTTAATCTTGCCTTATTTGATTATTGTTCATTATTTTATGTTGATAATAATCTTGGACCCCGATGATAAACACAAAAACCGGCGATCCACTCATCATCTATTCCACGGCTAATCGGTTGGACGAGATTTATTGCTAGAACAACATGATTGTTCAAGTGGTCGCTCGAATCGGTTAACAAGATGATGAGACGGTCGTTTGGGAAATTGTTCTCCATTCGGATTGAAAAATTTTAATCCGTGGACATGGAGAGGTTTCCCATGCTGGACCCGGAATCTCCTCGGAACCCAACAATTGGTATCAGAGCCAATGGATTCCGGGTTTGTGTGTTTTGGATTCGATTACTTTTTTACACTTTATCATATATTTTATTTTGCCAGATAATTGTAGGATGTGCGTAGGCAGGCTATATCTCTTTGGTTGTAGGCACGAGATTCGACTATTATAGCTAAATATGTGTGTATGTGATTGTGTGTGCATGTGTGTAATATTATTTGAATCCTCAGGGTTGACGAGGTTAGATTTAGTATTTAATTTTTGTAATTAAATACGGAAATTGTTTAGCCGCACATTTTAAATTACTTTCGATCTAGACTTATTGTACACTCCATCGTAGAGTATAGGATCGATGGATGTAAATTAGAATGTTTTTTATCTCGGCACGGAGATCCTTTCATGGTGGCTTGCGCATGGTGTAGGGAGGAGCACACGAGGTAAATTTTTTCATGGTGGCTTCCATGGTGGCATCCCCATCGGACGACACATAATCCTAGATAATTACCTTAGTATTGTGTAATGGTAAATATTTAGATGCAAATAATAGTATCCTCCCCATCGGAGTCACTGCTATTATTTGTAGGGTCGAAGAGGAACCAACTATTAATTTTATTTGTCAAAAAGTTAGGTTGACAAGATAATAAAATTAATGGGTAAAACCTCCTCTTACAAATGTAGAATTCATATACGTCCACACTATCGTGACATACGATATTCTCGGTGTTTTGAGGTGTTGGTTGATTTTAAAATTTATTGTTTGAGGAATCAATATTTTTTGAAATCTAAAGTATGTGATCATTGTAATTCTTAAGATATTTCAAAATGGCTTTCAACCCACTTGCTTTGTTTTAAAATAAAACATACTTACTTGTCCCAACCACATAGATTGGAAACGGAACATAGGCATTGTCTTGACTGCTGAGGAGTATAATTTTGTACTCTTTGAGGTATGTTCTCCTAAGCCTAGAGATGATTCTAGTGAAGACGAGAAAGAGAGTTATAGGCAGTGAATAAAGGCAGATGAGATGGCGTGATATTACATTTTGGCTTCCATGTCAAATGTATTGCAACATCAGCATCAAGCCTTCGTTACTGTTCTTAACATGATGCTCAATCACAGGAAACTCTTCGGATACCGTAATCGGGCTACTAGGTGATCTTATGCCTTAATTGTTGAAACATATTTAGCGATGTTATCTAACGGTACTTGGTATGTAGATACGGGAGTCACTGATCATGTCTGTAATTCATTGCAGGGGTTCCAGGAAATCCGACGATTATCTGAGGGTGAGATTACCGTCTATATGGGCAATGCTACAGAGGTGGCGGCTATTGCAGTGGGAGACATTTATTTATCGTTTGATAGGAATAAAATTTTAGTTTTGAGAAATTGCCTATATGTACCTACTTTTAGAAAGAACCTTGTTTCAGTTTCTAAACTAATAAAGGATGAGTATTCTATTTCTTTTAATGACAGAGTTGTTATAAAAAGGAATAAAGAGATTATCTGTTCTGGTACTATGGTTGGCAATTTGTATACACTTAAACCAAAAATCTCCCACGATGCAAATAGAAGTAAATAACTCATCGTCTAACCATAAGAGAAAAGAACCTTCAAAGATGAACCAAACATATCTTTGGCATCTAAGACTTGATCATATTAACCTAAGTAGGATTCAAAGGTTGATAGCCGATGGGCCCTTGGGTTCATTGGTGGTGGAAGATTTCTCAACCTATGAATATTGCTTGGAAGGTAAGATGACCAAGAAGTCTTTCAAAGTCAAGGGGCATAGAGCCAAAGATGTGTTAGAGTTGGTTCATTCTGATTTGTGTGATCCTATGTCTATCCAGGCTAGAGGTGACTTTGAATATTTCGTCTCTTTTATAGACGATTATTCAAGGTATGGATACATTTACCTGATGCGTCGCAAGTCTGAATGCTTTGATAAGTTCAAAGAATTCAAGGTTGATGTGGAGAAACGTCAACGTAAAAGTATCAAGACACTACGATCTGATCGTAGAGAAGAGTATCTCTTGGGAGAGTTTAGGACCTACTTATCAGAGGTTAGGATTCAATCCTAATTGTCTGCACCCGGTATGCCCCAACAGAACGGTGTAGCAGAGTGAAGGAATAGGACTCTTATGGAGATGGTTAGATCGATGATGAGCTACTCTGAGTTGCCAGATTCATTCTAGGGATATGCTCTGGAAACGGTAGTGTACATACTGAACTTGGTACCATCTAAGTCAGTATCCTCTACTCCCACAGAATTTTGGACTGGGAGAAAGCCTAGACTAAGACATATTCGGATTTGGAGTAGTCTAGCGCATGTGCTGAAGGGAGATGCTGATAAGTTGAAATCTCGTACAAAAGAATGCTTGTTCGTAGGCTATCCTAAAGGAACGAAAGGTGGTTTATTCTATAGTCCTAAAGATCAGAGGGTGGTCGTTAGCACTAATGCCCGTTTTTTAGAGGAAGACTATGTGATGAACCACAAGCCCATGAATAAGATTATTCTTGAGGAATTGAGAGAGGAAGTTCCAACTTTAGTACCAATGATACAAGAGGGCATACCACAAGTGACTGTACCACGTGTCACAAAGGATACACAAGTAGTACCTCGTCGTAGTAGAGGGTTGTTAGACAACCTGATAGATTTATGTTCTTGGGTGAGTTGTCGGACTTGGTCCTGGCGAACATGAACCTGATCCCTGGACATATGACGAGGCACTCCAAGATAAAGATGCGGTATCTTGGCAAAAGGTGATGAATTCTGAGATAGAATCTATGGATTCTAATCATGTCTGAGAGCTAGTAGAACCACCCAATGGTGTAAAAGCCATTGGATGCAAGTGGATCTACAAGAGAAAGAGAGGATCAGACGGGAAGGTAGAGACCTTCAAAGCTAGGCTTGTTGCGAAAGGGTATACTCAGAAAGAGGGTATCGATTATGAGGAGACCTTTTCGCTGATAATCATGCTTAAGTCGATCTGGATTCACTTATCTATTGTCGCTCATATGGATTATGAGGTTTGGCAGATGGATGTCAAGTCAGCTTTCCTTAACGGAAGTCTTGAGGAAACCATCTATATGAAGCAACCAGATGTTGGAACTTGGATGGCTAGAGAGGGGGGGTGAATATAGCCAGATACAAACTTCTTCAACTTTTAGCTTTTCTCTGCAGTTAGGGTCAGTAGCACAGCAGAAGCAAAAACAAAAACAGAGTATAACTGCAGAAATGAAACGCAAACCAAAAACGCTAACAAGGATCGTTTACAAGGTTCGGGGATAACTTGCCCCTACTCCTTAGCGTGCTCTTAAGGTGGGCGATCCCTTGATCGTCGGCAGATCAAGCCCCGGTGAACACTGGATAAACTGAAGCCTCCTTCTCGGTGGAGAAACCTCTCCACAAGTTGTCTCACAGATTGATACAAGTTAAGCTCACGAGACACTCGAGAAGAGAACCTCACAAGAAAGTAGTATGAACACTTAAGCACAAAGCAACAGAGAGCTCTCGACACAGCCCAACCAAACTCCTCAAGTTTCTATATGTTCGCCTCTTCGCTCCTCTGCTTCCAGCTTTGTCTTAAGCTTCCTCTCCTCATCACCAAGCTTCGCCAGCATCCACTGAGCACAACCTGAACCCCTCTGACCTCCCTGAGCACTCAGTCCACTGAAGACCCTCTCCAGCTGAGCCTCCGTCAGTCGCCAGCCATACCTCAGAAGCCGTTGAAACCTGAGAAGAGAATGCGTACAAACCTGCTCAATGGAAAGTCTCCCATTGACCCTCCTTGAATGTTTGAATCCTCCTGTATCACCTACACACTTAGCAGACCCTTAGCAAATGAATATCAAACCATATTAGCAGTGTATCAGTGAATCGACAGAGAAAACAGACGCGATCAGAGCGTCTGACAGTGAATTTGAATTAAAGTTCAGGCCCTGATCGGTCCCCAGACCGATCAGGATAGGCCCAGTCCGATCAGGCTCCAGCCTGATTGGTCCATAGTGGGAAGCCAGAAATCGCGACCTTCTGGTGATCGGTCACCCTGACCGATCACAGATCGTGGATCAGTCACCGGACCGATCCATAGCATTGCTGGGATTCCCAGCTTTCACAACCAAACCTTACTGATCAGTCACCAGACCGATCAGGTTGTGTCTTGATTGGTCCGGGGACCGATCAGGGCATGCCCTGACCGATCAGGATACATCCTGATCGGTTATAGTGAGAAGCTCGCGACATTTGATCGTTCAGCCTGACCAATCACGAAATCCCACGAAACCTACTGACGTCTCCCTGATCGTTCACCAGAACGATCAAGAGCCCTCCCTGATCGGTCACCAGACCGATCAGGAGACGATCAGTAGCCTAACAAAGTCACTGTATGCTCCCTGATCGGTCACCAGACCGATCAGACATCACTGGATCGGTCACGAGACCGATCAGACATCACTGGATCGGTCACCAGACCAATCCACAAAAGAACTTCATGCCAACTTCCCTGATCGGTCACCAGACCGATCCAGGCAAGGCTAAATCCACTTTAAGTCAAGATAACGGGCTCCCAGCCTTCTCTAACTCGTGCTCAGTCCCCCGGACCAAGACTTCATGCCCAGTCTCACTCACCGGGACTTCAACCTAGCTTCCCAAGCTAGGACCTGGCCCTCCAAACCAGAGTTTCATCCAACCTAGCCCTCCAAGCTAGGACCTGGCCCTCCAAGCCAGGGTTTCAGCCAACCTAGCCCTTCAAGCTAGGACTTGACCTTCCAAGCCAGGATTTCATCCAACCTAGCCCTCCAAGCTAGGACCTGACCCTCCAAGCCAGGATTTCATCCAACCTAGACCTCCAAGCTTGGACCTAGCCCTCCAAGCCAGGGTTTCATCCAACCTAGCCCTCTAAGCTAGGACCTGGCCCTCCAAGCCAGGGTTTCATCTAGTCCCACTAGGTATTTTCCAATGCCAGCGTGCGATCTCCCGATCCACTTGGACTTTACCCGAATTCATTCAACCAAACATAAATCGTTGTCAACACCAAAACAGCAACCGGGCCAGACTGCATCAACAATCTCCCCCTTTTTGTTGTTTGACAATCCGATTTATGTTTAGGTATTAATGATCAATTGAAGTCCATTCAATTATCGTACACAATCACGGCCTTAAACTTAATCAATCATTCTCTCCCCCTTTGTCAAATATCGAAAAGGGTATGGTTATTATGTTTCAACATAACTCCCCCTTAACCATGGGTCTCTCCCCAAACCCAAAATAATCAAAGGTAAATTTTTGAATTGCATATGAAAACATATACAAAATAATATCATGGTCAACCATGTATATGTTTCATATGACCAGTAGTAATGCAGCTTCATCAGACTGATGATTGATATAGAAAAATTTCTGATTTATCTATGAACGATCAATTTTCAAAAAAATTTCTGTAATTCTGATTCGTTCTAGATCAGACTGCATTAACAATTTGCATTCCATAACAGGGGATAGACTCCATATGATATTTCAGAAAAAATTTCTGAAACATGATCAAGGAACAAGAGATTAAGAGACATGATTCAAACAACCCGTTCATATGAATTTCAAAAATTTCAACACGGGTATGTATCGAATCAGTATTAGGGTTTATTCCAAGTAGGATGAGTATGTTCAATCGTAATTGGTTTGTATCAGATTTGTGTGTAGTATGATCATTAAACTGATACAATTTGGTGAAAGGTGATCGGACTTAGGAGTAGTCTTATACCTTTGGAATGATCTGGGAGTTCCCTGATCAGCACTGATCTGATCGGTCACCAGACTGATCAGAATGATCCCTGATCGATCACCAGACCGATCAGGGTGAGTCCTGATCGATCGGTGGATCGATCAGGTCTGATACAGTATGTTTTCTGAAACTGATCAGTTTCAGAAATAGGTTTGTTTCAACTCTTAGCCTTTCCCAAACCCTAATTCAATTGGTTTTAGTTTATTTGATCCTAAAGGGTTTCCCTTATCCAAAATAAACAACATGATCTATGTCCCTTAACTAAATCAAGATTCATCAAGGCATGATCAATATGTGCTAAGCATGAACTTGAGTATCAAAAGCAAGTTTGTATCAAAGCATGATCAGTGGGGAAACAAACACGTTACCATACTGTCCTAATCCAAAATTGGTACAATATCATAGCAAGTTTGTATCAAAGCATGATTTATCAAAAGCAAGGCATCATCAGTGGGGAACTTGAGTACTAAATTTTGAAATATCATAAACTAGGTTACCATGCTGTCCTAAACCAAAATTGGTACAATACATCAAAGTTGTAAAACTCATACAAGAAAATAGACACCTTAAGCTTGATATAAGGCATTTCATAAACCATAAATTGCAATAACCCGAAATTCACTTTCCATCATGTCAATCAAGAGAAAATCGTTAATACGGGTAGTTAACCAAACTATGTTCATGTATTTGTTTAATTTAGAAAATTTCAGAAAATTCAAATTATTTATCACAAAAACATGAAGTTGTCTTAATTTCCTAAGTACAGACAATTTCAAATACAACTAGGTTACATGTCAACCTAAGTCACTACAGGCAATTTCAAATCCATGTAATGATTTTTCTCTCCAAGACTTATTGATTCATTTTGAAAGCCATCTTTGTCCATGGATACACTATCATATGTGGCATGAATAATTCTCCTACTGCCCAAAAGAAATTCCATAAATCACTACATTCATGAGTATACCCTTAGCCTTGTGTTTGGAGCACCAAATATCAACCACCCATGTTGATAGATGCTCCCCCTCAATTAATGCTTATACAATTCTAAATATAGAGGTTTTAGGTACCCAATTTTTGGGACCTAAAGCATCAACAATGAAGGACTTAGGCACCCATGCCTTAGTCTTTTTCTTTCTAACCTTTTGAACTCTAGAATCATTTTGTGCTCTAAATTGGGTTCTTGACATTAATGATACAAAGGTTGGTTCTTTAGGTCGGTAACCTATACCGGCCTTATTGTAAACCGCCCTTTGGGAATTTAGTACCATGTCTAATGTTTTAGAGCTAGTTGAAAACTTCTCAAGAATATTCTTGAGATTTTCAATTTCGCTCTTCAAATCCTTATTCTCATCCTCAAGATTTTTAACATGCAAATCATCGTTATCATGATCCTTAGATGTTTTCAATTTGTCTACTTCTAATTCCAATAACTTAACCTTTTTCTTAGATTTCTTGAGCAAACTCGTTAAGCATGCAATTGTCCTATAGCACTTATCCAACTCCAGAGAAATTACCTCTTCATCATCCAAAGATGATGAAGGCGCGGTTGAGGAGCTCCTTGATTCGTTATCACTTTCTTCTCTCGAGTCCTCTAGCGCCATGAATGTCATGTGACAGTGAGTGTGCTCATCCTTCTTTTCCTTTCTTCTGTTACCTGCCACAAAAGCAAACCCTTTCTCCTTTGGGCCTTGGTTAGAGATCTCATGTAGTTCCATTTCATAAAATAGATCTTCTAACTTAATAATTGAAAGATTCTTAGATACCTTGTAGGCATCCACCATGGATGACCACAAAATATTCCTAGGGAAGGCTTTGAGAATATACCTTACTAAGTCTCAGTTTTCTACCTTCTCACTGATGGAGTGGAGACCGTTGAGAATCTCTTTAAACCGATCATGAAGTATACTTACAGTTTCATCCTCTTCCATGGACAGATTTTGGAGTTGGCTGAGAAGGAGGTCTTTCTTGGCAGTTCGGGTATCTTGAGTTCTTTCATGGAGCTCAATGATTTTGTTCCAAAGGTCTTTAGCACTTGTGAAAGGACCCACCTTGATCAACTCCTCTTTGGTCATCCCGCATTGCAAGGTGACCACGGCTTTAGCATCGGCTTCTCCCTTCCGGACTTGCTCAGCCGACCACCTTGAGAACTCGAGCTCTTTTCCTTCATTATCCTTTAGAGGGGAAAACCCCTCCTTGACAGCAAACCACATAGAGATGTTCGTCTTGAGGTAATACTCCATCCTTGACCTCCAATATGGAAAATCAGTGTCGTCGAGGAATGGAGGTTTGTTTGTACTGAAGTCTTCTCCTCCTATGGCCATCTTGTTGACTGTCGGATGTTAAGCCGTTTAAGCAGAGCCCCAAGCTCTGATACCACTTGTTGGAACTTGGATGGCAAGAGAGGGGGGTGAATATAGCCAGACACAAACTTCTTCAACTTTTAGGTTTTCTCTGCAGTTAGGGTCAGTAGCACAGCGGGAGCAAAAACAAAAACAGAGTATAACTGCAGAAATGAAACGCAAACCAAAAACACTAACAATGATCGTTTACAAGGTTCGGGGATAACTTGCCCCTACTCCTTGGCGTGCCCTTAAGGTGGGTGATCCCTTGATCGTCGGCAGATCAAGCCCCGGTGAACACCGGATAAACTGAAGCCTCCTTCTCAGTGGAGAAACCTCTCCACAAGCTGTCTCACAGATTGATACAAGTTAAGCTCACGAGACACTCGAGAAGAGAACCTCAAGAACACTTAAGCACAAAGCAACAGAGAGCTCTCGACACAGCCCAGTCAAACTGCTCAAGTTTCTGTCTGTTCGCCTCTTCGCTCCTCTGCTTCCAGCTTTTGTTGGTGCAGGAAGCACCATATCGAACCTTGTTTTGATATTGGCAAAGGGTTCAAAGTTAAGTATTATTTGTGATCTAATGTTGTTACTCAAGTGTGCAGAAAAAGTCCTAGCGAAGGGATGCTAGGCACCTGGCGAAGGGCTGTCAGGAAACAAAGTCCTAGCGAAGGGCTGCTAGGCACCTGGCGAAGGGCTGCCAGAAAACAAAGTCCTAGCGAAGGGCTGCTAGGCACCTGGCGAAGGGCTGCCAGGAAACAAAGTCCTAGCGAAGGACTGCTAGGCACCTGGTGAAGGAATGTCAGGATACAAAGACCTGGCGAAGGACTGCTAGGCACCGGGCGAAGGATAGCTTGGTATCCAAGACCTGGCAAAGGACCGCTGGGCAAAAGTCCAACCAGAGGAGCGGTTGGCATCAGGTACATTCTGTTGATGCAGTCTAGCCCTGATTGTTGTTTTGGTGTTGACACCGATTTTAGTTTAGGTGGATGATTATTGATTATGATTAAGTCCTGATCGGGGATCAGACATGGTATGGAAAATCCTAGTCTGGAGGGCTAGGTGTTGGAAAATCCTAACCTGGAAGGCTAGGTGTTGAAAATCCTAGTATGGAGGGCTAGGTGTTGGAAAATCCTAACCTGGAGGGTTAGGTGTGAAAAATCCTAGCTTGGAGGGCTAGGTATTGGAAAAGTCCTAATTCGGAAGGGTTGGGTGAAAAGTCCTAGCTTGGAGGGCTAGGTGAAAAGTCCTAACTTGGAGGGTTAGGTGCAAATTCTCATCCTGGAGAATTAGGTGAAAAAGTCCTGGCTTGGAGGGTCAGGTGCCTAGCTTGGAGGGCTAGGTTGGATGAAGTTCTAACTCGGAAGGGTTGGGTGAAAAGTCCTAGCTTGGAGGGCTAGGTGAAAAGTCCTAATTTGGAGGGTTAGGTGTAAATTCCCAACTTGGAGGGTTAGATGGAAAATCCTTGGCTTGGAGGGCTAAGGTGGATGAAACACTAGCTTGGAGGGCTAGGGTTGAGTCCCTGGATCAGTCTGGTGACCGATCAGGGACATTGTCACGCTGCTCCTTCGTGGATCGGTCTGGTGACCGATCCAGCGATGTCTGATCGGACTGGTGACCGATCAGGAAGTGCACAGTGAGGTTGGGAACCTACTGTGTGGCTCTTGATCGGTCCGGTGACCGATCAGGGAGCAGGCTGCTTCCTCGCTGCCTTGCTCCTGATCGGTCTGGTGACCGATCAGGGAGCGGGAAGTGAGTGAGTTCCCTTGCTGATCAGACTCTGGATCGGTCCGGTGACCGATCAGGGACTCAGGATGGGACTTTGGATCTGATTAATAAATCCCTGTTCATCTGTCCTGATCGGTCTGGGTGACCGATCAGGCTTCACTCTGATCGGTCTGGTGACCGATCAGGCTTCACCCTGATCGGTCACCAGACCGATCAGGCTTCACCCTGATCGGTCTGGTGACCGATCAGGCTTGTGTTGCCGTAAGAGCTGGGAATCCCAGCACGGCAGTAGATCGGTCTGGTGACCGATCCACAAGTCCTGGATCGGTCCGATGACCGATCACTTTAATTCAAATTGCACTGTCAGACGCGGTCAGAGCGTCTGATCATATCCGATTTGCTGCCACTTACATCTGATATTTGATTTACTGTGTGATACGCTGCTCTAACACCCTAATTAAGCTGCAGGTGACAGGGGAGGATTCAAACACTCAAGGAGAGGTCAATGGAGGCTTTCCTTGGAGCAGGTTTGTCCGATTCTCCGTTTCAGGTTGCAACGGCCGAGCTGCAGACTGGAGCCGGGACTGGGGCTTGGCTGAGGGGATCTCAGGAAGACAAGAGAGGGCTCAGTGGTAGCTGGCGTTGGCAGCGTGGTAGCTGGAGGCTACGGAGGATGTTGTCACCTGGTGCTGTGTGGAGAATCAAAAGCGCGGAAGCTGGCTTCGTGGAAGCAGAGTTTTGAGGGTTCTGGAACTAATCTTCTTGCTGCGCCTTGAGTTCTCCATTACGAGCTTGCTGTGTTCTTGAAGCTTCATCACTTTGAGCAAGCCACTAATTTCGAGAAGCAATCATCCATTACTTGAGCGCTTGAAGGAGAGAACAAGGAGCTTGGAGTCCGACAGTGGGAAGACACGAAGAGGGGTTCTTGCGTGAGATCGCCACTGGGTGGAGCTCAGGGAAGCTTGTTGTGTTCTTGTCCTTGCTAAGTGTTTGAGTAAGATCCTTCTAGTTATTTCTTTGTGCTTAAACTTTATCTGTGATTGAAACACTGTGGAGAGGTTTCTCCACCGAGAAGGAGGTTGCTTTCTATCCGGTGATAACCGGGGCTTGATCTGCCGACGATCAAGGGATCGCCCACCTTAAGGGCACGCCAAGGAGTAGGGGCAAGTTATCCTCGAACCTTGTAAACCCTCCTTGTTAGTGATCTTGCTAATTGTGGTTGTTTGTTTTCGGTTTCTGTTTTCATTTACTGCACTGCTTCATTTCGTTTCTTCCGCTGTGCTACTGATAAGTTGAGTGCAGGAAACTTGTTAAGTT
Source organism: Boesenbergia rotunda (assembly GCA_024364735.1). Taxonomy (NCBI): domain Eukaryota; kingdom Viridiplantae; phylum Streptophyta; class Magnoliopsida; order Zingiberales; family Zingiberaceae; genus Boesenbergia; species Boesenbergia rotunda. Next base: position 21,483 of record JAGFNQ010002696.1, read on the forward strand.
TCAAAGAAAAGTGATTGGCTATATTCACCCCCCCCCCTCTCTAGCCATCTCGTTTCCAACACATTCTCCCGAGAGGAGTAGGTGAGGACGCGTTCCCCGTCGAGGGAACAGTAGGTGTCGGTTCGACCTAGGGTCCCATTTTGGAAACCCAAAGTCAGAACCAAGACAGCTAAGGCTGTATAAAACTAACAACTTACTGCTTTATGTTGTTTTCGGACTAACCCTGGATGCAGGACCAAAGGAACGAGTGTCTGCAGCTCAGAGAGCCTCAAAGGAGTGAGGCAGCAGCTGAGTAGGGCGCCCTGAGTGTCCCGGGCGCCCCCAAGGTGAACACAAAACAAATGAAGGAAAAGGAGCTTCGGCTGAATACTGGCCGGGGCGCCCTCAGCAGCCAGGGCGCCCCCAGCACCCAGGGCTCCCCGAATGCCCAGGGCGCCCCCAGGCACCAGGGCGCCCCGCACTTGAAGCCAGCGAAGAGGATAATATTATCCAGCCGAGACTTCCGCAGAACAGGTCAGCCAGGGCGCCCTCGGCTTCCAGGGCGCCCCGTCAAGGCATTATCCCGACTTTGAAGGGATAACTCGCTGACCGCGAGAAGGGGGGATCACAGGCCACGTGGAGGGCGCCCCCGTGCTCCCAGGCGCCCTCAGAACCCTATAAAAGGCCCTCGACCCCTCAAGCCTGAAAACAACTTCTTCCAACGCTGTTACGTTCTTCTGCTCCTGCGCTTCGCTCCAGAAACCTTCCAACTCGACACGAAAGCGCCGACGACGTCCCTCTGCTCTGAGAAACATCCGATATCGGACGTCGGTAACGAAGAACTGATTTTTCATTTCTGTTATACTATTACTGTACTACAATTGTAAACTTTTGTAAGAATCTTTGCGCGATTATAGAATTGCCTCAGTAAACGGTCAACGACCGTGGGCCTTGGAGTAGGAGTCGACCCAGGCTCCGAACCAAGTAAAACTCCCTGTGTTTGTGATTATTCTTATTCCGCTGCGTACTTACTCTAATTCTTTTCCGAAAATTTTTAACGATATTCACCCCCCTCTATCGTTTCTCTCGGTCCAACAGCTTTGTCTTAAGCTTCCTCTCCTCGTCGCCAAGCTTCACCAGCATCCACTGAGCCAGCCTGAACCCCTCTGACCTCCCTGAGCACTCAGTCCACTGAAGACCCTCTCCAGCTGAGCCTCCATCAGTCGCCAGCCATACCTCAGAAGCCGTTGAAACCTAAGGAGAGAATGCATACAAACCTGCTCAATGGAAAGTATCCCATTGACCCTCCTTGAATGTTTGAATCCTCCTGTATCACCTGCACACTTAGCAGACCCTTAGCAAATGAATATCAAACCATATCAGCAGTGTATCAGTGAATCGACAGAGAAAATAGACACGATCAGAGCGTCTGACAGTGAATTTGAATTAAAGTTCAAGCCCTGATCAGTCCCCAGACAGATCAGGATAGGCCCAGTCTGATCAGGCTCCAGCTTGATCGGTCCACAGTGAGAAGCCAGAAATCGTGACCTTCTAGTGATTGGTCACCCTGACCGATCACAGATCATGGATCGGTCACCGGACCGATCCATAGCATTGCTGGGATTCCCAGCTTTCGTAGCCAAACCTCACTGATCGATCACCAGACCGATCAGGTTATGTCTTGATCGGTCCGGGGACCGATCAGGGCATGCCCTGACCGATCAGGATGCATCCTGATCGGTTATAGTGAGAAGCTCGCGACATTTGATCGTTCAGCCTGACCGATCATGAAATCCCACGAAACCTACTGACCTCTCCCTGATTGTTCACCAGAACGATCAGGAGCCCTCCCTGATCGGTCACCAGACCGATCAAGAGATGATCAGTAGCCTAACAAAGTCACTGTATGCTCCCTGATCGGTCACCAGACCGATCCACGAAGGAACTTCGTGCCAACTTCCCTGATCGGTCACCAGACCGATCCAGGCAAGGCCAAATCCACTCTAAGTCAAGAGAACGGGCTCCCAGCCTTCTCTGACTCGTGCTTAGTCCCCCGGACCAAGACTCCATGCCCAGTCTCACACACCAGGACTTCAACCTAGCTTCCCAAGCTAGGACCTAGCTTCACTAACCAGGATTTCATCAAACCTAGCTTCCCAAGCTAGGACCTGGCCCTCCAAGCCAGGGTTTCATCCAACCTAGCCCTCCAAGCTAGGACCTGACCCTCCAAGCCAGGATTTCATCCAACCTAGCCCTCCAAGCTAGGACCTGGCCCTCCAAGCTAGGGTTTCATCCAACCTAGCCCTCCATGCTAGGACCTGACCCTCCAAGCCAGGGTTTCATCTAGTCCCACTAGGTGTGCCTAGTCCCACTAGGTCTTTTCCAATGCCAGCGTGCGATCTCCCAATCCACCTGGACTTTACCCGAATTCATTCAACCAAACTTAAATCGTTGTCAACACCAAAACAACAACCGGACCAGACTACATCAACACCAGAGGGATTCATTGCAAAGGGCAAAGAGCATCTTGTGTGTAAGCTTAATCGGTCCATTTATGGATTGAAGCAAGCTTCACGATCTTGGAACATCCGGTTTGATGAGGTAATTCAATCATATGGATTTATTCAAAGTCCGGATGAGTCTTGTGTATACAAGAGATGTGACGGAAACGTAGTGGTATTTCTTGTACTATACGTAGATGATATTTTTCTCATTGGCAACAATGTCAAAGTATTATCAGACGTAAGGGTATGGTTGTCCAAACAGTTTAATATGAAGGACTTGGGAGAAGCAGCGCACATCCTTGGGATCAAGGTTATAAGGGATCGCCAGAAAATGATGTTGTGCTTATCTCAAGCTTCATACATAGAAACTGTCCTAGCTCATTTTAGCATTAAAAACTCTAAGAAAGGTTTTCTACCTTTCAGGCATGGAGTTCCTCTATCTAAGGAGATGTGTCCTAAAACATCAAAGAAGATAGTGGAAATGAAGGCAGTTCCTTATGCTTCGACTGTAAGAAGCCTCATGTATGCTATGCTATGTACGATACCGGATATCTACTTTATCGTGGGTATGGTTAGCAGATATCAAAGTAATCCAGGACAGGGACATTGGACTGCGGTAAAGCATATATTGAAGTACCTGTGAAGGACTAGGGATTATATGCTAGTTTACCAGGCAGATTAGTTACTCCCTGTAGGTTACATGGATTCAGACTTCCAATCAGATAAGGACAAAAGTAAGTCTACCTCGGGGTATGTGTTTACTTTAGGAGGTGGAGCCATAGTATGGAGGAGTGTCAATCAGAAATGTGTAGCGAACTCCACCATGAAAGCTGAATATGTGGTAGCCTCTAAGGCAGCCAAGGAAGTTGTATGGTTCAAAAACTTTTTGATGGACTTAGATGTGATTCCTGGATTGCCCAGAGCTATCACAATTTATTGTGATAACAGTGGTGCAATTGCAAACTTGAAGGAACCACGAACCCATAAGGTAAGTACACACATAGAGCGCAAGTACCACCTAATACGAGAGATCGTAAAGCGAGGAAAAGTTATTGTCGCCAAGATTGCATCAGAGGATAACCTGGCGGATCCTTTCACTAAGGCCCTTCCAGCAAAAGCTTTAAGCATGTGGAGGATATGGGAGTCAGATGTATAACATTATGAGGATAGCATAGTCTTTTAGTATAAGTGGGAGATTGATAGGATGTATACTAAAAGTCTTGCTTTTATATAGACATCTACATTTTGAAAGAGAATCACATGATCACTGTTTGCATATTTATATTAGTTATGTGCATATTGTCTAATACTTTACATTGTAGATAATATGGTGTGTGGTGTCACATAGAAGATCATGTTATCAGTCCCTTGTAAAGTATAAGTGGAGGCTCACAATCGAGATGGATTTGGACAAAGCATCATGATGGTTGTAGTGTAATTTGGTATTGATTTATCTTGACCATAGAATTATACTAGTGCACTTTATGTGTATTGAGCAGGACCGACATAGAGGTGATTCAATTTATACTGACTTTATAATTGAATCAGACCTCAGATATTATGAAGTACATGCTCTTAATCTCGATATAATAACGGACACATATACTTAATATTTATTTCTTTGATCTACCAATGGACGAGATTTATTTGTTAAATTGATAGGCTCGGTAAGTTGGGAAATAATATTATTTACATGGTATGTCGTTGATTATAGAAGAAAATCGTATCCTGGTGAGTCGGGTTGATGATGTCCCCTTGAGGAGTTCATAAAGTTCATCATGTCAAATCCTGTAGGTGGACTTGGTCCGACATGATGATAAGGTTGAGTGGTATTACTCAAGGAGTTAAATGTTAATTAATTAAATTGTTAGTAATTTAATTAATTATCAGACATTCGATATCATAAACATGGGGAGAATTTTGTACTCATAATATATGGAGCTCATATTTAAATATGGGGGTTGGTGAGATAGATCAATGATGATCCTCTAGCGGAATGGATCATCATTAATGGATCGGGCCTTGATCCATTGGGTGGCACCGACCCAACTCCTCCTCATGGTCCCTATTGTAGCCTATATATACCTCATGAGTCATGAGACCAAGGCATACCATCCAACACAAACCGAAAGCCTCTCTCTCTATTCTCTCCTTTCTCCCTCTCTCTCCTAAGGTTAGGAGTTTGCGCCGACGGGTTGGAGAAGGAATAAGACCTCTTCTTCTTCGTCCTCTCTTCTCTTCATCTCTTCTTATTGTTCTTGGCCGGCGACCTCAAGCTAAGGGAGGAGATCCTCTTCTCTTTTGTGGGGTGCGACAGTGAGAAGGGAAGAAGAAGGGATCTGTGGCGTAAAGAGGAGAGAGCTCTCCTTTGTGGTACTCGGCGCCGCAAGCTAAGGAGAGGAGAAGAAGGTGGCTAGGGCTTGAGTTATCTTCTCTTCTTCTTCTTCTTCATCATCCACCTCTTCCTCTTCATCCCTGAGGTCCGGCGCATGCAACTAAAAGGAAGAAACACTTCTTTTTGGTCAACGGTGGGAAGGAGAAGGAGAGGGTGGCCAGAGGCAACAACCCTTGTGGCTAGGGTTTCGGTGTATGAAAAGTGGAGAGAGAAGGTTCCTTGGTGACTATAGTTCTTGGTAGATCGTCGCTCACATGACGTCCAAGAAGAGGTGGGGTCATACAGTAGAAGATCGCGAGGTAAACGAGAGGTATAACCTTTTATTTTGGCTCCTTTCTTTTAATCTTGGCTTGTTTGATTATTGTTCATTATTTTATGTTGATAATAATCTTGGACCCCGATGATAAATATAAAAATCGGCGATACACTCATCGTCTATTCCGTGGCTAATTGGTTGGACGAGATTGATTGCTAGAACAACACGTTTGTTCAAACGGTCACTCGAATCGGTTAGTACGATGATGAGACAGTCGTTTGAGAAATTGTTCTCCATTCGGATTGAAAAACTTTAATCCGTGGACATGGAGAAGTTTACCATGCGTGACCCAGAATCTCCTCGGAACCCAACACTATCTATTTCTATTACCTCTTGAGTTATTTGGACTTATCGCTCAATTTACTATTTCCTTCTCCATGTAGCAGATAGAAGTTATATGGAAGAGGTCATGTTTGCCAATCTCATGCCATGACGAGAGATTCCTGTATTGCTTTTCCTTATACTTTGGTTTTCCAAACTTATTTCATATAACAATGGACTTGTATGTGAACTTTGATTTTTGTTGAGTTTTGTCTCGGTTACGGTACTTGTATTATTTAAGCTCTGTTAGCACGCAATCTTTTCAATTTATTTTTGAGTGATATTATATGTTTTTATATTTGTCAGTTGGTTATTATTATTTTACGTAGTTTGTATTTGTATTAGCCGTGTGGATTGTATGATATATTATCTCATATTGTCACAACTCATAAGGGGTACTGTCCATGTCGTCCGATAGGTACACCTCTGGGAGATGACAATTTACTGATTTTTTGATTTGGTTAGATTTTAGGGAAAAAAGGAACTTACTGTTTTATAATATAAAATAAATTTTAATTTTATAATTGTCCACGTTTAAAGTTTCATATTATGAAATTTAGTTCCTAGTTTAAATAGGAATGTTAATTTTTTAATTAATAGTATTTTTAAAAAAAAATAGTTTATAAAAAGTTGTCATATTAATTTAGTCTTTAGCTTTTCGATTAATATAATATTTCAATTCCATATTATATTGGGGCGCCAGTATGGTATGTTAACTGGATAAGAAGTTGCAAATTTGGTAAGTTTTTCCACTCCGAATTATTTTGTATCTTTCCGTATCTGGAAAATGAAAGGGCTATATATACACCGGCGAGTCTCGTCTTTCGGCACTTTGTTTCCTCTGTTTGCTTGCTCTTTGCGATTAGAAAATTTTCCTTTCCGTTGTCGGTCGCTCTCTTGTTTTCTTGAGTCTTCTCGCTTTCATCGCGTAAGCCCGACAGCTTCTTGAGAGGCAGAGACGTCAGAGGTTGCGGTCGATGCTGGCTTGCTGTTTTCGCGACGCTCGAGTCTCGAAGACGGACGAAGGCGATCGACTGGGCATTGCAACAGGTACCCTAAATCAAGTCCTTGGAGGGGTTTTATGATTTTTTTTATGGCTTTTTTGTTCGCCTCGAGTTCTTTAGCCTATTCGATTGCTTCTTATCTTGTATCTGGCGATTGGATCTTGATCAGTAGTTGCCAGATTTCTGACTAAAGAAAGAAAGCAAGAAAGTTTTTTCTTGGTTAAATTTTCGGATTTTTTTGGTTTTCTTGTTTTCTTAGGTTGCATCTGGCAACTAGGTTTTCGTCGGTAGCTCCCAGATTTCTGGTGAAAGATAGGTTTTGTTTTGGATGACTGTTCGATTTTAATGTCGGATTAGTTTCTGGAAAGGTTTCGCTGAAAATTTTTTCTTTCGTTGTGGCTTCGCGTTGATCGATTCGAGACGGCGGCTGTGACGATGAATCGCTTTTATGCGTTGTCTTCTTCCTTTTTACCATAATTTTATTCGCATTTTTCGTTGTGAATCTTTTGAAAATTTCCTTTCGATCATCTGCCAGAACACTTTTAAGAGCATTTAGCAATCTTTGTTCATGGTTGCTCATAGACATCTTTCGTGTTAGATCTTGTTTCAGATACGTTGCAAGTCAATCGCCCTGTGGATATCGAGAAAGAGACCTCAAAGAATGAAAACCAAGTGACATCCAGTATCGGTTCTAGTAAACCAGATGGTCGGTTGTTTCAGTTCAGTGAATTAGCTGCTGCAACAATGAATTTTAAAGATGATCACTGTTTGGGAGAGGGAGGCTATGGAAACGTTTACAAGGGAAGGTTGGAAAGTACCGACCAGGTAAACTGATGCTGCCATTTTCTTGTTGCCTTTCTCCTTGAAAGAAATGTGATTCTAATCATAATTCATAACATATTTCTCCAATATTTTTTAGTGAAAAATTGTATATGATGATACTCCATATTGAATTTGATTCCTGATCTGATCTGTGCAATTCTTGTTGCCTTTCTCGTTGAGAAACTGAGCAATTCTTCAAGAACAAATATTTCTCCAAGATTCCAGGTCTAATCTTTTTTATTAAAACATTGTCTATGATGGTGCTCCATATTCAAATTTCATTCCCAGTTATTAAGCTGAGGATATCTTTAAGTTTGATTTGTGCTTAAATTTGATCTGTGCAATTCTTGTTGCCTTTCTTGTTGAGAAACTGTACAATTCCAATAAGAACAACTATTTCTCCTAGGTTCCATGTATAATCTTTTTTAGTAAAAATTCTACATGATGATGCTCCATGTACTGTACAATTCCAATAAGAACAATTATTTCTCCAAGGTTCCATGTCTAATATTTTTTAGTAAAAATTCTACATGATGATGCTCCCTTTTGAAATTTCATTCTTGTTTATGAACCTTAGGATATCTATCAAGTATGATCTGTGTTTCATAACTCCTTTCTCATATCCTCATTCTGTTAGTGTAGCCAAAGCATTTCATGCTCCAAGTTAGAAACAAACAAAAAAACATTCAGGAATGTATGTGATTGCATACTGATTCTCTCGTGCATGGTTTTGTGCTAGCTAACGAGGATTTTGTTGTTCACAGATTGTAGCTATAAAGAGGCTACATCGTACTGACACACTAGGACATAATGAGTTTCTCATTGAGGCGCTTGTGATGAGTCTACTTCGTCATCCTAACATTATCAACCTTATTGGATGTTGCGCTTCTAGAAATGAAAAGCTTTTGGTATTTGAATACATGCCGTTAGGATCCTTGGTGGACCACCTGCACAGTATGTTTTTGTAGAGCTTCTTCAGTATACTATTTGTAACTTTTTTTTTCCTTCTTTCGAGAGATGTAATTGTTGATACAAACGTTCATGTGGTTGCAACAGAGCTTGATCCCGAGAGGAAAGTACTTGATTGGAATACAAGGATGAGAATAGCTGAAGGTGCAGCAAAAGGATTGGAGTATTTACATGACCAACTCAGTCCTCCAGTCATACACCGTGATGTGAAAAGCTCTAACATATTGTTAGATGAGGGATATCATCCCAAGATATGTGATTTTGGTATGGCAAAACTTGGTCCTACCGGTGATGACACGCATGTATCCACAAGGGTGATGGGCACATGTGGATATTGTGCACCTGAATATGTAAAGACAGGACGTTTGACGACAAAATCAGATATTTATAGCTTTGGGGTTGTTCTTCTGGAACTTATCACTGGAAGAAGAGCCATAGACACTTCAAGACCCGAAGATGAGTACGATCTTGTTGTATGGGTGAGGACCTTTGCCTTCTTTTTTCGTCTCATTCCATAAAAAGTAAACGCTTCTTTTAATGATTGAAAACTGTTGTACATCTACATCGGTTGGTGTTTTTTTATAAGTTCGGCAGCATCTTAGCCTTTTTGGTTTACAATCTACAGTTATCTATTTCATAGTAAAGAAATTTAAGAGAAGTGATATTATTAGATAGTTCTAAATTGCATATCTAGAGTTCCTCTGCCATTCTTCTTGGTACTGTGATGTCACTGAAATGTTATGTCTTCTACTGTTGAACTTTCATGCCGATAGGTAATATCAATGTTTCATAGAGCAACTGGTTTTAATCTAAGAATGTCATCTTTTTCTCGCAGGCACTGCGAAATTTCAAAATCAAGGGCATGTTTCCAGAGATGGCTGATCCAAAGTTAGAGGGGCAGTATCCTAAAAGGGATTTATACCGTGCACTTGATATTGCTCAAATGTGTTTGCGCAAGAGACCTTCTTCGAGGCCTGCAATAGCTGAGGTAGTCGTAGCTCTTTCCTACCTCGCTTCGAAATGAACAGACCTAAAAGCCAATCAAATCTGAAAGCATCTGATTTGAACGAGCCACCAGTTGTGGATGTGACTTGCTGCTCTAACTTAAATGCCTTAAGCTCGACCAAATCCAACACCTGCAAAAAAAAAAAAAAAGGCACAATGGCAAGACCTTTGAAGCGTATCTGAAGTGAACATTAATATATATATAGACTATGCTGTGTTAGTCCTTAGCCGGTTCGTCCTGACATAAGTCGTGCAGATTCTTTTATTGTATATGAAAAACAATGTTTTATTATCATTCTAATGAATAGAATTGTATATATTAGCATTTATGTGGTTTGTTTACTTGCTTACAAAGAGTTATGTCGAGCCGATCCATATAGCTTCCCTTCGTTTCGGGCTCTATATCCAAGTCTTATAAAACTCTTTAATTTTGGAGCCTTTTATAATTTAAAATTTTATTCTTAGCAGAATTATAAGAAATTACAATTTATGCTCATACATACCTTTTCACTATTTTAAGTTGTTGCGGAAGTTTTTCATTTATTATCATGATAAATTGAGAAGCGTATCAAATTATCCATTTTATTAGGTCAATCGTTAATTAATCGAAATTAAAATTCAATCTTGCGGACTTGAAAAATTAAAAAAAAAATGTTTTACCATTACATCATTGTCAACGCAATAGTTTCGCTCTTAAATATTGAATTTCATGCTTTTAATTAAAAAATATTCAACCAGTAAATTGTACTTGGTCTCCAAATTTTACATCTGGACGTGATAACTAAATTATCACATTTCCCATCCTGAGCTACGGTGTAGCGAAAGGATAACTAATTTTTATTTTAGATATTCACAATTTAATCATTAGCTTTGGTCTATTTTATAAAACTTTTTTCTCCAAATAGGGTGCAAATCCTGAGATGCTCAGCTTTTTAACCGTCCACCACGAGCGCTTCTCGATTTACTCTGACAATTGTTGAAAATTTTTTATGGAATCGGACCGATTGTCTAAGATTCAATGTTACCCAATCTCATTAATCATTTAAATTATTACATTTACACGCTTTTCTAATTTCTGACAATTGCCCTTGTATCTATAGTTCCACCAAAATTTTTCACTTATATCCTAGATTTCCAACTTGTGGGATCGATGGGATCGATAGAGAGGAGGGTAAATATCGGTTATGAATTTCTTCAGATATAAATCGAGAGAATACGCAGAGGAAATAAAGAAAGTAGCAATTTAAAACAATGCTAACACGCTTTGTTTTACTTGGTTCGGAGTCTGTGATGACTCATACTCTAAGGCACACAGTTCTTGACCATTTTCGTTGGGCAATTCTATAATTCGCAAAAATGAGTTACAAAAATATGAAGATGAAGTACAAAAGTAAGACTGAAATTTTATACGAACGACACTTGCTAAAGGAAGAAGAAATCATTCATCGTAGAAGCGGCGTTTCGTCGATCTTGGACTTCTTTGGCCTGGAGAATTTGAGCACGGAAACTTGATCACAGTGATTCTGAGTGCTTGAGTTAATGTCTGGGACTGAGGGGGTGAAACCCCTTTTATACTGACACTCGGGTGCCCGAGTGTGTATAGGGGTGCCTCCACGTCGCCAATTTGATCGCGTCGTCATTCGTTGACTCGACCAAATTTTATCCGCTCTCGAGCGCCTGAGTACTCTAGGGCGCCTAAGTGCTAATGCGGTGAGTCCAATCAGTAACCGCCAACTCAGCTTCGCCAATGCTGAGCAAACTGCACTGGGCGCCCGAGACCTCTCAGGTGTTGGGGCAATCTATGGTCCGGAGTGACAATGTGTTTTGATGTTTGGGCAAAGAGTTTAAATTAGGTTTACCTTTATGGTTTGATATGTGTGATTGAGTTTGCAGGACTTGGTGAGTCACACATGAAGGACGCATCCGAGGGACGAGAGCCGAAGGAAGAGGACTCCAAGGGTGAGCTGAAGGAAGTGGACTTCAAAGGGCACACGTGAACGGTGGCATGGAGGCAAGCCGAGAGCTTGCGTGCGCATCCGAGGGACGATAGCCGGTGGAAGAGGACTTCAAGGGGCAAGCCAAGGGAGTGTAGTTGAAGGCATACATGAAGGAGGGTCTTCGGAGTGAGGAGAGTGAATTTGTAAGTTGGGCAGTCGACTGGGAATGGATCAGTCGACTGCCAGTGGGAAAACTCAAACTCACAGAAAAATCAGTCGACTGGTTTGGGACCAGTCGACTGATCAGGTCAAAAACTAGCCGTTGAGTTAGTCATTGGCTGGCTGTTGCAGTGGGATCAGTCGACTGCCCTGGGGGCAGTCGACTGGCAGCAGCTAGTTCAACCTTAAGGCTCTATTTAAGAGAGCTTCATTTTGGCTGAGAGACTTTGACGAATTTAGCTTTGGTTAAAGGCTAAATAGTAGTCCAGAAGTGAAGTTTGGTTTGTGGCGAGGGTTCTCCACCCACAAGGAGCTACACGAGCTAGCCGGAGGGCATCAGGGGAGTGATCCACCGAAGGATCAAGGGATCGTCCACCTTATGGACAGCCGTGGAGTAGGAGCGTCATCTCCGAACCACGTAAACGGTAACGTGTTAGCGATTGTTTGTTTTAATATTTAGTATTTCCACTTGCGCACGCTAACGTTGTAGGTAGAAATCGAGAAAAGATATTCACCTCCCCTCTCCTTACGGTCACGGTCCTAACTGTAACGACCCAGCCCGTCGACCAAGATTCATAAACTTTAGTACTTAGCCTGGAGGTCTAGAGTTCGAATCCTGGGGAAGGCAAAATTCCATTGGCCAGGGGTGGGAAGTTCTTGTGAGTAACGACAGTCGACGACCAAAATGGCCAGGTTGTTGGGCCGCCAAAAATGGAATTTGGCCGCCCAAGGGGCCGAGGGGTCGGGTCGACGGGCCGGGTCGTTACAATAAAAAGGCGCCTTTTTATGTAACGACCCGGCCCGTCGACCCGACCCCTCGGCCCCTTGGGCGGCCAAATTTCATTTTTGGCGGCCCAATAACCTAACCCCTTTGGTCGTTGACCGTGTCGTTACTCACAAGAACTTTCCACCCCTGGCTAGTGGATTTTTGCCTTCCCCAGGATTCGAACTCTAGACCTCCAGGCTGCGCGCTCACTTGGCTACCAGATTCAATGAACTATAATACTTGCCCCGGAGGTCTAGGGTTCGAATCTGAGGAAGGCAAAAACCCACCGCCGGGTGTGGGAAGACCGTAGGGCATGGCTTAGAGAGCCTCCTGATGGGGCTAGAGGGGTCGTGTCGCTACATTAACAAGTGGTATCAGAGCGAAGGTCGCTCATCTACGGGCTAACCGCCGGGGGAGCAAAAGGTGCTAGAGGAAGATGGAATCGGAAGGTCCACTTGGATGGGATACTAGGATTCCACCTCCATACGATTGAGATGATTTTAATTATTGGAGGAAGCGGTTAGAGACATGGTTCCAAATGAATTGGGATCATTGGACGGCATTGGAAGTTCCATTTGAAGGTCCAACGGACAAGAAGGGGAAACGCCTTCGACCTCGGTATTGGACCAAGAGTCAAACGGAAGAAGCGGAGGAGGATAAAGAGATAACTAGAGTTGTATTAGATTTATTACCTTCATATATTGTGTCAAATGTAGGAGAATACAAAAATGCATATGAGCTATGGAGAAAGGTAATAGTTTGGCATGAAAATTCGACACAAAGACAAGGAGAAGAGGTCCAAGAGAAGGAAAAGGACCAATCGGGAGTTAAGTCAAGTTCAACATCCGAAGAGGAGGAGAAAATGGAATCATCTACATCCTCAAGTGAGGAAGAAATAGAAGAAGTCTCCACTTCAAGGATTGAGGGGGAGGAAGAATCATTCTCAATGCCGGAGCAAGAAGAAGCTCCCACCTCCACCGGAGCAAGAAGAAGCTCTCACCTCCACCAGAGCAAAGTCAAAGGATCATATAATTTGCTTTGGGTGCAACCAAAAGGGACACTACAAGGACAAGTGTCCATTGGATAAGAAAAAGGAGGTAAACCCTAAACTCAATTCAAATGTTTTGAAAACTAACACAAGTGATAGGGATGGAGCAAAGAAGGATAAGAAACATATAATTTGTTTCACGTGTGGAGAGCGTGGACACTACCACACCAAGTACTCAAAGAAAGGAGAAGTCAAGAAATTGGCGCACTTGAAGAAATTGGAAAAGAAGAGGAGCTCAAGTCAAGGGGGAGCTTCAAAGGTAAAAGGGAAGGTAATTCCTTGTTTAAAATTAAATCCAATTTCAAATTCTTATATGCTTATTAAGAATAATCATGGATTTAGGTATAATGATAGAAATAGGGGTAATATTGTAGATCAAAATCCTAGAAAAATCATGCATCATGATAAATCCAAGACCTTTGGACCTAAGGATCAAGGCACAAATCCCAAAAAAGGGAGACATATGCCTAGGAAGGTTGGTAGATCTAGGAATATCCAAGGAGGACATGTTGATTCTAGGTTTGAGAACCTAGAAAGGGAAAATCAAACATTGAGGGAAAAGCTTGATAGGTTAGAGAAAATCCTAAATAGATTCACTATTGGATCTAATGGTTTAAGTATGGTGTTGGGTGGTCTAAAACCTAACATTGATAGATCGGGTCTAGGATACCGATCTAAGTTCTCCAACGCCAATGGAAAGAAATATGCTAGGGTAGCATATGATTATGGCAAGGAGGGGAAGTCCAAAAATGGCAAGAGGATGTCATTAAAAGGAAAGAAAAAGGTCTTAACCAAGGACAAGGTGTCTAAGATTAAGAAGGTTAAGTTTGTAGGTCAAGAGTCACCGGAGGTATACCGTGTGGCCTAGTGGTTGTTGAGTCACCTAGGGAGGTGGCTAAGGCTAAGAGCTTAAGGGAGAGCTCTAGGAGTCTTTGGGATCCATGGTAAATGGATCTCGAGAGGTTTTGTTGGTGCAAGTTGCATCAATGATATTCCGCTTTAAGTGTTTTAATGTTTGACAATATACTTAAGTCAGTGATACACTAAATAGACAAAGGGGAGTAAGAGAGAAGTCACCTTAGTTGAAGAAAAGTCCTAGTTAATCTAGGCATTGAAACTCTAAGTCCCAGCAAAGGGCTGCTGGGCACCTAGCGAAGGGTTGCTAGGTATCGAAACCTCAAGACCTAGCGAAGGGCTGCTAGGCACCTAGCGAAGGGTTGCTAGGTATCGTAACCCTAAGACCTAGCGAAGGACTGCTAGGCACCTAGTGAAGGACTACTAGGCATAGAAGACCTAGCGAAGGGCTGCTAGGCACCTAGCGAAGGGCTGCTAGGCATAGAAGACCTAGCGAAGGATTGCTAGGCACCAGGCGAAGGACCGCTTAGTAACAAAGACCTAGCGAAGGGCTGCTAGGCACCTGGCGATGGACTGCTAGGAAATGAAGACTTGGTCCGAGGGACTAAGCAACTTAGCTGAGCGATGACTAAGGACAGGAGTAGAGACGGGTCAGGGTTTGGGCGTCTCGAGATCCGGAGTAATCGGAAGCTAAGTAAAAGTCCACCCGAAGGGCTGGGTGGCAACCGTCTCCTGAAAGGAGTAGGTGAAGGGCGAGTTCTCGGGGATAGGAACTCGTGCCGGTTCGACCTAGGGTTTCGTGATAATCCGAAGTCCGAACTAAGTCCTTAAGCCTAATATTATATGTATATATGCTTTGTGTTTGTGTATCTTGCAGGTAACAAGAACCGGAGACAAAGCAAGCTCAAAAACCCATTTGAAGGCTTTAAGGAGGGCGCCCCCATCAAGGAGGGCGCCCTCACCAACCAGGGCGCCCTGAACAGCCAGGGCGCCCTGAGCCAAGTGTAAAACTGCAGTAAACGTGAAGCAGGCAGAACAGGTGTCAA
Organism: Boesenbergia rotunda; assembly: GCA_024364735.1. Taxonomy (NCBI): domain Eukaryota; kingdom Viridiplantae; phylum Streptophyta; class Magnoliopsida; order Zingiberales; family Zingiberaceae; genus Boesenbergia; species Boesenbergia rotunda. Next base: position 36,669 of record JAGFNQ010002696.1, read on the forward strand.
GCAGGGCGCCCTGAGCGTCCGGGGCGCCTTGGTTCAAAGCTGTATTTGCAGTTTCGTACCCAAAACACAGATAAGCCATCATGAGGGCGCCCCGGCTGACCAGGGCGCCCTGGTCAACGCTGTTATCAGCTCCGGCGAAGTAGGCGCAAGGATAAGGTTTGACCGAGTCTTCCGGGGCGCCCCCAGCGTCTAGGGCGCCCCCAGGAGGCCTATATAAGGGGCTTCGACCCCTCTGCTTCAAACACAACATTCCAGAGCTATTCTGATCATTCCGACCGACGACAACGCGCTAGAAACAAGGCTCTATGACCGGGAGGCTCCAGGAGGAGGTGCGCGGCACTTCGGAGGTCCAGATCGGCCGAGTCTCAGATTTTTGTTCGGTTTGATTTCATTTAATTACGCACTTAATTTTTCTATATTATTGCTTGTAAATCTTACACTGTAAGTCGGGTTTCTCCGCCTCCGGAAAGTCTGGGAAGGAGACCAATAGTGGACGGGCGTTCCCGTGCATAGGCCTTGGATGTACTGACCCTGGGGGGTCGGGAACCAAGTAAAAATCCCGTGTGTCTTTTGTTCTGTTTTTCTTCGTTCGATTTATTTTCCACTGCACTAACACTCTAAGTCTAGAACGAAAGTTACGAAGATTTCCGCGAAGTTTTCACGATCGATATTCACCCCCCCCCTCTATCGACGGCACCGGTCCTACAATTGGTATAAGAGCCGAGCCGCTCTTCACCGGACTAACCGCCGACGGAGCAAAGACGCCAGGAGTTGAGGGGGAGCCCAGGGGTGAATCAGGTACATTATTTTTAATGTCTAATTTTAAATTGCATATTATTTGTTTCACGTGCAGGGAGAGAGGGCACTACAAAAATCAGTGCCCTACTCGTAAGATTCGGTCTACATCACCGGCGGCACAGGGGGTACCAGCGCCAGAAGTCCGGAAAAACAAAAATCACATCAGATGTTTCAAATGCGAGAAATACGGGCACTATAAAAATAAGTGTCCGGCGAAGGTACGTAAGATTTACATTCCAAAAGTCTTACAATTTCCTGCACTGTCTTTAGATAATTCAGTTAATTTTTCTGAAAAATTAAATTTACTGCATTGTAGATTAAATATTTTGCATGAAAAATTAAAAAATACGGATATGATTAAAATATCCAAAATTAACTATTTAATTATTAATACCAATTCAATAATTGATAAAATTAATTCTGATATTAAATCTAAAATAAACTCTGATAATTCTACAGATAATGATACAATTAATTCTAGTTTTAAATCTGAAATTAATCCCGAATTCGAATTCGAAAATCCTAAGGATAAATTCGAATTCAAATTTGAAAATTCTAAGAATAAATCTGAATTCAAAAATCTTAAGGATAATTCTAAATCTGAAAATTCTTTAGATAATTACAGATTCAAATTTGAAAATCCATTGTACAAATCTGAATCTGAATCTGAAAATCTTAAAGATAATCCAGAAATTAATTCTAAGGATAATCTAGAGATTAATTCTGAATGTCTGGAAAATATTGAAAATATATCTGAGGATAATTTCAAGGATAATGAAGATAATTTTCTTCTAGATAATAATTTAATTATAGATAATATTGAATATTATTATAAAACATTAATTAGTGGCCCAATTTACTCCACTTACTGTGAGAATATTGAAAAATCTAATCTTGAGGAGGAGATAGAATTTTCTAAGATAAAGGTCATAATCAATAAAAATTACAAAAATTCAAATAAATCAAAATTATTAGAAAAACTTGAAAAGAAAGATAAAGATGAAGAAGAAATTTTTGAAATAATGAAAATGATGAATTTAAACCCACAATTATTAATTAATCATTATAACCAAAAAAAAATATTCAAATTAAATATTAATTAAATTCAAATTAAATCTTAATTAAATTCAAATTAAATCTTAATTAAATTTAAATTAAATCTTAATTAAATTCAAATTAAATTATTAATTAAATTCAAATTAAATCCTAATTAAATTCAAATTAAATTCAAATTAAATCCAAATTAAATTCAAATTAAATCCTAATTAAATTCAAATTAATTCAAATTAATTCAAATTAAATACAAATTTAATCCTAATCAAATTCGAATTAAATCTTAATTTAATCCTAATTAAATTCGAATTAAATCTTAAATTAAATCTAAATTAATTCAAATAATTCAATTAAATTCAATTAAATTCAAATTAAATTCAAAATAAAATTGAATTATAACTTCAACTTAATATTAATCCTACTCAATTAATTTCTAATTAATTCAACCTCAATTAATTTGTAATTAACCTGAATCCAACTAAAATCTTAAATAACTTAAAGTCAAACTAAAGTAAAATTTTACCCAAAGTGTAACAATTAAAATTAATAACATTAAATATGTCAAAATGGGTTGACATATTCGCGGGTTCACTCGACATGTATCAAATCGGGAATTTGATACATTTTAGAAACTTAAATAAAATTATTTGACTTGTTTGACTCATGCATAACTGCCATGACATGCATTTGCTATTCTTTTAAAATATATGACATGTCATTCATATTTAAATTTTATGCATATATTAGAACGGCTATAGGAAAAAGAATAATTGAAACTTGATCAACCTAGTATTGGGTGGCGGTGAGATGATAGTACGTTAGGGAAGCCAACTCTAATAAGATCAAGTATACTTGGTCTCTTTAGACTGGTGAAACTAGCCGAAGCTACCAATCCAAAACTCAAACTAGTTAGACCAGAATTTTTCAAAAAGTACTTTTGAAAATGAAATTTCATTAAAAGGCTTTGTCAAGGAAAGGATGGATGATCCCATAAGGCTACGGCCAAAGAAGGCCTAGTGCCTCGCCAAGACCTAGAAGCCAATTTTTGAAATTCAAATTCAAGTTACTTCTTGTCAAATTCAAATCTAACACAAGCTTCAATTAATTCTTAGAGTTAATAAATTAAGAAAAATAAATTAAGCATCTCACAATACACCTATAAGGCAATCATGCTTGTTGTATTGATACATCTAAAATAGGTGAGATGTTAAGAACTAATAAATTGAAAAATGTTTTTCAAAATTGTTTTTCAAAATCATTAGAATATTTTTCTAAAAATATATTTTCAAAATAGTGCTTCAACATAATAATGTTTTTATGGAATTCATGTTTGTCTGTTTGATTATATATATTATACATTTTCCAAAAACATATCTTTTCAAAAATTGTTTGACTCACTCTATTAGACACAAGCCTCTTAGGACAACACTAAAGTTCCTTAAGGCACTTAGATAAAGTCAAATGATGTTGGATGCAGGGGGAGTGTTTTGTTCTTTTTATTAAAAATATTTTTCGAAAACTGCACCTTAATTTGCATTACATATGTTTTCAAAATTATCTTCTTTCCAAATTGTGGCTTCAAAATTTATCTACTTAAAAATTATCGGTTCTTTGACTTTGATAAACCCTAAAGACACAGAGGAAAGGTCCACTTTATGATCTTCAAGGACTCCTAGGACGTGTCAAATTTAGGGGGAGTCTAACAAGTTTTAAATCATTTTGAAAATTATTATTCTTTTGATCTGATTCAAACCTTAAGACTCAGAGGAAGAGTACTTGTGTTCAACAAGCTTCCCGGGACTGGGTCAAGTTTAGGGGGAGGTCAAATTAAAAGACTTATTTAATAACATGTTTTCATATTTTTAAAATCTAAGTCTTTCAAAATACTATTATTCTATTTGTTAAAATTTGTGTGACTTATGAAATTATTTTTGAAATAATGTTTACTTGGGTTGGAGAATGTCCAGGACACTTAGGAAAATGTCCTTGTAGTTAACAAGGTTTCCTAGGATTGTGTCAGACTGGAAAAGAATCCTAGTCAAGTAAAATATGATGCTTCAAAAATTACTTATATTTTTCAAAGTCTCATCTTTGCCAAGAGTATTTATATTTTCCAAAATAACATTCTTTCAAAAGTTATGCATTTTCCAAAAGTACTTACTTATTCAAAAATTCAATATATTTTCAAAGGTACTTATATTTTTCAAAAAATTACATAATTTTTGCAATATATTATTCAAAATACAATGCTTTCAAAAATTTTTGCACTAAGTATTTTCAAAAAGAACCAAAGGTTTTTAATGTTGGTGCAAGTATTTTATTTTTTGATGTATGACAAAGGGGGAGAGATGTGTGCTTAAGTTAGAAATTTTCCCCAAAGATCAAAAATGTAGTTTCAAAATTTATATCATTTTTTATCTTTTTCATTTTTACCCCAAGGATAGTAAGTTAGCCCCTTAAACCAATCTAACTTAAGTTATTGTCAAACATCAAAAAGGGGGAGATTGTTGGTGCAAGTTGCATCAATGATATTCCGCTTTAAGTGTTTTAATGTTTGACAATATACTTAAGTTAGTGATACACTAAATAGACAAAGGGGAGTAAGAGAGAAGTCACCTTAGTTGAAGAAAAGTCCTAGTTAATCTAGGCATTGAAACTCTAAGTCCCAGCAAAGGGCTGCTGGGCACCTAGCGAAGGGTTGCTAGGTATCGAAACCTCAAGACCTAGCGAAGGGCTGCTAGGCACCTAGCGAAGGGTTGCTAGGTATCGTAACCCTAAGACCTAGCGAAGGACTGCTAGGCACCTAGTGAAGGACTACTAGGCATAGAAGACCTAGCGAAGGGCTGCTAGGCACCTAGCGAAGGGCTGCTAGGCATAGAAGACCTAGCGAAGGATTGCTAGGCACCAGGCGAAGGACCGCTTGGTAACAAAGACCTAGCGAAGGGCTGCTAGGCACCTGGCGATGGACTGCTAGGAAATGAAGACTTGGTCCGAGGGACTAAGCAACTTAGCTGAGCGATGACTAAGGACAGGAGTAGAGACGGGTCAGGGTTTGGGCGTCTCGAGATCCGGAGTAATCGGAAGCTAAGTAAAAGTCTTCCCGAAGGGCTGGGTGGCAACCGTCTCCTGAAAGGAGTAGGTGAAGGGTGAGTTCTCGGGGATAGGAACTCGTGCCAGTTCGACCTAGGGTTTCATGCAAATCCGAAGTCCGAACTAAGTCCTTAAGCCTAATATTATATGTATATATGCTTTGTGTTTGTGTATCTTGCAGGTAACAAGAACCGGAGACAAAGCAAACTCAAAAACTCATTTGAAGGCTTTAAGGAGGGCGCCCCCATCAAGGAGGGCGCCCTCACCAACCAGGGCACCCTGAACAGCCAGGGCGCCCTGAGCCAAGTGTAAAACTGCAGTAAACGTGAAGCAGGCAGAACAGGTGTCAAGCAGGGCGCCCTGAGCGTCCGGGGCGCCTTGGTTCAAAGCTGTATTTGCAGTTTCGTACCCAAAACACAGATAAGCCATCATGAGGGCGCCCCGGCTGACCAGGGCGCCCTGGTCAACGCTGTTATCAGCTCCGGCGAAGTAGGCGCAAGGATAAGGTTTGACCGAGTCTTCCGGGGCGCCCCCAGCGTCTAGGGCGCCCCCAGGAGGCCTATATAAGGGGCTTCGACCCCTCTGCTTCAAACACAACATTCCAGAGCTATTCTGATCATTCCAACCGACGATAACGCGCTAGAAACAAGGCTCTACGACCGGGAGGCTCCAGGAGGAGGTGCGCAGCACTTCGGAGGTCCAGATCGGTCGAGTCTCAGATTTTTGTTCGGTTTGATTTCATTTAATTACGCACTTAATTTTTCTATATTATTGCTTGTAAATCTTACACTGTAAGTCGGGTTTCTCCGCCTCCGGAAAGTCCGGGAAGGAGACCAATAGTGGACGGGCATTCCCGTGCATAGGCCTTGGATGTACTGACCCTGGGGGGTCGGGAACCAAGTAAAAATTCCGTGTGTCTTTTGTTCTGTTTTTCTTCGTTCGATTTATTTTCCGCTGCGCTAACACTCTAAGTCTAGAACGAAAGTTACGAAGATTTCCACGAAGTTTTCACGATCGATATTCACCCCCCCCCCTCTATCGACGGCACCGGTCCTACAGGTTTCTCTCAGAGGTCTAGATGGACCATGGAATGTGCTAAAGGAGTTGGAGACGGATTTGAGTCTCAATTCTTTGGGATTTGGCAGAATGGGTTTGTGTGTCATACATGGAAATATGGCATTGGGGTCATAAAGTATGAGAATTGGTTTTTGATGCATAAATGTCATATAAATCAATGCTAGGGATGCATTGTGGGTTGGTATGGGCAGTGACATCAAGGGAATACCAAAACTAGGACTTTAGGTCAAGGTTCAATTGAACCATTTAGCTAGTTTTGGATTTTGTGCCAATCCTTGGATTGGTGATAGATACATGGGTGGATGTATTTTTCCCAAGAAGACACGGGTACCATAAACCTCTCCATAAAATTTGAGAATTTTTTGAGATTTGTGGAATTTCTAGTGCATTTCTAAAATTGGGTCAGAAATGCTAAAAATTGTGAGATCTTTTAGAATCGATAGAGGCGGGTGAATATTGATAGACAATTTTTCGGATAAAAACAGAGCAATTTACACAGCGAAAAAATTCAATGCTAACACCGTTATTTTTTACTTGGTTCGGAGTCGCAGTCGACTCCTACTCCAAGACTCACGGTCCTTGACCGTTTACGATGGGCAATTCTATATTCTGAGAAAATAGTACAAATTTGAAGTTGAATACAGAATTAAAAAATTACAGCAATTTAAACTTTATACCGACGATTGGAGAAGATTAAAAATCAGAGTCGTGGGTCGTCGTTGGCGCTTGAGACTTGAGCACGGAGTGTTTGGAGCAGAGCGCTTGAAAGAAATCGTTGGAAGCAGTTGTGTTCTGAAGCAAGGGGTGAACCCCTTTATATAGTAGTCACTTGGGCACCTATGTTGAAGGGGACCCCTGACACGTGGCCTTCTATGTGCGAAACTCCATCCGCAGACTTGGCCAGCGCTTATCCCTTCAACTGGGGTGACTGAGCTGACTGGGGTGCCTGTATCAACACAGGCGCCTCAGATGCTGACGTGGAGGCTTGCTTTGAGATGGCTTGGAAACACCCTTGTCTGGGGCGCCTGTCATAATACAGGCGCATGTTCAAACAGGCGCCTGACCTCATTCAGGCACCTGGGAGCAGGAAACTTTCACCCTTTGTTCCTGCAACCAGGGTTAGTTCCAAAACACAAAGAACAGATAAATAATATATTGTTAAGCACAATTAACAGTCGGAGCTATCTTGGTTCTGACTTTGGGCTTCCAAAATGGATCCCTAGGTTGAACCAACGCCAAGTGTTCCCTCCTATGGGGAACGCGTTCTCACCTACTCCTCTCAGGAGAGTTTACCTTTTTGCCAACCGGCTCCTCCGGTTGGACTTTTGCCCAATCTTCCGGATCAGGTCTTCGTGCCCAGTCCATGACCAGGACTTATTTCCCAGCTTCACTCACTAGGTCTTCGGTGCCCAGTCCACAACCAGGACTTATTGCCCAACTTCACTCACCAGGTCTTCGGTGCCTAGTCCATGACTAGGACTTATTGCCCAGCTTCATTCACCAGGTCTTTGGTGCCCAGCCTGCGTCCAGGACTTAGTGCCCAATCCATGATCAGGACTTAGTGCCTAGTTGACCTAGGACTTTTCCTGCACACTTGAGTAACATTGTTAAATCACAACAAAACCTTAACTTATGAACTCTTTGCCATTATCAAAACACAGGTTCAATCTTGGTGCTTCGGGCACCAACAAAAATTGGTTTTTCAGAGTGTCAGTCCACTGGTCCAGGGGGCAATCGACTGATCTGGGTTGAATTGGTTTTCAACAATCGAAAAGAGTCCAATTTGTTGGTGCAGGAAGCACCATATCGAACCTGGTTTTGATATTGGCAAAGGATTCAAAGTTAAGTTTATTTGTGATCTAACAATGTTACTCAAGTGTGCAAAGACAAAGTCCTAGCGAAGGACTGCTAGGCACCTGGCGAAGGACTGCCAGTATCCAAGCCCTAGCGAAGGACTGCTAGGCACCTGGCGAAGGACTGCCAGTATCCAAGCCCTAGCGAAGGACTGCTAGGCAACTGGCGAAGGACTGCCAGTATCCAACATCCAAGCCCTAGCGAAGGACTACTAGGCAACTGGCGAAGGACTGCCAGTATCCAAGCCCTAGCGAAGGACTGCTAGGCAACTGGCGAAGGACTGCCAGTATCCAAGCCCTAGCGAAGGAATGCTAGGCACCGGGCGAAGGACAGCTCGGTATCCAAGACCTGACAAAGGACCGTCAGGCAAAAGTCCAACCAAAGGAGCGGTTGGCATCAGGTAAATTCTCCCGAGAGGAGTAGGTGAGGACGCGTTCCCCGTCGAGGGAACAGTAAGCGTCGGTTCGACCTAGGGCTCCATTTTGGAGACCAAAGTCAGAACCAAGACAGCTAAGGCTGTATAAATTAATGCTTTATTTTGTTTTCGGACTAACCTTGGATGCAGGACCAAAGGAACGTGTGTCTGCAGCTCAGAGAGCCTCAAAGGAGTGAGGCAGCAGCTGAGTAGGGCGCCCTGAGTGTCTAGGGCGCCTCCACGGTGAACAAGAAACAAGTAAGGCAAAAAGGAGTTCGGCTAACCACTGGCCGGGGCGCCCTCTGCATCCAGGGCGCCCTCAGCAACCAGGGCGCCCTGAGCGCCCAGGGCACCCTCAGGTGCCAAGGCGCTTCGCGCCTTTGCCAGCAAGGCTGATCAACTCTATCCAGCCGAGAAGACCGCGTCAATGAAGGCGCCCTCAGCGACCAGGGCGCCCCAGAGGTCAAAACTCATCCCTATTTAGGTGGGATAAAGCTTGATCGAGCGAAGTGCGGATCGGCTGACACGTGGCAGGGCGCCCCCGACGTCCAGGGCGCCCTAGGGGCTATAAATAGCACCCCTCGACCACAAGCTTAAACATCAACTCAATACCAAAGCTTCCATACTCTTCTGTGCTCACGCCTTGTTCCAGAAAGTGCCCAACTCGAGCGACGATGTCCTGCTGCTCCAGAAAGTCAACCTACAACTGGACGTCGATAACAGAAGAAATTTCGTTTAAAAAGTTTATAGTGCTATACTTGTAAATCTCTTTCTGTAAACTGATTTTGCGTTCATATAGAATTGCCCAAAGTAAACGATCAACGATCGTGGGCCTTGGAGTAGGAGTCGACCTAGGCTCCGAACCAAGTAAAAAATACTGTGTTCGCGAGTGTTATTTATTTCCGCTGTGCAAATTACTCTCTCCATAAATTCGAAAAGTTTTGTCGATATTCACCCCCCCTCTATCGACTCTATCGATCCAACAAGTGGTATCAGAGCGGGGAAGTTCAAACTTGGTGCAACCACCAGTTTGAAAGTTTTTCGGATTTACAAAATTTTTAATCTTATTTCTTTTCTTTCTAGTTAATCAAGACCACTCGATATTTTTCAGCCTTTTATTTTAAAATAAAAAATATCTGTAGGTGGATTTAAAATATCCTTACGCCTTTTTCAATTTTGAATTTTCATCTTTTCACCATAAGTCTGAATTAATAAAACGAACAATTCTTAAAAATTTGTCATAAACTTTTTTATTATTATTTTAATATTATTTCTCGAAATTCGTGCCACTTTAATTCGAGCAATCTTTTAACTCTTATTTTTCACCATTAATCAGAATATTCATTTCCTAAAAATTTTGTCTCAAATTTTTTATTATTATTTTATTATTATTCTGCCTCGAAATTTGTGCAATTTTTTTTGGACAAATTTTTTTTCTTCTCCCGCACTACTAATCCAAGACCAAGTCTTGGTACATTCTGTTAGTTCTTTTGTGTGCAAGAGGTTATTTTATGGCCAACCAAGAGTGGAACAGTGCCCGTCCACCGCTATTCTCCGGCGAGAACTTCAGCTTTTGGAGAAGACAAATGGAGTCCCTTCTGAAGGCCCACATGGACTTATGGTGGATAATTCAAACGGGGTTCAGATTCCCCACGGAAGATGGAACATCAATCGCTTGGGACAAATTGGACGAACCAACTCTGAGAAAGATCGAGACTGATGCTAAGGCAACAGTGATCATACAATGCGGTCTAACCAACGAACAACTCAAGCTAGTCGGTTCATTTGGATGTGCTAAAGAGATGTGGGAGAAGCTACTCAGCCTACACAAAGAGAGCTCCTATGTTGAGAACTTAGAAGAATCCATACCTGACTACAAATTCGAGCCAGAGACAGAAGACGAATCGACTGAGACAAAAATGGTAACCAATTTCGAATCCATTTTTGAATTACAATTAAATAATCAAATAGATACTGTAATGGCCGAGGAAGGTGTAATTTCTATTGCAGGGAAAACTCCAAAAGAACTGCAAAAGAAGACTCAACCAATACCTGAGTCAAACTCAGACTCAGAATCTAACGATGAAGAAAGAGATCATCGGAAGCTGATTCGAATGGCTCGCGACCACTACAAAGTGCCGAAAGAACAATCAAACACAAGAAAGATGGCCAAAATCAAGGGGGAGCCCTCCAAAAAGAAATCTGAAGGTAAATTTATAGTATTTAAAAATCCATTATTTACCATGAATAATATGATAGAATCTTATAAATTAGTTAAGGCTAATTTGTTAAAAAATTTAACTCATAATATTGCTGTTTTTGATAATCTAGAATATTATTACGATTATGATATAACATAGATCATTTTTTTTTTGTGCTTTAATTGTAAGTTTCTTTTTATTTTATTTTTATGTTCTTTTTGCTTAAAATTAGGATTGATTAGTTTAAGGACAAAACAGTTTAACTGAAACTTGAAAACATAGTATTGGGTGGAGGTGAGATGATAGTACGTTAGGGAAACCAATTCTAATAAGGTCAAGTCTACTTGGTCTCTTTAGACTGGTGAAACTAGCCGAAGCTACCGATCCAAAATCCAAACTAGTTAGACCAGAATTTTTCAAAGATTAAGTTTGAAAATGAAATTTCATTAAACGGCTTTGTCAAGGAAAGGGTGGATGATCCCATAAGGCTACGGCCAAAGAAGGCCTAGTGCCTCGCCAAGACCTGGAAGCCAATTTTTGAAATTCAAATTCAAATTACTTTTTGTCAAATTTGAATCTAACACAAATGTTCAGTTAATCTTAGATTCAAATATTCCTTTTCAAATTAAATTTAAATTAATTGTTTTCAAAATTAATCTAACTTTTCAAAATTAACCATGTTTTCAAAATTAAAATATTTGTCTCACAACACCCATAAGGTTAACATGTTTGATCACATAGATCTGGGTGAGATATCTAGGACCTAAGAATATATGTCACTATCCTTTTAAATAAAACTCAAAGAGCTTTCAAAAATTATTCAAAACTATCTCTAGTTTTTCAAAATATTGAATGTTAAAATAGACTCGTTTTAAATAGAATTTAGGGTTTGATTAATTTAGTTATTTGATTGGTCAAACATAGTTAACTAAGTCAAACCTGGTCAACACAGTCAACCCTAGACAACATAGTCAAACATGGACATTAGATTAAGTTAAACGGTACAGGGGGAATGGTTTATTCTTTTCTTTCAAAGTATTTTTGAAAAATTATTACCATTTCAAAAGGGTTTTAAAAAATTATGTTATCATACCAGATTGTATTTTCAAAAATTCTATCTCCTTAAAAATGATCATACTCAAAAGGCATGCTCAAAATTGTTCCTTTAAGTTTGACAAACCCTAAGACTAAGAGGAGGATTAACTTATGGTCAACAAGCCTCCTAGGACTATGTCAGATTCAGGGGGAGCTCAAATTAAAAGAAGGAGTTTAAAAATACTATATTTTCCAATAATCATGATATTTTTTAAAATTGTGCTTTACAAAAACCATTATTATTTCAAAATGTTTTTCAAAAACAGGGTTTCTGCTCAAATTGAATTTACTAAAAATTCTATTACCATGCTAGTATTCAAAACTATTTTTTTGATTTTAGTAAACCCTAAAGACACAAAGGAGATCTACTTCATGATCTACAAGGACTCCAAGGAAGTGTCAAATTTAGGGGGAGTCTAAATCGAAAGAAATTAATTCTAACTATTTGTTTAAATTATTAGATAATTCTTATAATTTGAGTCAAACCTTATGACTCAGAGGAAGATCGCTTGTAGTCAACAAGCTTCCTAGGACTAGGTCAAGCTCAGGGGGAGATTAAATTAAAAGAATTATTAAACTGACAAATAATTTTTCAAATTATATGTTTTCATGCACTTCACCTTTTAAATCCTGTTGAAAACATAAATAAATATTCTTTCAAAATAAAAGTACTTATAATTTTGCTTATATTCTTTTTGCTTATATATACTATCATTTTCAAAATTTTGCTTGACTTTAGAATACTTTTGAAAATAATATTAAAACTTTTCAAAAGCACTTATATTTTTCAAAAATGCATAATATTTTTCAAAAGTGCTTATATTTTTCAAAAATACATAATATTTTTCAAAAGTACTTATATTTTTCAAAATATGCAGAACATCTTTCAAAAGTACTACTATTTTTCAAAAGTACTATTACTTTCCAAGGTACTAATGTTTACAAAGTACGAATATTTTTTTCGATTTCAAAAGTGGAATTTAAGCTTCTTTGCTATGCTTTCAAGAATTATACTAAGAGTTTTTTTTAAACTCATAGGCTCCTATACACAAACTTTCTCTTAAAACTTATTTTAAAATATATTTCTTTATATATATATATCCAAGGGGGAGAGCAAGAAATAGAGAAAGAAATTATAAGTTTTTTTGTGAAAAACTTGTCTAGAAAATTCTTAAAGATTTTGTTGTTTTTACAAAGTATTTCCAAGTATATTCTTCTAAGTGTGCAAATTCTTTTAAAACAAAATTTTCCCAATTCTCAAAGTTGAAATTTTTTTTGGGAAATTTGGATTCAAAATTTTGCCTAAGTAATTTTTTTAAAGCTTTTCACAAAATTTAGGCTTGCTTTTACTATTTTTTTTGAAACACCTTGTCAAAAACTTATTTTTGGTAAAACTCAAACCTCCCTATTAGATACCTTATTCACCCATGTTTATTTTTGATATATGTCAAAGGGGGAGGAAAGGTCAAAGTTAAGTATTTTATAACACAAGTACTCAGGGTTTTAGGGGGAGTATGAGAATTAAAGGTTTTTTTTTCAAATCTTAGTTAAGTATTTTATAACACAAGTACTCAGGGTTACTCAGGGTTTTAGGAGGTTTTTTAAATCTTACCTTGTGTTAGTAAATGTTATAAAGTTTTTATTGCTATACTTCATTTTTACATTATGTTCTTAACAGTTTTCTACTTAACTTTGAATTGTGTTGCCATAATCAAAAAGGGGGAGATTGTTGGTGCAGGAAGCACCATATCGAACCTGGTTTTGATATTGGCAAAGGATTCAAAGTTAAGTTTATTTGTGATCTAACAATGTTACTCAAGTGTGCAGAGACAAAGTCCTAGCGAAGGACTGCTAGGCACCTGGCGAAGGACTGCCAGTATCCAAGCCCTAGCGAAGGACTGCTAGGCACCTGGCGAAGGACTGCCAGTATCCAAGCCCTAGCGAAGGACTGCTAGGCAACTGGCGAAGGACTGCCAGTATCCAACATCCAAGCCCTAGCGAAGGACTACTAGGCAACTGGCGAAGGACTGCCAGTATCCAAGCCCTAGCGAAGGACTGCTAGGCAACTGGCGAAGGACTGCCAGTATCCAAGCCCTAGCGAAGGAATGCTAGGCACCAGGCGAAGGACAGCTCGGTATCCAAGACCTGACAAAGGACCGTCAGGCAAAAGTCCAACCAAAGGAGCGGTTGGCATTAGGTAAATTCTCCCGAGAGGAGTAGGTGAGGACGCGTTCCCCGTCGAGGGAACAGTAAGCGTCGGTTCGACCTAGGGCTCCATTTTGGAGACCAAAGTCAGAACCAAGACAGCTAAGGCTGTATAAATTAATGCTTTATTTTGTTTTCGGACTAACCTTGGATGCAGGACCAAAGGAACGTGTGTCTGCAGCTCAGAGAGCCTCAAAGGAGTGAGGCAGCAGCTGAGTAGGGCGCCCTGAGTGTCTAGGGCGCCTCCACGGTGAACAAGAAACAAGTAAGGCAAAAAGGAGTTCGGCTAACCACTGGCCGGGGCGCCCTCTGCATCCAGGGCGCCCTCAGCAGCCAGGGCGCCCTGAGCGCCCAGGGCACCCTCAGGTGCCAAGGCGCTTCGCGCCTTTGCCAGCAAGGCCGATCAACTCTATCCAGCCGAGAAGACCGCGTCAATGAAGGCGCCCTCAGCGACCAGGGCGCCCCAGAGGTCAAAACTCATCCCTATTTAGGTGGGATAAAGCTTGACCGAGCGAAGTGCGGATCGGCTGACACGTGGCAGGGCGCCCCCGACGTCCAGGGCGCCCTAGGGGCTATAAATAGCACCCCTCGACCACAAGCTTGAACATCAACTCAATACCAAAGCTTCCATACTCTTCTGTGCTCACGCCTTGTTCCAGAAAGTGCCCAACTCGAGCGACGACGTCCTGCTTCTCCGGAAAGTCAACCTACAATCGGACGTCGATAACAGAAGAAATTTCGTTTAAAAAGTTTATAGTGCTATACTTGTAAATCTCTTTCTGTAAACTGATTTTGCGTTCATATAGAATTGCCCAAAGTAAACGATCAACGATCGTGGGCCTTGGAGTAGGAGTCGACCTAGGCTCCGAACCAAGTAAAAAATACTGTGTTCGCGAGTGTTATTTATTTCCGCTGTGTAAATTACTCTCTCCATAAATTCGAAAAGTTTTGTCGATATTCACCCCCCCTCTATCGACTCTATCGATCCAACACAATTAGGGGGAAATTGTTGGAGTTTTGTGATGTATGGTAAATGGGGAGAAGTGTTGAGTTTAAGTGGGAAACCAAACATGCCTTTGTAAGAAATCCTAGGTCTAGGGGGAGCCTAGGTAAAGGGGGAGCATTGTTGCTCTGTTTGTTGGCGTAAGCGGAACCTTGGAGAGGTTCTTAAAAAGCCTTTGTGTGTCCAATGTAGGGGAGCCTTGGAAAGGTTTTAAAAAGCCCGGTTTTGGTGAAAGTCCTAAACTCATGGGGAGGTTAGGTGTGGGGATGCCTTGTGATAGGATTCATGCATATTTGCTATTTGTTTTCCCTAACTTAAACGTATTGCCAAACATTAAAATGGGGGAGATTATTGGGGCAATCTATGGTCCGGAGTGACCATGTATTTTGATGTTTGGGCAAAGGGTTTAAGTTAGGTTTACCTTTGTGGTTTGATATGTGTGATTGAGTTTGCAAGACTTAGTGAGTCACACATGGAGGATGCATCCGAGGGACGAGAGCCGAGGAAAGAGGACTCCAAGGGTGAGCCAGAGGAAGTGGACTTCAAAGGGCACACATGAAGGGTGGCATGGAGGCAAGCCGAGGGCTTGCGTGCGCATCCGAGGGACGATAGCCGGTGGAAGAGGACTTTAAGGGACAAGCCATAGGAGTGTACTTGAAGGCATACGTGAAGGAGGGTCTTCGGAGTGAGGGAGAGTGAATTTGTAAGCTGGGTAGTCGATTGGGAATGGATCAGTCGACTGCCAGTGGGAAAACTCGAACTCACAGAAAAATCAGTTGACTGGTTTGGGACAAGTCGAATGATCAGGTCAAAAACTAGCTGTTGAGTTAGACGTTGGCTGGCTATTGCGGTGGGATCAGTCGACTGCCGTGGGGGCAGTCGACTGGCCCCACGGCAGTCGACTGGCAGCAGCTAGTTCAGCCTTAAGGATCTATATAAGAGAGCTTCGTTTTGACTGAAAGTCTTTGACGAATTTGGCTTTAGTTAAAGGCCAAATTGTAGTCTAAGAGCTCAGAAGTGAAGTTTGGTTTGTGGTGAGGTTTCTCCACCCACAAGGAGCTACACGAGCTAGCCGGAGGGCATCCGGGGAGTGATCCACCGAAGGATCAAGGGATCGTCCACCTTACGGACATCCATGGAGTAGGAGCGTCATCTCTGAACCACGTAAACGGTAACGTGTTAGCGATTGTTTGTTTCATATTAGTATTTTTGCTTGCGCACGCTAACATCGTAGGTAGTGATCCTGTCGCGAAGTGAGTAGGATGCCCTTACAGCTGAGTGAGCCTCCGGGGAGAGCGAGGTCGCTGAGGTGGCTTAACGAGCTGGACCGCCCCTAACCTGCAAGACAAAGACCGTTAGAACCCGTCGGGAAAAGTCCCCGGCCAGGCACTCCGACGGTCAAGTCAGTACACGACGGTGGCGATGGAAGGCAATAGAACAGTATGAAATTGCACTATCGCGAGTACCTGGGAAATGCGGAGTGAGGAGGTATATGTAGCCGGGGAAGCTGACAGGTCCTGCTCCGCCTGCCACCTACTGTCATATAGCGAGGACAGGGTAATGCATGTCCAGGGGTGGCAGGATAAAGTGGCACATGCTGTATTAAGGAAAGGGGCACTATCAACTTAAGGGTTGGCGCCGTTGGATGTCGCTCGGCCTAACACCAAGGCATGTGGTCGAGGTACGGGGGACCAGATGTGGCAGGAAGATCACTACCTCGGCGAGATATCCACCATTGGGGACTAGGATGGCTCCGGTCTTGCGCCGACCCGTACAACTTCTGGTAGTCCGGTGTCAGGGAATGGTTGTGCCGACTGGGGCCCTGAGTAGTGAGGCCGGCTGAGGGCCCTGAGTAATGAGGCCGGCTGAGAGCCCTGAGTAACGAGGCCGACTGAGGGCCTATAAGGATGCCGACTGAGGCACTGAGTAACGAGGCCGGCTGAGGGCCTATAAGGGTGCCGACTGGGGCACTGAGTAACATCTCCTTCGGCTCGGGCTTATCCCAGGAGCGTGGGCTGCCACGCGTCGGCAGGGAGCCGAGCCAGGATGAGTCTCAGAGCATGACCCTTTGACTCAAGATCGAACTGCTACTGAACTATGTGGGCCTTGACGCGGAAGCCGAGTGCCTAAGCCCGCTCGCCCCTACCTAACGGGCCCGTTCAGCTCAATAACCATCTTCCTTCTGACTGAGTGCTAGGCTACCGGGCCAGGCTACACGCAAGCTGGCCCGGGATCATAAGCATCCCCCTCAAGTCTAGTCGAAGGAGCACGCAGTCCGACTGACTGGANCAAGATATCCGTCACTTGGGACCGGGATAGTTTCAGTCCTGCGCCAACCCCGTACAGCCACTGGTGTTCTGGTGTCAGGGAGTGGTTGTGCCGACTGGGGCACTAAGTACCGAGGTCGGCTGAGGGCCTGCGAGGGTGCCGGTTGGGAGCACTGAGTATCGAGGCCGGCTGAGGGCCTATAAGGGTGCCGACTGGGGGCACTGAGTATCGAGGCCGGCTGAGGGCTTATAAGGGTACCGACTAGGGGCACTGAGTATCGAGACCGGCTGAGGGCCTATAAGGGTGCCGACTGGGGGCACTGAGTACCGCCTCCTCCGATTCGGGCTTACCCCCGGAGCGTGGGCCGCCACGCGTCTACGAGGAGCCAAACGGGGAGGGATATTGAAGTGTAATCATCCAATTCGGGCTTAACCTGATACTAACGACCGTGGGCCGGCCCTTGGCAATTTAGGGGTCGGGGTCTAACTGACACCCCTCCAACGGGCCACCACAGCCCACTAACCACCTTTCTTCTGACTAGGCGCCAGGCGGCCAGGCCAGGCTACACGCAAGCTGGCCCGGGATCATAAGCATCTCCCTCAAGTCTAGTCGAAGGAGGCACGTAGTCCGACTAACTTGACCTCAACTCTGGCTCGAGCCTGGCGCACCTCTCGGAAACCGAGCATATCTTCTCATTGATTGTTGCCGGATTGGTGCGAGACCCGCGCCCCTGCGCCTTCTGCTCTATATCAGACGACTCTGGCTGAATCACACGTTTCTCCCGGTTCCTCATCGAACGCTTGGCATCCCATGCCCGTTCTCATAAGTGAGCCTTTCGCCTGCTTGTTCTTCTTCCTGTGTTCAAAACTCCTCATTGTTCTCCACCGCTTCGAGTGCCGCTAGGGTTTTGCCAGCTGCTTTTCCCCGGCTTTCCTCCGGCGGCTCCTCCCACCGGTTAGTTTCCCGTTTCCTTCTTATCCGATGGCCTCTTCTTCCTCATCTCCTCCTCCTTATCGGCCCTAGTATTCTACCATGATAACCACCCTCACTGCTCATGACTGGACCAGATACAATCGGACTTCTTAATCCCTGCCGACCACCGCCTACGCCTGCCTGAGTCACACGACCGACCGGACTCTGCCCCTTTGGGCTACATTGCTTTGTCTCGGGACCATCTACAAGCTGGTCTCTGTTTCCCCATCCATCCCTTCCTTTCCGCCGTCTGTAACTACTTCCAAATTCCCTTACCTCAGCTAGCCCCCAACGCCATACGTCTGATGTGTGTCTTGGTTATCATTTTTTCACTGCTCCGGATTCCCCTAGAACCGAAGAATTTCCATTATCTCTTCTATCCCAAACAGCAAGAAGCGGGTGACTTCTTCTTCCAAGCCCGAGCCAAGGCTTCCTTCCTCCTAAATCTGCCCACTTCAAACAAGGGATGGAAGGAGCGTTACTTCTTCATTGGGCCCATCTCAGCCCCGGGCTGGCCCACCACTTGGGTCGAGGACTTCCCGTTTCTGAGGCTCTCCCTTGACATTATCGCACCTCCGCTGCTTACTTGAACGTCACCAACGAGCTGGAAGATAGGCACTTCAACGGTGGACTTCTGCTAAAGAAGGGGATTCTCTCCACCTTTGGTATAGCCCGAGCCCTGACCCTTCTCTGTCTGCCGTTGGTAAGTCTTATGGTATCTTCCATGTGTATTCCTTAGCCATGAACGAGCTTATTTTCCACAGTTTCCCTGCTACTGTCTACGGCTCTGAAGGGGGCTTCAGGTTAGATGAGGTCGAGCTAAAGACTCAGGTTACCTCCATACTGGCTGCCAGGGGAGGTACTTCAGCGGAAGACATCTCGGCCAACCCGACCCCGACTGCATCGGAGTCGGTTCCCATTGCCTCCGAGACCACCCCATCTGTATCCGCCAAACCGTGCATTCCTTCCAAATGCCGACGAGCATCTTCCCCGCCTAAGGGCTCATCTCACCCCTCCTCCAGCAAACAACTGGAGAAAAAGAAAAAGAAAAAGAGGAGAGAGGCTCCCGAGCCAAAAGCCCTCTCTGCTTCCTTGGTCATCGTTCCTTACCTGGCCCCTGTTGCTGATTCCTTTGCCGGCATACCTGTTGGTGACTCCATCGTTTCGCCTGCCCGCCATTACACCTGTCATTGACCCCACATCGATGTTGCTGCCGATCCTCCCCTCGCCGCATCGTCCGCTGACCCTTCTGCTTCCTCCGACGCTTCTGGTGCGTTGATGTCCGACAGATCGGGAGTCCCCGCTGACCGAGGACCCCACTCTGCACCTTTTGGTTCCCACTCAGGCGGACCGTCACTTGAAGATGCCCCGGGCGAGCTACCCGACCGACACCAGGACCTGCGCCTGTATGGGTCGGCAGCCGACCGCTATGTATAGGGGCTTGAGGAGTCCTACTTTCAGGGCTCTCGTAACAGAGCTGATGCCTTCTTCCTTAAGGCCACTCAGGTATGTACAGACGAGCTAAGTCTTCTACCGCACACTGTGTTTCTGACTCCAAAACCAGTATTCCTCTTGCAGTTCGTAGGAGACTGCCATGGCGTCTCTATGTCTTTCCTAGCCCAGAGATCAGCGAGCTAGGACCGAGAGGGAGGTGAAGCGCCTGCAAACCCAACTAGCACACTCCCAACAGGTTGCTGATGAGCCCACCCTAAACCACCTGCGAGCTGAGGTTCGAGCTCTGCAAGATCAATTAGCTTGCTCGGAGGAGCAACTTGAGATGGCACGCGGCCAAGTCGAGACGACACAACAGGCCACGTCCCAAACAAACATCCGGCTTTCCACTCTGAAGCACGCCGAGCGGAAAGTGCGAGCCCTCCAGGCAAAAGCGCAGGCCGAGTCGGACCAAGCGAATTCCGAACTTCAGAAGGCGTCCACTGCCATCGATTCCTTTTGGGCTCAGCTGGAGACCCGACACGCGGATGTCCTGGCTCAGTCACAAAGGATAACGGAGCTGTCCGCGGAGCTCTCCTCCAAGGACCAATTATTACGAGCTCAGAAAGAAGAGCTCGATCAGCTACGGAAGGAGAGGTCCGAGTGGGAGGCGGCTGAGTCGGAGCTGACGGCGCTCCGCTCTTACAAGGAGACTGAAGACTCCCGATTGGAAAAGTATAGGCTCGAGTGCATCAATGCCCCTACCCACATGGCTGAAATCGCTAGACGATTTATGGATGTAATGATGCCGCAGGGGCTTAACATCATCCGTCGGCTCAGGTTCGGCGGGTATTTGCTTCCCAATCTGCCTCCCACAGCAGTGCGGCTTGAGGACATGTGTGAGGACTTGCCTAACGTGACCGATGAGCCATTCAAGTGAAGGTCAGGCCTTCTGTGTTTTTTGTCTTTCTCTTTTGCGCACTTGTGAGGGTGATGGGTTTCGAGCTATGTAACATTTTTACCTTGCCTATTGGAACATTTTCCTTCCCCTTCAAACCTCTCAAGCTTATTCATTTTGTCAAGTTGTTAGTGATCCCAAGGATCGTCAGGCGGAGCGTTCGGCTTGGGATGTTTTCTTACTGTGTAACCCACTGCACTGGGAGACTTGTGGGGACTGACCTGCTTGCGAGTGTTTAGTCACCTAGCTAGGTTGAAAACCCGGGGAGCGTGGGTCGCCACGCGCCCGGCCAGGGTCTGAACCAAGTGCTTTATGGGAGTTGGCCCGTTCATGCAAGCTTAGTCGCTTGGTTGAGTCGGCACCCGGGGAACGTGGATCGCCCCGCGGCCAAGCAGGGCCTTAACCAGACAATTTATGGGAGCTAGCCCATTTATGAAAATCTCTCGGATGCCCGTCCCATCGGGGCGATTCGTATCTCCGTTTCTGACAACTGGGTTATTGAACACAACGAGTGTGAAATGATGTGTCGGGCAGTGAAACGTCCATCACCAGTCATGAATACCTCGGGCGACGAGCAGCCCATGTGCATTTACTCCCGCTTTAACACTTCTCGATGCTTCCCAAAATGTGACCAACCGTCCGATCCCGCGATTTACCAAGGCCTTCTACGAACGGCCGAGATGACTTGCCTTCTCCTATATATAGGTGGCGCCTACCAATGTCGCCTTCAACCCAAACACCAGTGAAAACCGAAATCCCTGTCGATCTACCAGTATGTCCACGTACTCTTCTGAAGAAGCTTTTTCTTTGAGAGGGTTCTACGCTCTCTCGGATGATATGTACTCCTCTTCTTCGGAGGATGTCGACCAGGAGTTTGTCGATATGATACTCCCTCCTGATTCACCCCTCTCGACAAGGATATTCAAAACCACCACTTGCCCCCGCGAAGGTACTTCGCGTAAGGGGAAGGAACCAATGAGGGCATGCCCTGCCTCCCGTATGGGAGTCTCTGATATGAGTGACTTACCATCAGAGTCACGTCGTCATGCACTTCGTTCGGTTATCTTCTCATCTCCACATAGCACTCCCGCTCCTCCCCGCCGAACGAAGCGAGCCCGGGCGCCGGCTTCTGCAGAAGCTACTGCCGCGGCGCCGCCGTCTTCCCGTGTGACCTCCCTTCTGGGGCACACTCCTCCTTCGCCTGCCCCTGAGGTATCCCTCTCTCCACCGGCTCGTGAGCTTGTCCCTCCTCAGTCGGGAAACTCCTCTTGAGCGTTCTCTTCTGCTAAGGGAGTTAATGTCTGCCCCCTACGACAAGGGCAGTCTCCCCGAGCACTACAACTCTCGGAGCTTCCTCTTCTTCAGCCTCGTTGAGGAGGGTTTGGACGTTCGCGCCAGCGGGGGATCCGAAGGGAGGTGTCCATACTGTCCCTCGCCATTCGACCAGAGTGGTTCTGTACGCCGATCGACTGGCAATACTGACTCGACTATTGCTGGGGGGGCTACTATCAGATGCCTCCTATCTTAGCCAATGCTAGTCCGGGGAGGCTTATTGCTTGCATGCTCCTTGCCCTTTTCCAAACTATGGGCCTCCGTGGGTGAGGATGCTGCCGCTGGCTCTCCTGAGCCAGTCTCTCCATATGCCGCCACCCATGGGGCGCTAGCGAGCGACTCGTGTTCGAGGAGCGGTTTGGACAGGAAGTCTGAAGCCCCGTCCAGCCGAGAGCCTGGAAACTCTGCTCGGGCGAGAGCACCTAGGCCTGACCCGAGAAGCCTTAATTCATGAAAGGTGTTGCTTTCATTTCTCTTTTCTTTGCTTCTGACTCTTGCCTTCTTTTGTTGACAGGCGGCGCCGTCAGTTTGGAATTCTGAGGAGTGGACTACGCTCAAGGCGCAACTTTTTGAAGCACATCACCTCGTCTCCACTCTGCGGGCCGATCTGAAGGCCAAAGAGGAGGAGCGGGCTGCTAGTGCCGCGGAGCTTGGCGAGCTTAAGCAAAAATATGAGGTTCAAGCGTCCGTACTGAAGGTCGTCCAGCGGCGCATTCAACGCCTCAAAGGCTATACCGACTCCCTGCTCCGAGGTCAGGCCCCGAAGAAGACCAGCCGAGCTCCATGAGCTAGGAGCAGTTACTACTGAGACATGATCTCTTTATCTTTATTGGCTAGAGAGGGACTAAGCCTCTATTTTGTAATCGCTTTTGATAATAAAATGTCGCCTTTTCCTTTACTTTTTCTTGCAATGTTTGTGCGTCAAGAATCCGAGCGGCGTTGCTAACCCGAGCGGGACTCCCCTACTTAGGTTCAAGTCACTGCGCGTTTCTGTGGGTGCTGCGGGTATCAGGTCTTTCACCCCTGCGGGCCACTCGAACCAAAATATTTCATACTTTACACGTGTCGGGACGGGATATCCTTAAGCATACCGACAACTCAGGCATAGGTGAGTGACTTTAGGATGGGAGAGCGCCTAAGTATTGCTTGAAGGGAGTTGTCGCTCTAGGCCCTTCGTAGCGCCATGGCCGAGTCGCCGACCTCGTGTGGTTTTGTCGGGCCGCCCGTCTTTCGCTCGGGCCCTACTTAGGGGGCAACCAAGCTAGTTAGCTATTTGAGAAATGTTCTTGCCTTAGAACTTCGAGAGTTTCTCATGCTAGGTGGATTAATAAGTAAGGGGTTGTGGGCCACCGCGCGCCGGGCTACGGACCGAGCCGAGGGATGAATGTGCCTTGTTAGAAGATGGGCGTTTGACCGCTGACTCAGGCCGATTCTCAGGAGCGTGGGCAGCCATGCGTCCGATCGGAGACACTGAAATGAGTGGGGCGTGGAAGCCGGTCCACTTATAACTTGCTGGCGAGGCAAGAGTTTGCGCACACTTCGGCAGGACTCAGGAAGCGTGGGACGCCACGCGTCTTACTGAGCAGCCGAGCCGCGGGAAATATAGCACACACAGTCGGGCAGCACTCAGGGAGCGTGGGACGCCACGCGTCTTACTGAGCAGCCGAGCCGCGGGAAATATAGCACACACAGTCGGGCAGGACTCAGGGAGCGTGGGACGCCACGCGTCTTACTGAGCAGCCGAGCTGCGGGAAATATAGCACACACAGTCGGATAGGACTCAGGGAGCGTGGGACGCCACGCGTCTTACTGAGCAGCCGAGCTGCGGGAAATTGGCGCACACAGTCGGGCAGGACTCAGGGAGCGTGGGATGCCAGCGTCTTACTGAGCAGCCGAGCTGCGGGAAATATAGCACACACAGTCGGACAGGACCCAGGGAGCATGGACGCCACGCGTCTTACTGAGCGGTCGAGCTGCGGGAAATTGGCGCACACAGTCGGGCAGGACTCAGGAGCGTGGGACGCACATATCTTACTGAGCAGCCGAGCTGCGGGAAATTGGCGCACATAGTCGGGCAGGACTCAGGGAGCGTGGGACGCCACGCGTCTTACTGAGCAGCCGAGCTGCGGGAAATATAGCACACACAATCGGACAGGACCCAGGGAGCGTGGGACGCCACACGTCTTACTGAGCAGCCGAGCTGCGGGAAATTGGCGCACACAGTCGAGCAGGACTCAGGGAGCGTGGGACGCCACGCGTCTTACTGAGCAGCCGAGCTACGGGAAATAGAGCACACACAGTCGGACAGGACTCAGGGAGCGTGGGACGCCACGCGTCTTACTGAGCAGCCGAGCTGCGGGAAATTGGCGCACACAGTCGGGCAGGACTCAGGGAGCGTGGGACGCCACGCGTTTTTCTGAGCAACCGAGCTGCGGGAAATATAGAACACACAGTCGGACAGGACCCAGGGAGCGTGGAACGCCACGCGTCTAACTGAGCAGCCAAGCTGCGGGAAATTGGCGCACACAGTCGGGCAGGACTCAGGGAGCGTGGAACGCCACACGTCTTACTGAGCAGCCGAGCTGCGGACTAGTAGCTCGAGTGTCCAGTACATCTGCGAGCGGGGCAAGGACCCTGTTCTTCCACTGTCAGGTGTGTTTTACATTTACATCATCACTTTTCACTCGGCAACCCGATAGGGCTGAAGGTGGAACGCACTCCAGGGACGATCCAACCTTTTTCCCTTCTCATTTTCTAAGTAATAGGCTCCCGAGGAGAGCTTTTGAACAATCTTGAACGGTCCTCCCCATTGCGGCTCCAGTTTGCTTACGTCTCCCACGGGTTTGATTCTTTTCCAGACAAGGTCGCCCACTTGAAATGCTCTGGGCAGCACCCTCCGGTCGTACCTCTGTTTCATCTTCTGCCTATACGCGAACATCCGAGCAGCTACTCTGTCTCGAATTTCGTTGACCAGGTCTAGCTCCAGACGCCGCCTTTCTGGATTATCCTCATCATACGCTGCCCTCCGGTCCGATTCGCACCCGACTTCGACCGGGATCACTGCTTCAGTTCCATAAACTAGCTGGAAAGGCGTGCATCCAATTGTTTCTTTAATTGTGGTCCTCAAGGCCCACAGGATGCTTGGGAGCTCTTCTACCCAGGTTCCGCCGACGTGGTCGAGCTTGGTCTTTAGCCCTCTGAGAATCTCCCGATTAGCCACTTCTGCCTGGCCATTGCTTTGAGGGTAAGCTACAGAGGTAAAGGCTTGCTTGATGCCGTATTTCGCGCACCACTCTTGTATCCTCCTGCCCTGAAACTGTCTTCCGTTATCCGAGACAAGCTTATGTGGGATCCCATACCGGCACAGTATATCTCGCCACAAGAACTTCATTACCGCCAGTTCGGTGATGCGCGACAGAGCCTCCGCCTCTATCTATTTGGAAAAGTAGTTGACTGCCACCAGCAAATATTTCTTCTGAGCGGCAGCAGTCGAGAATGGCCCTACGATGTCCATGCCCCACTGATCAAAAGGGCAAGAGACCACCGACGCCTTCATGGCTTCCGTGGGTCGGTGTGGTAGATATTGATGCTTCTGGCAGGATAGCACTTAGCAACCAACTCGTTGGCATCTTTCTGCAGGGTAGGCCAATAATATCCTGACATTATCGCCTTCTGAGCCGTCGCGCGAGCCCCGGCGTGATGTCCACAGATCCCCAAATGAATTTCCCTCAGGACATAATCTGCGTCCTCTTCGTTTAGGCATTTGAGGAGAGGTCGAGAAAACGATCTCTTGTAAAGGACGTCGCCGACCATGGTGTATCTGGACACATGCTTCCTGAGCCACCGAGCTTCCTCGCGTCGGCCGGTAAAGTTCCCCTGGTAAGGTATGTGATGATCGGGGTTCGCCAGTCGGACTCCAACTCCAAATCGGCCTGCCTTTCTATCTGCATGACTAGCAACGCCGGGCCGCCAGCCTGAGGAAGCACCCACGAGCCAACTGAACTGGCTAGTTTAGCCAATTCATCTGCCTTGAAGTTCTCTTCCCGTGGGATCTTCCTCACTTGCACCTCTTTGAATTCAGCCTTAAGCTTCTCATAGGCTTCTACGAAGGCCTGCAGTCGATCACTGTTGACCTCGAATCGTCCCGCCACTTGCTGCGTAACTAGTTGAGAATCCGAGTAGAGCATCACTCGGGCCGCCCCTACGTGCTTGGCGGCCTGCAATCCAGCTATGAGGGCCTCATACTCGGCCTCATTGTTTGTAGCCTTATACTCCAACCGCACAGATAGGTGCATTTTCTCTCCACTCGGGGAGACCATCAGAACACCAATGCCACTTCCCGACCGAGCTGACGAGCCATCCACATATATCTGCCATGCCTCCTCAATTTCATCCGAATGCAACTCACTTAAGAAGTCAGCTAGAGCCTGAGCCTTGATAGCTGGTCGAGGCTGGTATTGAATATCATATTCACTCAGCTCGGTAGTCCACTTGATCAGTCGCCCCGATGCTTCAGGATTTGAGGCTACTCGGCCTAGATTGCTGTTCGTCAATACCACGATAGGATGTGCCAAGAAATAAGGACGGAGCCTCCGAGCACCCAACAACAGCACATACATCAATCTCTCGAGTGTCGTATAGTGGCACTCGGCTCCCTTTAATAAATGGGCGAAGAAGTACACGGGCTGCTGTTCAGCCGCTTCCTACTTAACCAAAACTAGGCTGACAGAGTTAGCTGATGCGGCTAAATACACGTACAGAGTTTCCCCGACCTCCGGTTTTACCAACATAGGCAGCTCAGCAAGGTAAGTCTTCAGCTCTTCAAACGCCTTGTCACACTCGGCGTCCCATTGGAATTTTGTAGCCTTGCGGAGGGTTTTGAAGAAGGGCAACCCTCGTTCTGCCGATCGAGAAATAAACCGAGATAGGGCAGTGATTCGCCCAGCAAGCCGCTGAGCCTCCCGTAGATTCCGAGGCGGGGGCATATCCAATAGAGCCTTGACCTTGCCCGGGTTGGCCTCAATGCCCCGCTCAGTCACAATATAGCCCAAGAATTTCCCCCTTCGGGCGCCAAAGAGGCACTTGGATGGGTTCAGCTTAAGCCCATACCTCCGCAGCGTCTGGCAGGTTTCTTCGACATCCGCCACCAAATCTTCAGCTCGGGTAGACTTGATGAGGATATCATCGACGTATACTTCCACATTTCTCCCGATCTGGGACCGGAACACTTTGTTCATCATACGCTGGTAGGTGGCTCCAGCGTTCTTCAATCCAAACGACATGACTGTGTAGCAGTAAGTGTCGTCTGCCGTGATGAAGCTAACCTTTTCTTGATCCTCGGCGGCCAAGGGCACTTGATGATACCCTTGGTAAGCATCCAGCATAGAGATGAACTCACTACCCGCCGTCGAGTCCACCATCTGATCAATCCGAGGCAGGGGTAGCAGTCTTTCGGGCAGGCCTTGTTGAGGTCCCGAAAGTCGATGCAGATCCGCCACCTGTTGTCTGGCTTGGGTACCAGCACCACATTGGCCAACCAGGCCGGAAATTGTACCTCCCTGATGTGCCCTGCCTCCGTTAGTCTCTCGATCTCAGCCCTGATCGCCTTGTTTTGCTCGGTGCTGAAGTCCCGCTTCCTTTGCTTCACGGGCCGAGCATGGGGATATACATGGAGGCGGTGCTCCGCCACCTCCGGTCGGACACCTCTCAGCTCTTTGACTGACCAGGCGAAGACGTCTTGGTTCCGAGCCAAGCACTCCAGCAGGGGCCCCTTCAGCTCCTCTGGCAATCCTGCGGTGATCTTGACTCGGGATTCCTCCCGATCAGGGAGGAGCTGCACCTCCTCTTTGTCCTCGTGCAACTCAGCCCAAGGAGAAGCCTGAACCATGTTGCAATCAGGGAGGGTCGTGGGGCCTTGCGACTGTCTACATGAACATCGTCCACGTAACACCTCCGGGCTACCTTCTGGTCACCCCTGACTTCTCCTACCTGGTCCCCGACTGGGAATTTAACCTTCAGGTAGAAGGTGGAGGCGACAGCCCGGAACTCATTGAGGGCGGGTCGCCCAGAATGGCATTGTAGGACGAAGGGGCATCCACCACCAAGAAGGTGGACCACCTAGTCCTCTTCAGCGGCTCCTCACCCAGGGATATGGCCAACCGAATCTGGCCAATGGGTTGCACCGGGTTTCCCGTGAAGCCAAACAACGGGGTAGCAACTAGGTCCAACTGGACTTTTCAATCTGGAGCTGGTCAAACGCTCTCTTGTAGAGTATATTGACCGAGCTGCCAGTGTCCACGATGGTGCGGTGGACTTGATAATTGGCGATGACGGCGGTGATGACCAGCGCGTCATCGTGAGGGACTTCCAATCCCTGAAGATCTTGGGGCCCGAAGCTAATTTGTGGCCCCTCTGCCTGGGCCAGACTAGTGCCGACTTGATGGATCTCCAGTCGGCGCACTTGGGGCTTCCGGGCCCGGTGGGAATCTCCTCCCGTCGGTCCACCCGAGATGACATGTATGCCTCCTCGGATGACATTTTGCTGATTGACCCGTTCTTCTTCCGTCTCCTCGTCCACCGCTCGGTTCCCTTGAGGGAATAGATTGCGAGCAGTCGAGGGGTTCTCTCGCAGTTCTTCGGCCACCGGGTCGACATTTGGGCCTCCTCAGCCTGCCCCCCGCCCGGGAGGTGTTTGCCGCCCTCGTCCTCTGGGGGCAGGAGCCTGACCCCGACCGGCTTGACGGCACTCCTCGGTGGCGTGCCCATGGCTCTGGTGGAAGCTGCAGTATGGCCTCCATCGGGCCGGGAAGCATCCTTGGGCCACCTGCTGTACGTGGCGCCGTTCCATACCCGCGTGCTCGGCGGGGCCACGCGGGCTACAAATAGGTCCCCTTGAAGGTCTAGCACTGTGAACAGGGGGAGGAGGTGCCGGGCCAGCCAACTCCTTTCGACGCGCAGCTTGCGCCTCCTCGACATTGATATATTTGACAGCCTTGCCAAGAAGGCTGTCGAAGTCCTTTGGGGGCTTCCTGATCAACGAGCGAAAAAATTTCCCTTCCAGCAGACCCTTGGAGAACGCACTAACCATAACCTCCTGAGTGGCAGTCGGCACGTCCATCGCCAACTCGTTGAACCTCTGGATGTAGGACTTGAGGGTTTCCTACGACCCTTGCTTCAGGGCAAACAGATTGAGACTCGTCTTGTGGTGCCTTCGGTTGCTAGCGAAGTGCTGCAGGAGCACCCTCTTGAACCCCTCAAAGCTCGTGACCGACCCGTCGGGAAGTCGGTCGAACCATCTCTGGGCTGCGCCAGAGAGCGTGGTCAGGAAGGCTCAACACTTAACGCCCTCCGGATACTGCTGAAGCATAGCAGCACTCTCGAACTTCATCAAGTGCTCCTCCGGATCTGTAGTTCCCACATACTCGGGGACGGTGAAGAAACGAAGATGACGAGGCACGGGATCCTCTAAGATCCAGGGAGAAAAAGGACTGCGTACCAGCATGGTCGAAGCAGGGTCAGCCGGAGCTTTTCCCTTATCCGGTCGCCTCCCGCGCACCGGGTTAGAAACTGAAGCCTCTGCTGACATCGAATGAGCCTCGCCGACTTGCTCCCGGGGGACAACCATAGGGGGAGGTGCGGAACCGCCCTCAGGCCTAGCAGACCTGCCTTGTCCTCCTGAAGCTCGCCGCGCAGCCGGCTCTAGGCCCTGAGGCCCTTGGCTGGCAGCTTGGGAGGGCCTTTGAGAAGCCCTCTGTTGAGCTCGCGTAGCCATGAGTACCTCGTACTCCTCACGAGAGACATCCACATTCACCTGGTAAGGGTTAGCCATCTCCACTTCCGATCAGGCTGCTGGTGTCCCTCCTTCTAGCGCCAAATTTGATCCTGTCGCGAAGTGAGTCGGACGCCCCTACAGATGAGTGAGCCTCCGGGGAGAGCGAGGTCGGTGAGGTGGCTTAACGAGCTAGATCGCCTCTAACCTGCAAGGCAAAGACCGTTAGAACCCGCCGGGAAAAGTCTCAGGCCAGGCACTCCGACTGTCAAGTCAGCACATGACGGTGGCAATGGAAAGCAATAGAACAGTATGAAATTGCTCTATCGCGCGTACCTGAGAAATACGGAGTGAGGAGATTTATATGGCCGGGGAAGCTGACAGCTCCTGCCCCGCCTGCCACCTATTGTCATATAGCGAGGACAAGGTAATGCATGCCTAGAGGTGGCAGGATAAAGTAGCACATACTGTATTAAGGGAAGGGGCACTGTCAACTTAAGGGCTGACGCCGTTGGACGCCGCTCGGCCTGACATCAGGGCATGTGGTCGTGGTAGGGGGGACAGGATATGGCAGGAAGATCAATACCTCGGCGAGATATCCGTCACATAGGACCGGGATAGTTTCAGTCCTGCGCCAACCTCGTATAGCCACTGGTGTTCTGGTGTCAGGGAGTGGTTGTGCCGACTGGCGCACTAAGTACCGAGGCCGGCTGAGGGCCTGCGAGGGTGCCGGCTGGGGGCACTGAGTTCGAGGCCGGCTGAGGGCCTATAAGGGTGCCGACTGGGGGCACTGAGTATCGAGGCCGGCTGAGGGCCTATAAAGGTGCCGACTAGGGGCACTGATTATCGAGACCGGCTGAGGGCCTATAAGGGTGTCGACTGGGGGCACTGAGTACCGCCTCCTCCGATTCGGGCTTACCCCCGGAGCGTGGGCCGCCGCGCATCTGCGAGGAGCCAAACGGGGAGGGATATTGGAGTGTAAATATCCGATTCGGGCTTAACCTGATACTAACGACCGTGAGCCGCCCCTCGGCAATTTAGGGGTTAGGGTCTAACTGACACCCCTTCAACGGGTCACTACAGTCCACTAACCACCTTTCTTCTGACTAGGCGTCAGGCGGCCAAGCCAAGCTACACGCAAGCTGGCCCGGGATAAACAAATTAACTTAATAAAGAACGGTTTATTAACACAGTAGAGCTACATGGCCTCTGTGTGCGTAGAGAGATGAAGTATATTGAAGATTGCAGAAATGTAAGGTAGCAGGTCGCAACCGTCTCTTATGGATTGCTTTGTCAACGCTTCGAGGATACATATGAAATTGAATATGGTCAACCATTGACTAAATATAAGTATTCACTGAACTGATCAGTGGGAAGGGGGTTTTAAGCTTCGATGAACGGGTCAGATACGCTAGCTGTGTGTTTAATTCAAATTTTAAATTAGATTCTTCTTCAAACGAGCATGTGTTATTTGATACATTTTTTTTCAACTCTGTTGGATGTGTCAATTTCCCACGTCATTTTTTTTACCCCTCGATGGATATTATAAACAGATTCACATGTAGAGTGGGGCAATCAGCTGGTCTGTCATTTTGGTCGTGTGGCCAGGACTTCAAACTCGACTGCTCAATACGGGTTTGGACTCAATTGAGTCAGGTCCTAGCCCGAGTTGATACAGACCTAACTCATGATAAAATTCAACGTGACTCTTCCAACTTTATAAAAGGACATAACTTTTGGTTTGAGATTCGGAATCGGCTCCAACTTTAAAAAAGGACATAACTTTTGGTTTGAGATTCCATCGTCACACGTCCAAAATTCAAAATCCTTTTCAGACCACCAATTTTTGGAACATGAATATTGCAGCTAGCAAGCCTTGTACGGAAGGTGGCAGGTCGTCACCGTCACATAGAAATTAAGACCACGAATTGGTCGAAATCGCGTTGTGGCCCGATATATACGTTTACATAGAATTGAAGCAGTCCAGTCCAATGGCTTAGCAGTAATTAATTAATTATTTAATTAATTAATATATAATTTGGTCAAGAGCTAATGTATTTAATATATAAAAACTGCGGTCAATAGGATAATGTCTAATAAAACATGTAAATTAAGAATTGATGAATTATATATTGGCATTAGTTAATATTATTAATGTTTTGGATGATAAATTTGTGTGAAGTCAGATCGGTTATCCAGAATTAATCTGTATAAATTAGATACCTTAATTAAAAAATTAAATGCACTTACAAACTCACCTATGCTACAGTTTGATCTTCATATATGGCAATCCCTTGATAGCACGCGTGGCATAGCGAGTGCCAAAGCAACCAGCTACTTACAGTAAAATATCTGGGTATATCCTCATAGTGCATGCTACGTAAGGACTTAATTTACTGAAAAATAAGCACCTGTAATTTTAATTATACAGGACATATATGCATACAGTATATATGGGGAGAGTGAAATAAGATTGGTATAGTATTAGGAAGAAAACCTTTTCTTTTTCTTTTTCTTTTTCCTTTTTTGGTTTGACAAAAAAAATACTTGAATTTAATGTGTTCATGTGCATCAATTAGCTAGATAGACAGATTGTTTGGGAGATGAAGAGCAAATGAAGAATTCAATGTGAAGTCAGCTAGCTTACTCCTCTGTGAGTACTGCAGTCTGAAACTGGAGTAGAAATCTCAAGCTTCTAGAGAATTAATTTGATCATCTTTATTTTTCACCCAAAAAATATTAGAATTTTCAATTGGTTAATTACATATATCGTTGAATTGGATCATATATAGTAGATCCGGAGACAGTAATGAATAAATATATATATATGCAATCATTTTATTCGACTTTGGAAACATGTATCTATTTATTCAATACATATCGTTGGAATATTAACTTTACCCTCATACTCATAAATCATAAACAATGACTAAACGGCCGTAATACATACGCATATATGAAATTGTGAATTATTAAAAAGAAATTATCAAGTCATTTTAACGAAATGTGATGTAAGCATCGAGCTGGCCGGTGAGAGTAGTGCTGGTGCTTCGGACTTCCGTGGTCAAGAGATAACCTCTAGCCAACCGGAATCGTCCGGTGCCGCCGGTGATCGCCCGCTCGAACAGGGTCCCGAGCGGGGCGACGGGGAACAACCCCTGCACAGCGAGGGAGCTGCCGTTGTATTTGCCGGCCGTGAACACTAGCTGGCAGATGGTGAGGCCGGAGTTCTCAGCTATGCTGGAGCCGATTCCCATGCCCTGATTCAGACCGATAATTGGAGAGTCGGGTTCGACCCCCTCGCGGAGAAGGTTGTCGTAGACAATGATATTGCCAAAGCCGGAACCGGAGGTGGAGGGGCGGCGCTCGACAGCATAGACGACGGTGGCGTTGGGGCCGGAGCCGAGGATTCTCTCGTGGTTGTAGAAGCGCAGGTGCATGTAACCATCGGGGCTGGCAGCGACGGCGGCAGCTGCTGAGGCTGCCAAGAAGGTGAAGAGGAGGAAGAAGGAGGAGGAAGGCGATGATGCCATTTGCAAGTGCTTATTTAATTGCGAATAATGGAAAGATAACCAATTATGCGGTGATATGGATGGAACCGTGCGGGATGCTTATATAGGCATAAAATATGCACATTTCAAGGAAAAACTGTAAGAAAGTACATGGGTAGAAACCGCATACGCCTCCCTCAAATATAATTCGGCGGGAACGGGTCGTCGTGATGCTGGTCAAATAAAACCAGTCGCATGTTCTCCCGCGTACGCATATTTGATTAGCGAAGGCGATTAATCTTAAAGCCAAGTTATTAATTAGTGATCCTTAGCTATTAACTAGTGACCGGTTAAATCTAAATGAAGTTAGGTGTTTATTTCTTCCTCTTGGTCATGTCAATATGTAAGACGAATTGACGTGACATCGAGACAGATCATGAATTGTTTTTTTTTTTGCCATCTAATTAATGGAACCTATTGATAGCAGTAGCCAGTAGGTGTGGCATTAATAGCCTTGGTTAGTAGGTGGTGGCGGGTGTTTGGCGTCGGATACGTGCCATGAATCATAATAGTCCACTTTAATTAATAGGTTATATTAATTGCTGCCTTTTAATTCAGTTTTAATTTTTAGTTAATTTTTAACTCAAAATTTTAATATGAATGATAGAGATGAACATCTCTGGGTGGACATGTGACACCGAAAAGCTATTTGACAGGATCTATCGAATCAGAGCTCCGAGGTCAGACCGGCAATCGGACTCCCGAGACTACCTCAGGACAATGGAAGAAAGCCCCCGAGGTCAGACCAGGAATCAAACTCCCGAGACTATCTCAGGAAAATGGATGAAGGCCCCGAGGTCAGCTCGGGAGATGAGACTCGGAGACTCACTCGGGAGAGTGGAGCCCAAAGATTAATATAAGAGTCAGAAAGCCTGATTTCAAGTAGTCGTTCCTCTTTCCAAAATAGGAAAGTCGTCGGATATTATTATCCGCAATGCACGGCAATTAATGTCTTAATGACCTCAGCGACCGTTACCAAAAGATAGGATATCTTTCAAGTAACCGATGATTAAGGAACGTGGAGGAGAACGTGAAGACACGTGTGACAAAGACCTCAAGTATATAAGATGTCTCGGCATCTAGGTAAGGGGGTGAGCTTTCCGAACTGATAGTAAATTTGATTCCTCATTGTCCTCCGAAAAAGATAAGACCCCTAACATGAGCGTCAGAGAGGGCTCCATCGGAAAATCTTCCGGTGCGTTCCCTTTAACGTTTGTGTTAATCTCGCAGGGTGTGGACATCCTCTCTCTGTCACAGTCGTCGTGGGTTGTGCTTTGGTGACTCGCCATCCGCGTCATTTGCTTTCGGAACAAGTTTGACACCGTTTGTGGGAAACATCAAAGTCACCAGAAGGAGTACCCTGATGGCAGATCCAGAGGGACAACTCATCATTCTGACGAGGGAGGAGTTGGATCGTTTAGTCACCAACGCCGTCAAAGGAGCGCTGGAGCAATATCAGATCATGCAAGACGTCTCACGATGAGCAGCTTCGATGTAGGACGAAATCCCAAGAATGTTGGCCTCGAATCATCGAAATCGAAGATCTGTCTCGTCACCGGCGAGATTGGCGATGACTGCTCTAGCGCCCAACAAGATTGATTGGGAGAAATGGAGAACATTCTGCTGCCTCCAGTGCGTTGCGGCAAGAGGAGGGGCCAAGGAAGATCGAGGCCTCCAAAGCCCTCATGAAATCTCCGCCGGCTACCCCTTTTTCTTCGGACATCATACGGATCTCATGCGTAAGAAATTTCGCGGTCCAGGAATTACTGATTACTATAGGAAGACGGATCTGGAAGTCCACATCTGTAAGTTCAAGAATGTGGCTCCCCTACACCAATACACAGATGGTGTAAAGTTTCGGGTGTTCTTGAACACCCTATCAGGGGCCGCCCAGAGATGGTTCCAGTGGCTACCCCAAAATTCAATAAACTCTTTTCTGGAGTTTAGAGTCATCTTCCTGCACCACTTCACCAGCAGCCAGCGATACCAGAAATGGCGTTGAATCTGTTCGCTCTCAAGCAGAAGACCAAAGATCTGCTGAAGGACTATATCCAACAGTTCAATCGGGTGGCTCAAGACGTGCCTACTGATACCTCAGAGATCCTCATCAGTGTCTTCACGCAAGGACTCTCTAAAGATGATTTCTTTCGATCGTTGGTAAAGAAGCCACCGTCCAGCTTCGATGACTTATTGGGGTGGTCGGTCAAGCACGTCAACGTCGAAGAGGTGCAGCACGCCCACCGCAAGATTCAGCGGGAGCCCCTATCCAGATCTTGGTACGATCCAAGAGGAGAGAACCACCCGCACCAGCTTAAGCAAAAGGTCCTCGCTCCAGGAAGGATCACTGGGCCGGCAAGAAGAGGTTGGTGGAGACGGTCGACACCGCGAAACCCAAACCACCGAAGAAGTACTGCGACGTCGACAATAGTACAACACACTCTATAGAGGAGTGTTATACCTTGAAGAAGAGGAGGTCTAAGGACGTGGATGCCAAGCCTCGCAAATGGTGGAACAAAGTGGGATACCGACGGCGATCCCCTCGCTGAAGTCCTTTCCCTCATCGACGATAATTGGGGGAGGACATATCCAGACATCGGTCGCGGTCACCTTTGAGGAGAAGAAGTCAGGAGATAGTGCCCTACTAGTTTATCTCCCGTGAAAGGGACCCCAAGAAGGGCAAGACTCCGGCTCGCGAACCCCTATCGGTCCATGTAGGAGTAATCTCAGAAGGTCCTACTAGAGGGGACTCTCATCGAGCAAGGAAAGCCCATACCCATCGGCTGGAGAACTACGCAATTGGGACGAGCAACGACAAACATCAGGGCCCTATTATTTCATTCAACCCTGAAGATCTGGAGGGCGTGGAAGCCGCCCATGAAGATGCACTAGTAATCCTCGCCCGAATAGCTAATTACGAGGTTAAGTGCATCTTTATGGATATAGGTAGCTCCGTCAATATCTTGTACAAGGTGGCTCTAGACCAGATATAGGTCGATGAGGATAAGTTGCATCATGTCTCCACCCCGCTCTTCGACTTCACCGGGTACAGGGTACAGCCGATGGGGCGGATCTCCCTATCTCTGTCGTTGGGGGACGATATGCTATAGAGGACAAGGAGGACTTCCTTTATGATCGTGGATGCCCCATCGTCCTACAATGCCATCTTGGGGTGATCGGCGCTGAATTTATTCCAGGCGGTCGTCTCAGTCTACTACCAGAAGATTAAGTTCCTGGTGGACGAGCAGGTAGCCGAAGTCAAAGGAGATCAATTGGCTTCCCGGCGGTGCTACAATAGGGAGGTCAGAATGGAAGCTTGAAAGAATCCAAGGACGCATGAAGCATTGCAAATCGACGTGGTCAATCTTTGAGAAGAAGAAAGGGGCTAAAGAGGAATGCAGGGAAGTTGAAAGCGAAGAGGTCCAAATTCAACCTCAACAAGCTGGAGGAATCACTAGAATTGTTGCTGATCTTGCGCCCGAACTGAGAAGCCGTCTGATCAGCTGCTTCATGGACCATCGGGACGTGTTCGCATGGGCTACTGAAGAGATCAAGGGAGTCCCCCTGCCTTGGCCACGCATCGGTTGCATATAACCCGGGAGCCCAGTTGGTGAAGCTAAGGAGAAGACACATCGCACCGGAGCAAGACAAGATAATCCGGGAGGAGGTCACAAAGTTGCTGAAGGCCAGACATATAAGAGAAGTTCAATTCCCGACCTGACTAACGAATGTTGTACTGGTCCCTAAGCCCAGGGGTAAATGGCGGGTCTGTATTGATTTCTGTGATCTAAATAAAGTCTGCCCTAAAGACTGTTACCCCTTGCCTCGCATTGATCAGCTGGTTGATTCTACCTCTGGCTATGATTTCATTTCAATGTTGGATGCATACCAGGAATTCCACCAAGTTCCCCTTGCTCGGGAAGACCAATAGAAGGTCAGTTTCATGACGACAATGACACTTACTACTACAATGTCATGTCATTCGGGTTGCGCAATGCAAGAGCAACTTATCAGCGAATGATGGATAAGTTCTTTCACCACCAGATTGGGAGGAATATTGAATTATATGTGTTGGGGCAATCTATGGTTCGGAGTGACCATGTATTTTGATGTTTGGGCAAATGGTTTAAGTTAGGTTCACCCTTGTATTTGATATGTGTATTTGAGTGTGTAGGTTTGCAGGATACACATGGACTTAGCGGGACGGCTTCGGGTCCGGTGAAGGATGGGATGAGGAGACAAGCTGTGGGTTTGTATGCATCTGAGGGACCATGGACAAAGCAGGGATGATGAGCCGAGGGAAGCGGACTTCAAGGCATACGCGAAGGATGACATGGGAGATAGGTCGCGGGCTTGTATTCATCCGAGGGACGAGAGCCAAAGTCGAAGAGGGCTTGAAGGCAACAGGTCGAGGCTGCTGAATAAAGAGTCAACTGAGTCGTGAGGGTTCGAGTGCTGAGAGAATTGTACTTGGGAAATCCTAGGGTTTGAGTGCTGAAGAAATGTACTTGGGAAGGGGAAACCTTAGGTTTGAGGGTGGACCAATCGTCTGGTGCTTGGGCAGCCGACTGATGAAGTCCACAGAAAGATCAGTCGACTGATCCTGGACCAGTCGAAGAATGGCTGCTGAAATTTGAACGTTAGGATGTAACGTTCGAATCTAAGTGGGATCGGTCGACTGGTAATGATTATTTCAGCCTGGAGCACTAGTTAAAGGGGCTCAGTTTTGACTGAGAGTTCTTGACGAAATTGACTTTGGTTAAAGGCTAATTAGTAGTCTAAGATCTCATGAAGGTGTTGCAGGTTGTGGCGAGGTTTCTCCACCCACAAGGAGCTACACGAGCTAGCCAGAGGTCTTCCGGGAAGTCATCCACCGACGGATCGGGATCATCCACCTTACGAACAGTCGTGGAGTAGGAGCTTCATCTCCGAACCACGTAAATTGGTTTATTTTCTTAGTTGTTAGATTTTATTATTTGTTACTCCGCTTGCGCACTAACAACGGTAGGAAGAAAATCATGATTAAAGTGGGTGATCGGCTATTCACCCGCTCTAGCCGTACGACAAGGTCCCAACAAGTGGTATCAGAGCCGGGGTCGTTCGTCTATGAACTAACCGTCGGGAGAGCAAAAAGCTAGAGGAAGATGGACTCGGAAGGTCAACTAGGATGGGATATTTGAGTTCCACCTCCATACTGTTGGTGCAATCTTGGTTAGGTCAGGGTTGACCTAGGTTGATTAGGCTCGGGTGAGCCGATGTCTGATAAGCTTGGTGAGCTTATGTTTGGATGTTTCGATATTTGATAATTATGTTTGAATGTCGTATGATGTCAAGTGGGTCAAGGTTGACTGGAGACTTGACTAGGTGAAATCCAGGTGGATCGGGGAGATTGCACGCTGGCATGGGAAAAGACCTAATGGGACTAGGCACACCTAGTGGGACTAGGTGAAGTCCAGGTGGATCGGGGAGATCGCACGCTGGCATGGGAAAAGACCTAGTGGGACTATGCACAC
Source organism: Boesenbergia rotunda (assembly GCA_024364735.1). NCBI lineage: Eukaryota > Viridiplantae > Streptophyta > Magnoliopsida > Zingiberales > Zingiberaceae > Boesenbergia > Boesenbergia rotunda. The sequence goes on from JAGFNQ010002696.1 coordinate 75,250, forward strand.
CTAGTGGGATTAGGCACACCTAGTGGGACTAGGTGAAGTCCAGATGGATCGGGGTGGATCGGGAAGATCGCACGCTGGCATGGGAAAAGACTTAGTGGGACTAGGCACACCTAGTGGGACTAGGTGAAGTCCAGATGGATCGGGGATATCGCATGCTGGCAAGGTGGAAGTCTACCGAGAGACTAGACCTAACTCGAGGGTTAGGCAAATCTGGTTGGGAACCAGGTTAAGTCCGAGCTAGGAGCTAGGCAGTAGAAACCCAGGTTGGTCAAAGGGGTTAACCGGACACTTGGTAGGGGATCCTAGGCTTGTGAAAACAAGTTAGGTTGGACTCAATCGATTGGGTAATCGATTGGGTGAATCGATCAGCTGATCGATTAGGGCTGTTTGCGCAAGAAAACAAAAGGGTCCTGAATCAATTGGGTAGTCGATTCAGGGTATCGGTAATCGATTAGGGCAATTTGTGCGAGAGAACAGAGAGGTCCTGAATCGATTGGGCAATCGATTCAGGACACTCGTAATCAATTGGGTAATCGATTACGGTTCGAAAACTAGCCGTTGAACGACTGAATTTGACGTGGTAATTGATTGGATAATCGACTTAGAAACCCTAGGCGTCGGGTATAAAGGTTTTCATGCAGGTTTGAAGCGCAACTCTTCTTCCTCCTTCAACGCCATCTCAAGAGAAGCTTTGGGCTTAGTGTTGCTGCACTTCCAAAGTTCTAGAGGCAAGCACAAGCTTGAAGATAGCAAGGAAAGCATAGCTTGAGCTTATCATTGTAAATCTTGTAAGATTTCATTTTGTATTTGCTTAGATTCTTGTTGTATCTTTGTGAAAGCTTGTAAGAGGTTTCTCCACCTCAAGAAGGAGATCTTTCATAGTGTATGAGAGAGTGAGGAGAGTGGATCCTTGGATTAGTCACCCGTCCGGGGTGGATACCAAGTAAATCCTTTGTGTTAGCATTTGCTCGAGTCTTCCGCCGCGATAAATCATCACGGAGCAAATCGGAGCTAATCACCCCCCTCTAGCTCGTCTACCGGTCCCAACAAGTGGTATCAGAGCAAGGTTCTCTTCTTTGGACTCATCGCCAAGAGGGCAAGAGCTAGAGGAAGAAGAAGAAGTTGGAAGAAACCCTAATTTCAAGAAGTCATCATCAAGAGGGTTCAACTTTAAAAATGAAGTTTGGCTATGACACCCGGGCACCTCCACCATTTGACAAGGCGAATTTCCATCTTTGGAAGTCAAAGATTGAAAATTTCTTTATGATGGAGATAGAGCAATGGTTTGCTCTAATGGAGTGTTTTGAAGCTCCAACAAGCACCAAAGGGAAGCTCCTCAAGATAAGCAAATGGAATGAGGAGCAAATCAAGAGATGCGAAGCCAATGACAAAGTGACCAAATTATTGGTCAATCTATTGCCAAGCACCGTCTTGAACAAGATTGGAGAATTCAAAGATGCCAAAGAGCTTTGGAGCAAATTGGCAAGGCTTCATGAAGATCCCTCCACTGTACCAAATCAAGACAAATCCGAAGAGGAAAATTCATCGGAGGAAAAAGATTCGGAAGTTGAGAGATGCTCAACATCCGAAGATGAAGTTCAAGAAGCCTCCACTTCAAGGATTGAGGGGGAGCAAAGTGTGTCATTGACATCGGATCAAAGAAAAACTTCAACATCATCATCCGAGGTCAATAAAGAAGAAGAGGAATCGAGTGCCACATCTACACTCCATGAAGGTATAAAAATTTCAAGTTGTAAAAATAAAAATCATATCATTTGTTTTGAGTGTAGGGAAAGAGGGCACTATAAGAGTAAGTGTCCCAAATTGGTCAAGAAGAAGGTGCTAGTGGCACCCAAGACCAAGGAGAAACCAAAGGAGGTCGGCCCCATGGCAAAGAAGGATAAGAAGCACATTGTGTGCTTCACATGCAAACAAAAGGGACATTATCGAAATCAATGTCCAAAGGGGAAGGATCTGACCAAAGAAAAAGGGAAGAGCTCAAATCAAGGACGAGCCTCCATGATTATGACTAAGGTACCATTAGGTAATGGTATTTATTTAAATCATGATAATATGCATGCTAGAAATAATTATTATCATTTTAATGCTATTTATCATGAAAATAAGAGGTATGAGAAACCTAAGAAAAAATATAAAGTCTTCCATGCTAGGTCTACCACACCTAAGGATATTAGATCATTTAAGGGTAAATCTACCCAAAACAAGGCCAAGAAGAATAATACCCAAGGCTATATTAGAAAACCAAGCCTTGATGAGGTAATGATGGAAAATCAAGTTTTGAGGTCAAAACTTGATAAATTGGAAAAATCCCTTAAGAAAATAGAAAATCTATTTAAGGGATCAAAAATTCAAAACCTAGACTTAGGAAATCAAGGACCCTCTAGGAGCAAGAAAGGTTTGCGATACAAACCTAAAACCAAGGATGATGGTCCATCCTATCATAGAGTTCCATATAGGTATGGAACTCAATCTAGGTCAAGAAGTCAAATCAAGGTCACAAGGGAAGCCATCCCTAGAGTTGGCCAAGACAAGACTAACATGACTAAGGCTTCGGAGAAGCCTAGAAGAGTCATTAGGAAGGTATCAAGGGAAGTTATCCCTAATGAATATCTAGAACACCCAAGGAGCGCCAATAGGTTTTGGGTTCCTAAGAGTGTGTTCGCCACACCCTAGATAGGTTTAGGGAGTGTCAACTCAAATTGGAAGGGTAGTTAACCTAACCTTGATGAAGTTGGCACTTTGGGACATTTTCAAGGAGTTACTACCCTTGAAAATGAAGGAATCAATTGCTTACTCTAGGAAGAGTAAAATTTGTGCCAAACTATATTTTTGAAAGATTGAAGGCAATAAAAGTTGGCACAACTAGGTTAGAATCCAAAAATAGGCCAAATTGGGAGCTTTGGCATTATCTTGGAAATTAGGGGCAAAGCTAGGATTATCAATGGCTTAGCGATGAGTTATTGATACTTGGATAGGAAATCTAGGTATTTTCTTTTGTGCTATTATGCCATATTTTGTATGTCCTTTCACATGCCATGACATCATGATTCATCATTTATATTTTATTATGAAAATATTACATATCATGTCATACATGCATCATCTAACTATAATATTGTTTAAATTCTCATATGATACATGTCATAGTCATTATCATGAATTAATTTAAATTATTATTAATATCAAGGACATTGGCATTAATTGATATTCTAGGTGAATGATCAAAGTTTATAATGCCTAGGTAGAAATGCATGAACCCTTAGTTTAGGGAGAACATGACTTTCACATCTCACTAAGACCATAAGTTGACTTGTGTGTGTTTTTGAGACACATTAGAAACAAGTGAGATGTTAGGGTGATGAATAAAACTCAAGGTATTGAGTTTTAGGTTCATCAAAATATGAATATAAATGAACTCCAATCATTGGGAAACTAGTGTACAAGTCATGTGCATTTAGCCCAAGGAACATGGTTGGAAATTGTTTTTGAAACTTATTTCAAAACTATCTTGGAAAACCTTGGTGAAGACTATCTTTTGATAGATCTCATCATTGATGAATTAGATACAAAATAGAGTGAAACAATGAAATATTTCAATAGTTTCCATTTTTATGTCAATATTTGAAAAAGGAAGGTATTTTCATGTAAAATTATTTTTCCTTGAGAGTATATGTATTAAATAATGTCTACACAAAATTTCAGGATTTTTCAAAATTTGTAGAATTATTTAGGAGTTTCTGAAATTCGATCTGAAATTGATTTCAGAAATCAGAAACTCCCAATCGATCAGGTGACAGTTGCCAATCGATTGGTCAATCGATTGGTAGATGTTTTTGGCGAGCATAGAAGCTCGCGTAATCAATCCGTTGATCGATTACAGTCAGCAGTAATCGATCAGTTGATCGATTAAGGCTTAGCGTAATCGATTGGTTCCCAACACCAATCAATTGAAGAGACTGAAACTGTCTGTTTTCAGTCCAATAACCCTTTTTTGAGTAACCTAATAATCCCTAGACCCTTGAATTACTTTCATAAGTATATTTGGGTAAATTTCATTGTGAAATCAAAAGAGGGATAGTTTTGATGAAAACTATAGGGTTAAGGAGAGGTTTTGGTTCAAGTGTTGAATCCCAAAATCTCAAAACCTCAAGTTGAGATTTCCTAAAGTTTTAGGAACTCCCAAAATCATTGTTGGTGCAATGATAGAGGTTTAGCGCATGTTTTGAGGGGGAGGTCTTCCTTAAAGGCATGAGTTTGAATTTTTATTTTTGGGATAAGTGAAAGAATGAAGATTGGAAATCTTCATTATGATGAATGCTCAAGGATGAGCATGGGTTCAAATGGAAGATATGAGACTTTCATTGGGCATGCCTTTGACCACATAGACTCTCGGGGAGTGTTTTTGATGTGTGTCAAAGGGGGAGAGATTGAAAGGCTAATAGGGATTAGTCTTTCTCAAACATATTGTCAAACATCAAAAAGGGGGAGATTGTTGGTGCAATCTTGGTTAGGTCAGGGTTGACCTAGGTTGACTAGGCTCGGGTGAGCCGATGTATGATAAGCTTGTTGAGCTTATGTTTGGATATTTCGATGTTTGATAATTATATTTGAATGTCGTATGATATCAAGTGGGTCAAGGTTGACTGGAGACTTGACTATGTGAAATCCAGGTGGATCAGGGAGATTGCACGCTGGCATAGGAAAAGACCTAGTGGGACTAGGCACACCTAGTGGGACTAGGTGAAGTCCAGGTGGATCGGGGAGATCGCACGGTGGCATGGGAAAAGACCTAGTGGGACTAGGCACACCTAGTGGGACTAGGTGAAGTCCAGATGGATCGGAGAGATCGTATGGTGGCAAGGTGGAAGTCTACCGAGAGACTAGACCTAACTCGAGGGTTAGGCGAATCTGGTTGGGAACCGGGTTAAGTCCGAGCTGGGAGCTAGGCAGTAGAAATCCAGGTTGGTCAAAGGGGTTGCCCGGACACTTGGTAGGGGATCCTAGGCTTGTGAAAATAAGTTAGGTTGGACTCAATCGATTGGGTAATCAATTGGGTGAATCGATCAGCTGATCGATTAGGGCTGTTTGTGCGAGAAAACAGAAGGGTCCTGAATCGATTGGGTAATCGATTCAGGGTATCGGTAATCGATTAGGGTAGTTTGCGCGAGAGAACAGAGAGGTCCTGAATCGATTGGGCAATCGATTCAGGACACTCGTAATCGATTGGGTAATCGATTACGGTTCGAAAACTAACCGTTGAACGGCTGAATCTGACGTGGTAATCGATTGGGTAATCGATTTAGAAACCCTAGGCGTCAGGTATAAAGGTTTCACGCAGGTTTGAAGCGCAACTCTTCTTCCTCCTTCAACGTCATCTCAAGAGAAGCTTTGGGGCTTAGTGTTGCTGCACTTCCAAAGTTCTAGAGGCGATCACAAGCTTGAAGATAGCAAGGAAAGCAAAGCTTGAGCTTATCATTGTAAATCTTGTAAGATTTCATTTTGTATTTGCTTAGATTCTTGTTGTATCTTTGTAAAAGCTTGTAGGAGGTTTCTCCACCTCAAGAAGGAGATCTTTTATAGTGTATGAGAGAGTGAGGAGAGTGGATCCTTGGATTAGTCACCCGTCCGGGGTGGATACCAAGTAAATCCTTTGTGTTAGCATTTGCTCGAGTCTTCCGCCGCGACAAATCATCACGGAGCAAATCGGAGCTAATCACCCCCCCTCTAGCTCGTCTACCAGTCCTAACACATACGACCGAGATGACTTCGATAATTGAAGAATGTGATTGGAGACGTGGTTCCAAATGGATTGGGATCATTGGACCGCATTGGAAACTCCATTTGAAGCTCCAACGGACAAGAAGGGAAAACATCTTCAACCTCGGTATTGGACCAAGGATCAAACGGAGGAAGCGGAGGCAGATAAGGAGGTAACTAGAATTGTATTAAATTTATTACCTCCATATATTGTGTCAAATGTAGGAGAATACAAGAATGCGTATGAGCTATGGAGAAAGGTGATAGCTTTATATGAAAATTTGACACAAAGACAAGGAGAAGAGGAGCCCAAGGAAAAGGGGTCATTGGTCTAGGAGAAGGACCAATCGGAAGTTGAGTCAAGTTCAACATCTGAAGAGGAGGAGAAAGTGGAATCATCCACATCCTCAAGTGGGGAAGAAATAGAAGAAGTCTCCACTTCAAGGATTGAGGGGGAGGAGAGACAATCCTCAATGTCGGAGCAAGAAGAAGCTTCAACCTCCATCAAAGTAAAGTCAAAGGATCACATAATTTGCTTTTGGTATAATCAAAAGGGACACTACAAAGATAAGTGTCCATTGGGTAAGAAAAAGAATGTAAACCCTATGCTCAATTCAAATAGTTTGAAAACTAACATGAGTTGTAGGGATGGAGCAAAGAAGGATAAGAAGCATATAATTTTCTTCACGTATAATGAGCATGGACACTACCACACCAAGTGCCCAAAGAAAGGAGAAATCAAGAAATTGGCGCACTTAAAGAAATTGGAAAAGAAGAGGAGCTCAAGTCAAAGGAGAGCTTCAAAGGTAAAAGGGAAGGTAATCTCTTATTTAAAATTAAATCCAATTTCAAATTCTTATATGCTTATTAAGAATAATCATGGATTTAGATATAATAATAGGAATAGGTTAACAAGGTAGATAATTCTAGGAAATCATTACCTAAGGCTAGACCAAGAAAGACCCAAACTACCTTGCCTAAGGGAAGGAAGGTGGTTAATGATCAAGGCACAAATCCCAAGAAGGAGAGACATATGCCTAGGAAGGTGGGTAGATCTAGGAATGTCCAAGGTGGACATGTTGACTCTAGGGTTAGAGTTCTCGAGTTGGAAAATCAAGTCTTGAGGGCAAGACTTGAAGAAATGGAGAAAACCCTAAATAGATTCACTATTGGATCCAAGGGTTTAGGTATGAGGTTGGATAGTCAAAAATCCAACAATGATAGATCGGGTCTAGGATATTGATCTAAGTTCTCCGATGCTAATGAAAAGAAATATGCTAGGGTAGCATATAACTATGGCAAGGAGGGGAAGTCCAAAAATGACAAGGGGATGCCATGTAAAAGCAAGAAGAAAGTCTTAACTAAGGACGAGGGGTCTAAGGTTAAGAAAGTGAATGTTGTAGGCCAAGAGTCACTGGAAGTACTCCGATGTGGCCTAACATTTGTTAAGTCACCTAGGGAGGTGGCTAAGGCTAAGAGCTCAAGGGGGAGCTCTAGGAGCCAAGTTGGGACCCATGGTTTATGGATCCTGGGAGGATCTCTCTCGGAAGTCTAGATGGGTCATGGAGTGTGCCAAGGATGTGGAGATGGATTTGGAGTCTCAATCCTAGGGATTTGGCACAAGGGGTTTGAGTTTCATACATGAAAATATGACATTGGGGTCATATAGCATGGAAGTTGATTTTTGATGTGTAGATGCCATAAAACCAATGCTAGGGATGCATTATGGTTTGGTATGGATAGATACATCAAGAGAAGATCAAAACTAGGACTTTAGGTCAATGTTCAATTGAACCATTTAGCTAATTTTGAGTTTTATGTCAATCTTGGGATTGATGATAGATACATATTTGGATGTATTTTTTCCAAGTAGATATGGGTACCACAAACCTCTCCACAAAATTTGAGAATTTTTGGAGATGTGTGAAATTTCTTGTGCATTTCTGAATTTCAACTCAGAAGTTGAAATGTTCAGACTGAGACGTATCAGTCACCTGCCCCAGGAGGCAGTCGACTGATCTTTCTGTAGGATTGCAATTTGAAGGCACCAGTCGACTGGTAACTGTCTCAGTCGATTGGTCCTTCTGATTTCTGGGAGATTTTCAGAAAAAGAAGGTATCCTTTATTGATACCAAGGGGTAATATTGCTTGAGGTAATCCTTTTGATGTGTGGCAAAGGAGGAGAAATATTGAGTTTAAGTAGGAAACCAAACACGCCTTTGTAAGAAATCCTAGGTCAAGAGGGAGCTTAGGTAAAGGGGAGCATTGTTGCTCATTTGGTGGCAAAAGGGGAACCTTGGGAACGTTCTTAAAAAACCTTTGTAAGTCCAATATAGGGGGAGCCGTGGCGAGGTTTTTAAAACCCCGTTTTGGTAAAAGTCCTAAACTCATTGGGGAGGTTTAGGTGTGGGGATGCCTTGTGATAGGATCCATAGTTGTGTTGCATACGCATTGGCGGTATAAGTCCAAGGTGAAGCCTTGGCAACGTAAGTCCAAATGGTTATTAGCATTGTATTTGCTATTTGTTTTCCCTAACTTAAACGTATTACCAAACATCAAAAAGGGGGAGATTGTTGGGGTAATCTATGGTTCGGAGTAGCCGTATGTTTTGATGTTTGAGCAAAGGGTTTAAGTTAGGTTCACCCTTGTATTTGATATGTGTATTTGAGTGTACAGATTTGCAGGATACACATGGATTTAGCAGGACGACTTCGGGTCCGGTGAAGGATGGGATGAGGAGACAAGCCGTGGGTTTGTATGCATCCGAGGAACCGTAGACAAAGCAGGACGATGAGTCGAGGGAAACGGACTTCGAGGCATACGCGAAGGATGACATGGGAGATAGGCCGCGGGCTTGCATGCATCCGAGGGACGAGAGCCAAAGTCGAAGAGGGCTTGAAGGCAACAGGTCGAGACTGCTGAATGAAGAGTCAACTGAGTCGTGAGAGTTCGAGTACTGAGAGAATTGTACTCGGGAAATCCTAGGGTTCGAATGCTGAGAGAAATGTACTCGGGAAGGTGAAACCTTAGGTTTATGGGTGGGCCAGTTGACTGGTGCTTGGGCAGTCGACTGATAAAGTCCACAGAAAAATCAGTCAACTGATGGCTCCTGAAATTCGAACGTTGGCTGTAACATTCGAATCTAAGTGGGACCAGTCGACTGATGATGGACCAGTCGACTGGTAACGGTCATTTCAGCCTGGAGCACTATTTAAAGGGGCTCGATTTTGACTTAGAGTTCTTGACAAAATTGGCTTTGGTTAAAGGTCAATTAGTAGTCTAACAGCTCAGGAAGGTGTGGCGAGGTTTCTCCACCCACAAGGAGCTACACGAGCTAGCCGGAGGTCTTCCGGGGAGTCATCCACCGACGGATTGGGATCGTCCACCTTACGGACAGCGTGGAGTAGGAGCTTCATCTCCGAACCATATAAATTGGTTTGTCTTCTTAGTTGTTAGATTTTATTATTTGTTATTCCGCTTACGCACTAACAACGTGCAGGAAGAAAACCACGATTAAAGTGGGTGATCGGGTGTTCACCCCCTCTAGCCGTACGACAAGGTCCCAACAATATGTAAATAATATCCTAGTCAAGACAGAGAAAGGGAAAGACATGATAGCCGACCTAGAGGAAGCATTCGCCACCTTGAGGGCCAACAAGCTGAAACTGAATCCTGCTAAGTATTTGTTTGGGGTGATGAGTGGTCGGTTCCTCGGATACATGGTGACGGAAAGGGGGATTGAGACTAATTCGGAGAAAGTGCAAGTCATTCTCAAGATGTCATCCCCTTGTAATTTCAACGACGTACATCGGCTGAATGGCAGAATTACAGCTCTGTCCCGGTTCATCTTCAGATCTGCTGATAGAACTTTTTCATTCATTAAAATTCTGAGGAAGTCTGTCAAGTTCGATTGGGATGATCAGTGCGAGAAGGTTTTTAAAGATTTAAAGGCATATCTCTTCGAGCTCCCCATCTTATATAAGTCGTTGGAGGGAGAAACATTATTCGTCTACCTATTCGTGGCTAAGCAAGCGTGGATTCTGCATTTATTCGAGAAGAAGGTACTACGCAGTATCCCATCTACTTTTTCGGGCACCTCCTGAAAGTTGCAGAAACCCGGTATACTATCCTAGAGAAGCTGGCCTATGCTTTAGTCTAGGTGGCCCGAAGACTGAGACCATATTTTTTGACGCATCCCATCGTGGTGCTCACCAATAGCCCACTCGGGCGCATCCTCACCAATCCAGAAGCTTCAGGACGACTGATCACGTGGACGACAGAGTTGAGCGAGTATGGAATTGAGTATCACCCCCGTACTGCCATCAAGGCTCAAGCTCTAGCTAAATTTATGCTCGAAGCTGTCCCAGGACTTGAAGCTGATGGAGTGTGGAAAATTTATGTTGATGGCTCCTCCAACAACAAGCACATCAAGTGGGACTCTAAGCGGAGTCCTGATGATTTCCCCAAGGAGAGATGCACTACAACTATCTATCCGACTCCACTTCTGAGCCACCAATAACGAAGTCGAATATGAGGCGATCCTAGTGGGGCTCTAAGTGGCCAAGCAAGTGGAAACTGCTCGGGTTATTATACACTCAGATTCTCAGCTAGTGGCTTAGCAGATAAAAGGTGAGTTTAAAATTAAGAATGAGTGCCTACAAAGGTATGTGCCCATCTATGAGCAGCTGAGATCTTCTTTCACTGAAGTTGTTCTATAGAAGATATCCTGAGCTGATAATATCAAGGCAAATGAGCTAGCGAATTGGCTAGCTCCATTACATTATGGATGCTGGAAGAGCTCAGCGCTTCGAAAGGAGTCGTGGCCCAAATCAAAAAGGAAGTCACTGACACTGTATTACCTGACTAGAGAAAGCCCTTTGTGGAGTTCTTACGCAGTGGAGATATGTCAACAGGTGATGAGGAAGTTCGACACTTTTATCGTAGGACTGTCAGGTTTATACTGGTTGGGGATCAATTATATATAAGAGCCTTTGCCCAACCTTTGCTCAAGTGTATTGGTCCAAGGGAAGTCGACTACATCATGAGGGAGGTTCACACAGGCATATGTGGGAGTGATATTGGGGGAAGATCCATGGCTAGAAAGATTATTCTGGCCGGGTATTTTTGGCCCACGCTACAAGCAGATGCTGTCAGATTTGTTGCCGGGTGCGAAGCCTGTCAAAAGCATCAACATATCACTCATCGCCTGACTGAACTACTTCGAGCCTCCACTGTCTCAAGCCCCTTCGATCAGTGGGGAATGGATATTATGAGCCCTTTTCCAATCGGACCTCAACAGAAGAAGCTCCTGCTAGTGCTGGTCGACTACTTCTACAAATGAGTTGAAGCTAAACCGCTTGCGCACATCACGGAGGTCGCTGTGATGAAGATCCTGTGGAAGGATATAGTTTGTAGGGACGACATTCCTTATAAGTTGGTGTCGGATAATGTAGACAATTTGCAGGGCACAAACTCAGAGAATGGTATGAGGGACTAGGTATTCACCAAGCCTTCACCTTAGTCACTTATCCTCAAGGCAACGACCAAGCAGAAGTGGTCAACAGGGAGATCATTAGGGTCCTCAAGATAAAGCTTGACCATGTTGGAGGCAGTTGGGTTGAAGAACTCTCAAACATCCTGTGTTCGTACTGCATCACTCCCAAAGAAGGAACTAGTCAGAGTCCTTTCAATCTGGTGTATGGAGCAGAAGCGGTGATCCCTATGGAGATAGGCGATGAGACAATCCGGTGACAACACTACAACAAAGAAGACAATGATCAGCAACGGCTGATCGACCTGGACCTGGTAACAGAGGTGCAAGACAAGGCGGCTACCCGGCTAGTCACATATCAGCAGCGTACGCAACAGGTGCACAATCGCCGAGTGAGCACTCAGATTTTTCAATTTGGGGATAAGGTCTAAAAAATAATTAAGCCGGTCAGCAACCCTAGAAAGCTCGAGCCTTAATGGAGCGACCCTTACATCATTGTCAAAAAGCTCACCGGAGGAAGCTACTATCTACAAGATGATAAAGGCAAAAAGTTGGAGAGACCATGACTTGCAAATCACCTCTAGCCGTATCGTCCTCGGTGAGCCATGTTGGCAATATATGTATTTGTATGCATGTTTGAACTTCTTTGCAGTTTTAGAAATAAAAGAAACAAATAAAATGTCTCATCAAGACCCGATGCAAGAGCTAAAGTTCTTACCATCTCGCGGTGCCAAGGATGCCTGAGATGTGTAAGCCTGGTCGAGGTGCCGAGGATGCCCGACCAGGTGTAGCTGAAGATCCTACCATCTCATGGCGCCGAGGATGCCCGAAATGAGTAGGCCTGGCTGTGGTGCCGAGGATGCCCGACCAGGAGGAGCTAAAGTTCTTACCATCTCGCGGTGCCGAGGATGTCCAAGTTGTGTAAGCCTGGTCGAGGTGGCGAGGATGCCCGACCAGGAGTAGTGGAAGATCCTACCATCTCGTGGTGCCGAGGATGCCCGAGATGAGTAGGCTTGGCTGTGATGCCGAGGATGCCCGGCCAAGAGGAGCTGAAGATCCTACCGTCTCATGGTGCCGAGGATGTCCGAGACGAGTAGACCTGGCCGTGATGTTGAGGATGCCCGACCAAGAGCAGGCGAAGATCTTACCATCTCTTGGTGCTGAGGATGCCTGAGATGTGTAGACCTGGTCGTGGTGCCGAGGATGCCCGACTAGGAGTAGCCTACGCTACTACCGTCTCGTGGTGCCGAGGATGCCCGAGACGTGTAGACCTGGTTGTGGTGTCAAGGATGCCTGGCTAGGATCAAGCGAAGACCTTACCATCCCATAGGTCGAGGATGCCCGAGATGTGTAGACCTGGTCGTGGTGTCGAGAAAGCCCGACCAAGATCAGGCGAAGACTATACCATCTCGTGATGCCGATGATGCCCAAGATGTGTAGACCTGATCTTGGTGTCGAGGATGCCCGACCAGGAGTAGCCTACGCTACTACCGTCTCGTGATGCCAAGGATGCCCAAGACACGTATACCTGGTTGTGGTGCCGAGGATGCTCGGCCAGGAGCGGGCGAAGATCATACCAGCTTATGGCACCGAGGATGCCCGAGATGTGTAGACCTAATCGTGGTGCCGAGGATGCCCAACCAGGAGTAACCTAAGTCACTACCGTCTCGTGGTACTGACGGGCCCAAAATATACTGTCACGAATGTGGGTCCATCAAATTTAAATATGAATAAAATGAATGAATAACTGCTGGAAACCCTTTTACAATCAAAATATGAAAATGTAATATAGGGGCCACAGGTCGTATTTTTCTCAGGGACTAGTTGAGGTTTGTTTGAATCACGCTTGTATTTATGTGTCGTTTGTGTTTTTCGGGTTTCAAATAAATATTTGGGTTTTGGTTGCAATCAAGAATGAAATCACAATGAAAGGGATGAAAACTTAACCATGTAACTTAACCAAATTAGTGGCAATTGAAAATTCAACCAATTGGATCACTTACTCATCTAAAGCCCTTAAGCAATTTGTTTAAAACTGATTTCTGATTTCAAAAGCAAATCAAAATGCCAAGCAATGAAATTAAAGCAGTGGCTGAATTTTCGAAAATGAACAAGCTTGACACAAATAGAAACATGCGAAATTCAGAATTTGAACCAACACTTTAACTAAAACTAGCTACGATTTCGAAAAGCAAACCAATGCGAAGAAACTCAAGGATTCTGAAGATGATATCAATAGACTTCAGTAGCTGTCCTACACCAGAAAAACTGGTGAAAATCTCATTCAAATCAGTGCCTAAAATAGCTTGGCACGCAAGCTGAAAACAATGTGCCAAACTGAATTTCTGTGTGCCAAAAACTGATTTAATCAGTCCAGATTGGGAATTATTCATCAGACTGAGAAATGAAAACTGAACATGCAAGAAAATGCAGAGATAATCGAGAGCTCAACTCCAAACAAATGACTGAACAAGCATGACCCTAAGCACACAACATCTCAACACAGCCAAATGCAAGAGAACTCAGAATTGACTTAGATTTCAGAATTGGATTTCAGATTTCAGATATGAAAGTGATTCAATCTTACTGCTGCGCAAGGCTTGAATTCGAATGCTCTTTAGCTAGAACAATTTGCAAGGAAATTTCGAGGTAAGTAAACTAGAACAATTGGAACAAAACGTGATCCAAATCAGTGCTATTGCTGCAGAAATGCAGTGACTGATCTAATGAGCATGAAACTAACACTGCATACTGAATTTGAGCACAAGGTACACCACAAGATATGTTAAACGTGATCCAAATTAGTGATGATTGCTGAAATTGATACACTCTCAAAAGTTCTGAACAGAAACAGCTGACAAATTCACTGATACGCAAACTGAATTCAGAGAAAATTTCTGCACAGATTCTAAATTGCTGAGAACTGATACGCAGGTTCAAATCATTAATACTCAACATGGAAAACTAAACAATTTGCTGAAGTTGTAGCTAAACTAAAAGCAGAATCAAATTGCTGAAATTATAACTAAACTAAATACAAAAATGAATGCAATTGCAGGGAAGGAGCTGGCACGCAACAGATTAAGAAACTGCAGAAATTCTAACTATGCGAAGCAAACTAAAATTAACTCAATTGTTCACTAACAAACAAATAAATCTACTTACTTTGCAGAATCGAAACTAATTTAAACAGAACTAAACAAGGAAACAAAACTAACTAATCTGAAACCAAGAACAGAATCTGCAGAACAGTACTTAACTATAGAAACGAAATTACAGCATAAAGAACTAAAATTAACCAATGAAACTAAACCCCAATCCTTCCCTAGCTCGAATTCTCCTCGTTCGTCACGCAAGTGTGAGCCTCGAACCCGCAAGCTCAACAAATCAATGAGAAAACTCAGTCGGCGCTTGAATTCAGCTCAACTTGCTCAAATCTGAAACTTCCATTCGATTTCTTGGATTTAACTGCGTCCGCGTGAATTGGTGAGTGGATGATGATCAAAGCTACTCAGGGAACCCCTCTGGATAGCTCAGGTGGATGGAAGTGGAGCATAGCCGATCCCAAGTCATCAAACGGTAGAACTGCGGAAACCTCTCAACAGCCCCTGTTTCTTGGACAATTTGAGGCTGGAAACTTCACAAATGAGTCTTCCTAATGACCTAGAACACAAGCTAGTGAAGAAATTGTGGTGGCCGCGCCTCGGATTGAAGAAAAATTGAAGAACTAGCTGAAAACTCGAAGAAGAAGCACTGTGCGGCGAAGACGCGACGAGGAGAAAGGCAGCTGCGTTTTTGATTAAATAGGAATCAATGGACGGCTCAGATTTATTGGAGGAGATCCAACGGCTGATCTTGATCGGATTTGAGCTAAACTTTAATGATGGTGATCTGTGGTCAGGATCTGCCTTGTGGTAGCTCGGATCCTCCAGATATACAACGGATGGTCCAGATCAACTCTATCTGTGAATGGACGCTCTAGAGCCCTCCTTGCTTGATCCAACGGTTGATCTAGCTCTGATTGGGATGAAACCTTCAGATCTTGATCATAGAGCTTGATCAACCCTAACCCTAGCTCGGATTGCTTCAGATCATCCCGGATGGCTCAGATCTAGCCGCTCTTGAATCGGACGGCCCGGATTAATCGTAGGCTTGATAATTCGATCCGGTTCACATCCGACTCAAGTTTGACCCAGTATGCCCTAGGTCCAGGATCCTTTCATGCCTACAAAAATATATCAGAAAATTAGTGGCCAAATAATCCAAAAATATGTAATTTTACAATTAAGTCCAAAATAATAGGAAATCCTAAAACCTAGGGTAAAATCACAATTAAACAATAAAAACATGGGTCAAACATGGATTTTAGCAATTAAAATAATCAATAAAATGGTGCTTATCAACTCCCCCACACTTAACCTTGAGCGTCTCGCGAAACAACTAAATAAGTATCCCTTAGGCTCTCTTAAGCATAATTAGAAACAAATGAAAAGAAATTACCTAGGGTTGTCAATTCTCATAAATCTAAGCTCTATGGATTCGTATCTTGTCCTTAAATCAACAACTTAGCCTTTTCATCCATCATGAGTCATTGAGATGAATTTAAATCACTAGCCTTTCAAGGAAAATATTGGTGGCTCTCTCCTTAAGTTCTAAGTTGATGATGAAAATGGAGCTCACTCAAACACACATGCTTCTTGCACTACCATAGGCTTGCTTATTATCTAATCTCTACCATTAATCATGAATAGGATCAACAACTATAAAAACACATATGAAAAACATGAAAAATGGCAATAAATGGAATAAAAGTCAAGAAAATGGAAAAATTGATGGAGTGGGAGACTTGGTTGCTCAAAAATATTTCCAATGTGCTTTGCCCCATCTTGATAGTCCTCTAGTGATATCAAAAAGTGTGGTGAAGTCCAATTCGAATAATTCCTTTGATTTGGGTGAAGAAAAACCTATNAAGCAAACTAAAAATTAACTCAATTGTTCACTAACAAACAAATAAATCTACTTACTTTGCAGAATCGAAACTAATTTAAACAGAACTAAACAAGGAAACAAAACTAACTAATCTGAAACCAAGAACAGAATCTGCAGAACAGTACTTAACTATAGAAACGAAATTACAGCATAAAGAACTAAAATTAACCAATGAAACTAAACCCCAATCCTTCCCTAGCTCGAATTCTCCTCGTTCGTCACGCAAGTGTGAGCCTCGAACCCGCAAGCTCAACAAATCAATGAGAAAACTCAGTCGGCGCTTGAATTCAGCTCAACTTGCTCAAATCTGAAACTTCCATTCGATTTCTTGGATTTAACTGCGTCCGCGTGAATTGGTGAGTGGATGATGATCAAAGCTACTCAGGGAACCCCTCTGGATAGCTCAGGTGGATGGAAGTGGAGCATAGCCGATCCCAAGTCATCAAACGGTAGAACTGCGGAAACCTCTCAACAGCCCCTGTTTCTTGGACAATTTGAGGCTGGAAACTTCACAAATGAGTCTTCCTAATGACCTAGAACACAAGCTAGTGAAGAAATTGTGGTGGCCGCGCCTCGGATTGAAGAAAAATTGAAGAACTAGCTGAAAACTCGAAGAAGAAGCACTGTGCGGCGAAGACGCGACGAGGAGAAAGGCAGCTGCGTTTTTGATTAAATAGGAATCAATGGACGGCTCAGATTTATTGGAGGAGATCCAACGGCTGATCTTGATCGGATTTGAGCTAAACTTTAATGATGGTGATCTGTGGTCAGGATCTGCCTTGTGGTAGCTCGGATCCTCCAGATATACAACGGATGGTCCAGATCAACTCTATCTGTGAATGGACGCTCTAGAGCCCTCCTTGCTTGATCCAACGGTTGATCTAGCTCTGATTGGGATGAAACCTTCAGATCTTGATCATAGAGCTTGATCAACCCTAACCCTAGCTCGGATTGCTTCAGATCATCCCGGATGGCTCAGATCTAGCCGCTCTTGAATCGGACGGCCCGGATTAATCGTAGGCTTGATAATTCGATCCGGTTCACATCCGACTCAAGTTTGACCCAGTATGCCCTAGGTCCAGGATCCTTTCATGCCTACAAAAATATATCAGAAAATTAGTGGCCAAATAATCCAAAAATATGTAATTTTACAATTAAGTCCAAAATAATAGGAAATCCTAAACCTAGGGTAAAATCACAATTAAACAATAAAACATGGGTCAAACATGGATTTTTAGCAATTAAAATAATCAATAAAATGGTGCTTATCAACTCCCCCACACTTAACCTTGAGCGTCTCGCGAAACAACTAAATAAGTATCCCTTAGGCTCTCTTAAGCATAATTAGAAACAAATGAAAAGAAATTACCTAGGGTTGTCAATTCTCATAAATCTAAGCTCTATGGATTCGTATCTTGTCCTTAAATCAACAACTTAGCCTTTTCATCCATCATGAGTCATTGAGATGAATTTAAATCACTAGCCTTTCAAGGAAAATATTGGTGGCTCTCTCCTTAAGTTCTAAGTTGATGATGAAAATGGAGCTCACTCAAACACACATGCTTCTTGCACTACCATAGGCTTGCTTATTATCTAATCTCTACCATTAATCATGAATAGGATCAACAACTATAAAAACATATGAAAACATGAAAAATGGCAATAAATGGAATAAAAGTCAAGAAAATGGAAAAATTGATGGAGTGGGAGACTTGGTTGCTCAAAAATATTTCCAATGTGCTTTGCCCCATCTTGATAGTCCTCTAGTGATATCAAAAGTGTGGTGAAGTCCAATTCGAATAATTCCTTTGATTTGGGTGAAGAAAAACCTATTTGATCTCAATGTGCCAAGTTTCCATTTTGCGTGCCACTTGCTCTTTGTTTTGTTCTCCTTTCCTGATTCTTTTCTCTACTGAAATCAGAATGATGGTGGAACAAATCTTCAATTTGCATGAGCTGCCGTGAGCTTCAATGATTCCATGGTGCCAAGTCAAATGGTGTGCCAACTTGTTTTCTCCTTCTCTTTTCTTATTTTCTCAAACTGTTTTCTATTATTTTTTTTTTCTTTTTGCTTTTGTCTCAGCTTCCAAATTCAGCTCCACTGAATCAATTTCTAATCTCTGAATTCTTCACATCAGTTAGCATATAGGAGTAGTTGAGCAAATGGTAGTGGAAAACCTAAATGCTTCACTTGGAATTTGGCACTACAACTTTTTTTTTTCTTCTTCTTTCTTTCTTTCTCTGTTCTGATTTGAAACATCCCAGCAGCCACATTCTTTTGTTCTGATCAGCAGTGGATAACCTTGATACAAATTCGATGCACTCATATACTAAGTTCCTTGATTCACAGCCCTTGAAAGATCAAATTCAGCCCCAAGTTGATAAATTTCTACACAAACTGCTTGTATGGACTTGCAATGCAGTTTGTTTCAGCTCTTAAATTCCATAAACCTTGTTCAGATCAGTTTGAAAACCAGCCATGGCACAATTGTCTTCAAGTTAATACACTGATTTTGGCTCAAAATCTTCTTCCGAAATCATCATAGATTTTTCCTTTTTAAAATGGCACAACTTTCAGATTTCTCCATTGCTTGCATTCCTTCAATTCAGCTTCCATTCCTTCTTCAGATCAGCCTTCCTTCTTCAGATCTATAAGTGGCAGGAGACCTCCCTTGCAATCAAGTGGCACTTTTCTCACTTTGGCACAAAAATCCTTTCTTTTTGCTTGTGTGTGCCCTCTTCTTATTATTTCAGATTTTTTTTTTTTTATTGCCGCACCATGCACTTGCATAGATCTCCAAAGTATAATAAGGAATTGAGATTTCTAATTGCTTCCATCCTTAACACTTCTTCCCATTTGATCTTGATATCAATCCAACTTAGCACAATTTTTTTTTTTCGAATTGAAGTGCCTCCTTGATAAATGAAGTGCTTCCAAATCACTAATCACTCCCCCACACTTAAATCTTTGTCCGTCTCGGGCAAAATAGCATTCGAAACATTTTAAACAACAAGTCTAAAGAAAAGTGAGGGTAAGAGTAGGAAATAAGTAAAGAAAAATGGAATGAATATGAATTTTGCTAAATATTGATATGGAAAGGTAAACAAAGTGATTAGCCTCTATAGATGTGATCCAATCATTGAAATATGGTTTTGAAAGAACCTAAGCAAGTTCTAGAGTTTAATAACATGTGTGTCACAAATATAAGGCTAATTCTCACTAGGTGCAAATGATTCATCTCAAATCCTCAATCAAGAGTCTAAGGAAAAATAGTACTCAAGCATCCAAGATTTCATCCATGAGTTAAACCCTAAGTTTTGACAACCAAATTTAATTTATTTTCAAATGACTCTAACATGACATGGAGAAAACCTAGAGGGATACTTTATTTCTACTCATGCAAAAGTGCTAAAAGATAAGACATGGTATTTACAACGTCTATTTATTCAATTTACTCTAGGAAACATAAAAGTGAAAAATGCGATAAAAGAAAATGCAAGAAAGAAAAATCTCCCCTTTATTTCTGGTGGACGGAGTCGATCCAGAAGAAGCCTCCATCTTGGTAGTGGAGGAGTCTGGGTGGCTGGGAGAATCAGGACTCCCCCCACACTTGAACTTCGCAAAAAATTTCTCTGGTGGCCTAAGGCGATTCAGGTTCAAGAGTCATTCAAGGGATGGAGTGTTTTTAATTAAAGTCAGATCATCTCCTCCTTCTTGATGCCCTTCAGAAGTCCTTCCAGGAGGCTGAAGTCTGTTCAGTTGGAGTACCCACTCCTGAAGTCTTCTGGACCCTGTAAAACAATGTAATACCTCTCTCAAGCGTTCAGGGTCAGAAAGAAATAATATAAGTTCAGTCTCTGCATCAAATGAATCCAAAACTGCATCCTGTCTAATTAAATCAAGGCTTGGTGTCTCAATGAAATTTTCAAAATTATTTCCTACCAAATTTGCATCCATATACTCATCACAAATAAAGAAATCAATTTCTGGCTCATCAATAGAAATTTCACAATTATTTTCAATCAAGGGTGTATCAAGTAATGTGTCACAACCAATCAAATCAATCTCAGATATTTCCATAAGTTTTTCACATTCAACCTCAGCATATGATATAGCAAGAGACTCATCAAAATAAATAACATCCATTTCAGGCACTTCTAAAAAATTTTCACTATCCATATCTACAAAAGATGTATCAAGTGATGCATCATAGCAAACAATATCAATTATGGGTGCCTCTAAAATTATTTCGCTATCCATATCAAGAGATGTATCAAGTAATGCAGTACGATCAATGAAATCAATGTTTGGTACCTCTATTGGATTTTCACAAACACTTTCTACACAAGGTATATCAATAAATTCATCAGAATCAATAAATTCAGTACGAGGTACCTCACTGCATTTTCCTGAACAAAGAGAAGAAATACTTACCTCAGCGTGCTGGATAATACCTGAAGGGTCTATAATAGTAGATGTATCTGTGGTCTCCCCCTGGTCAAGTTCAAGCTCCTCTTCAGCCTCAGGCTCTGGTGGATAATCAACTGGTGATCCTTGGGTGCTTGCTTCCACCATGCAAGTCCCTACACTTTCTGGTTCATTCTCTGTATCTTGTGGTGGTCCCTGGGGCTTAGTGCAGTCCCCTACACCTATGGAATCCTCTCCTCTGCATGCTTCTCCTGTAATATCTGCAACAACAGTGTCAGAAAAATTAGGACCACTAATAACACTATCATCAGAAAATAAAAGTCTAGAATGGTCCTGTGGAGCTTCAGTTTCTTCTTCTTGAGCTGAAACATTTGGAATTGGATTTTGAGTAGGAGTCTCCGGAGGAATGCATGCTCTAGGTGCCCAGACTTTAATGTATTCTTCTTCTTCTTCTTCTAAAATTGCAAGATCCATTAAAGAAAGATTTGGCCTTGCACTAGGGTCACCTTGAACTTGTATCTGATTCATTTGACTAGAAATTTGTCCAACGCCTTTTTCGATGTCTTGAAGCCTTTGCTGCCTTTGATGATATTGTATAACTTGTTGATAAATCTCCTCCATTCTTTGTAGTTGAGCCTCATTCTCATTAAGATTCTCAAAGCCTCCTTGGTTAGCATAACTCCTTGACTGATTTTGAAAGGATGAAGTAGGCTGAAAATTTTGAGCTTGCTGATTTGGTTGAAAACATGGCTGTTGAGGCTGATTAAAGGGCTGAATAGAGGGCTGATATGCTGGAAAATTTTGCTGGGAAATGTAGCCCTGAAAGTTTTGATTTTGAGCTGGAAAATTAGGTGCCGACGGCTGAAAATTCTGCCCTTGAAACCCTTGGTTGTAAGGCTGAAAATTTTGATTCAAGGGCTGTGTGAGCTGATAAAATGGCTGGTTTTGAGGCGAATCTTGCTGAAATGGTTGACACACTTGCTGCCCCTGTTGATATGGCTGGAATTGAGGTTGAAATTGATTATTTCCATGCTGAAAATTCTCAAAAGGCTGCTGGAAATTTTGGTTAAAATGCTGAAATTCTTGCTGAAATTGTTGGAATTGTTGTGGTGGCTGAATTTGAGGTTGACAAAACTGATATGGTTGCTCAAATTGGGGCTGATAGCTCTGAAATGGTGGCTGCCCGTTCTGACAATACTGATTTGGTTGAAAATTTGAAATGATGGTTGATCTTGTGGTTGAAAAACTGATTTGGTTGCTGAAAATTCCAATAGGGCTGTTGGAATTCTTGACTTAGCTGCTGAAATTGCTGGAGAGGCTGAAATTGTGGCTGAGGTAGCTTCTGATAAGTAGATGACTGAGCTTTATGTTCTAGTTGGTAGTCCCACTCCTTTAACACATTTCTTATCTCCTCCAATGTCTTTTCTATCTCTTTTGACCCCATTTTGAATTTGCAGCCCTGTCACAAATCAAACAAGAAAAATGGCAGCAACCGTATATGAAAGAATAAGCACAATAAAATGGAACCCAATGATATGTCTAAAAGCATACAAACAAAAATCAAACAAATCAACTAGTTGCTTCCCCGGCAACGGCGCCAAAAATTTGACGGGCCCAAAATATACTGTCACGAATGTGGGTCCATCAAATTTAAATATGAATAAAATGAATGAATAACTGCTGGAAACCCTTTTACAATCAAAATATGAAAATGTAATATAGGGGCCACAGGTCGTATTTTTCTCAGGGACTAGTTGAGGTTTGTTTGAATCACGCTTGTATTTATGTGTCGTTTGTGTTTTTTGGGTTTCAAATAAATATTTGGATTTTGGTTGCAATCAAGAATGAAATCACAATGAAAGGGATGAAAACTTAACCATGTAACTTAACCAAATTAGTGGCAATTGAAAATTCAACCAATTGGATCACTTACTCATCTAAAGCCCTTAAGCAATTTGTTTAAAACTGATTTCTGATTTCAAAAGCAAATCAAAATGCCAAGCAATGAAATTAAAGCAGTGGCTGAATTTTCGAAAATGAACAAGCTTGACACAAATAGAAACATGCGAAATTCAGAATTTGAACCAACACTTTAACTAAAACTAGCTACGATTTCGAAAAGCAAACCAATGCGAAGAAACTCAAGGATTCTGAAGATGATATCAATAGACTTCAGTAGCTGTCCTACACCAGAAAAACTGGTGAAAATCTCATTCAAATCAGTGCCTAAAATAGCTTGGCACGCAAGCTGAAAACAATGTGCCAAACTGAATTTCTGTGTGCCAAAAACTGATTTAATCAGTCCAGATTGGGAATTATTCATCAGACTGAGAAATGAAAACTGAACATGCAAGGAAATGCAGAGATAATCGAGAGCTCAACTCCAAACAAATGACTGAACAAGCATGACCCTAAGCACACAACATCTCAACACAGCCAAATGCAAGAGAACTCAGAATTGACTTAGATTTCAGAATTGGATTTCAGATTTCAGATATGAAAGTGATTCAATCTTACTGCTGCGCAAGGCTTGAATTCGAATGCTCTTTAGCTAGAACAATTTGCAAGGAAATTTCGAGGTAAGTAAACTAGAACAATTGGAACAAAACGTGATCCAAATCAGTGCTATTGCTGCAGAAATGCAGTGACTGATCTAATGAGCATGAAACTAACACTGCATACTGAATTTGAGCACAAGGTACACCACAAGATATGTTAAACGTGATCCAAATTAGTGATGATTGCTGAAATTGATACACTCTCAAAAGTTCTGAACAGAAACAGCTGACAAATTCACTGATACGCAAACTGAATTCAGAGAAAATTTCTGCACAGATTCTAAATTGCTGAGAACTGATACGCAGGTTCAAATCATTAATACTCAACATGGAAAACTAAACAATTTGCTGAAGTTGTAGCTAAACTAAAAGCAGAATCAAATTGCTGAAATTATAACTAAACTAAATACAAAAATGAATGCAATTGCAGGGAAGGAGCTGGCACGCAACAGATTAAGAAACTGCAGAAATTCTAACTATGCGAAGCAAACTAAAATTAACTCAATTGTTCACTAACAAACAAATAAATCTACTTACTTTGCAGAATCGAAACTAATTTAAACAGAACTAATCAAGGAAACAAAACTAACTAATCTGAAACCAAGAACAGAATCTGCAGAACAGTACTTAACTATAGAAACGAAATTACAGCATAAAGAACTAAAATTAACCAATGAAACTAAACCCCAATCCTTCCCTAGCTCGAATTCTCCTCGTTCGTCACGCAAGTGTGAGCCTCGAACCCGCAAGCTCAACAAATCAATGAGAAAACTCAGTCGGCGCTTGAATTCAGCTCAACTTGCTCAAATCTGAAACTTCCATTCGATTTCTTGGATTTAACTGCGTCCGCGTGAATTGGTGAGTGGATGATGATCAAAGCTACTCAGGGAACCCCTCTGGATAGCTCAGGTGGATGGAAGTGGAGCACAGCCGATCCCAAGTCATCAAACGGTAGAACTGCGGAAACCTCTCAACAGCCCCTGTTTCTTGGACAATTTGAGGCTGGAAACTTCACAGATGAGTCTTCCTAATGACCTAGAACACAAGCTAGTGAAGAAATTGTGGTGGCCGCGCCTCGGATTGAAGAAAAATTGAAGAACTAGCTGAAAACTCGAAGAAGAAGCACTGTGCGGCGAAGACGCGACGAGGAGAAAGGCAGCTGCGTTTTTGATTAAATAGGAATCAATGGACGGCTCAGATTTATTGGAGGAGATCCAACGGCTGATCTTGATCGGATTTGAGCCAAACTTTAATGATGGTGATCTGTGGTCAGGATCTGCCTTGTGGTAGCTCGGATCCTCCAGATATGCAACGGATGGTCCAGATCAACTCTATCTGTGAATGGACGCTCTAGAGCCCTCCTTGCTTGATCCAACGGTTGATCTAGCTCTGATTGGGATGAAACCTTCAGATCTTGATCATAGAGCTTGATCAACCCTAACCCTAGCTCGGATTGCTTCAGATCGTCCCGGATGGCTCAGATCTAGCCGCTCTTGAATCGGACGGCCCGGATTAATCGTAGGCTTGATAATTCGATCCGGTTCACATCCGACTCAAGTTTGACCCAGTATGCCCTAGGTCCAGGATCCTTTCATGCCTACAAAAATATATCAGAAAATTAGTGGCCAAATAATCCAAAAATATGTAATTTTACAATTAAGTCCAAAATAATAGGAAATCCTAAAACCTAGGGTAAAATCACAATTAAACAATAAAAACATGGGTCAAACATGGATTTTAGCAATTAAAATAATCAATAAAATGGTGCTTATCAGGTACCGAGGATGTCCGGCCAGAAGAGGGCGAATATTTTACCATCTCGTGGTGCCGAGGATGCCCGAGATGTGTAGACCTGGTCATGGTGCCAAGGATGCTCGACTAGGAGTAGCCTAAGTCACTACCGTCTCGTGGTGCCAAGGATGCCCGAGGCGAGTAGGCTTGGTTGCGGC
Source organism: Boesenbergia rotunda (assembly GCA_024364735.1). NCBI lineage: Eukaryota > Viridiplantae > Streptophyta > Magnoliopsida > Zingiberales > Zingiberaceae > Boesenbergia > Boesenbergia rotunda. The sequence goes on from JAGFNQ010002696.1 coordinate 100,444, forward strand.
GCCGAGGATGCCCGGCCGGGAGCAGTCCAAGTCCCTACTATCTTTGGTACTGAAAATGTCCGAGACGAGTAGACTTGACCATGATGTTGAGGAAGCGCTGCCAGGAATAACCCGGACATGTACCATCTGGAGGTGCTGACGACACCAGAGATATATTGGCTTGGACAGGGTGTTGAATAGGCTAAGTCCTGTCCTTGCCGGCACAGGCGATTAACAACGCAGTAAGTCCTTGTCCCTCCCCCGATGTTAGACCTCGTGTGTGTAAAGGAGTCTATCCGGGAGAAGGGGCGAAGAACGACACACACTAGACGGGCAACAGGGTATAGAAGATAAATATACTTCATTTATAGGTGAAGGTTACATTTGGAATACATCCAATCAAGCACAGAAAACAAACATAAGTTGGAATTACATTTGAAGAAAAAGACACAGAAGATAAATACACTTCATTCAATTCAGAGTACATCCCACAAAGTACAGAAGATAAAAAGAAAGTGATGCAGAAGATAAATATATTCAAGAAAAGGGGAAGAAGATAAATGCATTTTATTCACACTTGGAGTACAGAAGAAAATAGTACAGAAGATTTCATTCAAAATTATAGATTACATCTGAAGTACAAGGCAAAATACAAAATACAGAAGAAGAAAAGAAAATGAGTCGGCTACAATTCCTTCTCCTCGGGCAGCAACTCCTCCCAGGCCCGATCGACGCTGAGGAAGCTGAGGTCGGCGTCCATCTTCAACACTTCCACTCGTCGAATTTGCTGGACTGTCCCGTTGAAGCCCTGCTTCAACCGTCTCAGCACTTGGCCAGCCAGAAGGCTGCTAAATTCCTCAGACTGGAGGAACTTGACCTTGAACGCCGCCTCTGCCTCTGCCTGCCAAGACTCTTTGTCAGCTTTGTATTTCTGCAGTTCTTCAAAAGCCTCATCCTGGGCAGTCTTCAGCTCAGCCGCCTCGGAAGTTAGCCAGTCCCGAGCTACCTGGGACTCCTAGAGTCGTTTTGCGCTCGCCCGAAGCTGGGACTGGTTCCACTACAAGTCTTCTTGCAGGAGGCGGGCGCCCTCCGATAGCTTCGCCTCCTGTTCTTTGGAGCACCCTTGCTCTTGTGCCAAATGGCTCACCTCCTTAGTGAGGGTCGTTGCCAGCTCTGACAGTAGGTGCTCCCAGTGGCCAACACTGTGCAGGGAGGACTCGGAGGCCAGCAGGGAATCCAGATAATGCTCTGCCTTAACTTGAAGACCCCTGTTGACCTTTGCCTGCATCAGAGCCTTCTCGCGAGCCGGGAAGACCTCTGCCTATACTTCAACTATCTGTTGGCGCAAGGCATCGGTCTCCTGCTTGGAGGATAGGTGGCTACCGAGGAAAAGGTAGTCAGACATGGCCTGCCACAACAAATAACAAAGGTTAGAAATGAAAATGATGGTTAGGGAAAAACACCAGACCCTTACCTTGAGGATTGACTCGTGCAAGCTAGCGATTAACCCAGCCGAAGCGCCTACAGTCCTCCCTCTCGTAGCTTCACTGCTCCTTGGAGAAGACATGCCTTCGGAGCGGTAGAGGGATAGACATTGGGTGCTTCGAGGGGCACTGTGGAGGACCCCGGGGCATCCTCCTCTGTGCTAGACGCTCCTCCAGACGGATGACCCTCAGCCGAGGCCTCCTTTAGCTCCACTGACCAAGGGCCCAGAGAGGTCGCCTTCTCTGCCGCTAGGACCTTCCGGCACATATGTGCGCTCATCAACCGGGGCTCTACTGATTCCGCGGCTTGCCTTTCGAGTCATCAGGGGAGTCAGCCCAGGTGGCGATGGCGGCATGGTGCTCCACAGTAGGAGAAGGCACCCGTCTGTGGCGCTTTGAGAGGGGGATTGTATCCTCCTCCTCGGTGCTTGCAGAAAAAGCCAGGGGTGCACGTGTTCTCCTCCTTTAAGGGGCAGGAGGAACTGGCCTCCCCTCCTTGACGTCCTCCCCGGGCAAAACATGTTGCCTGCGCCCCGTCTTTCTAGTATGCTCTTCCGCCGACGGAAGAACCCAAGGTGCAGGTTCATCAGTGCCACCTCCCATCCCAATGGGAGCGGGGGAAGGATCAACTCCTGGAGCATCTAGCAGCTCCTGCGTCCACTCCGAGTCTTCAGACGGGTCGACCACCGAGGCGGTGGGAGCTGGAGGAGGGGTGAGAGCTTGTTCGTCGGCCAGCTCCCATTTAAGGAGCTTGTTCATCGCCCGAGGCAGCGTGACGTTCTCTGCAATACATAAATAACAAAATATCAGTTAGAAGCAATAAGTGTTTAACAAAATGTTGAACTTACTGAGGCTATGCCTAAGGCGGGCGGCTTTGGAGCTAAGCCCAGCCCGATACTGGAGTTCTTCACACTGCACCAAGTTGGGGCCGTGGAACTCCATGCCAGCCAGGATGCTTCTGGCCCGCTGATACCCCGAGTCCTACTAGAAGTCACCCAGTTCTGAAAGAGGGGGTAGGTCTTCTCTCCAACGGATGGGGCAGAAGGGATGCTCGGAAATCCTAATGAAGAAAAAATATTCCTTCCATCCCTTATAGAAGGAAGGGAGGCTTCCTATGAACTTGTGGCCAGGGCGAGCAGTAAAACTAAACGCCCCTCTACAGGCTAAGTTCAGGAGAAAGAAGAAATGAAAGAAGCGAGGGGTCAAAGGTATATTGAAGAGTTTGAAAAGGATAAACACCCCGCCCATCTGAGCAAAGAGTGTAAGGGGATATCAAAATAATCGGATATGACCATGAAAAAGAGAAGAATAGAAAAACGGAGGCCAAACTCTACCTGCCCTAAGAAAAAGGTGAAAACCCCTAAGGGAGGTTCTATTGGAGATTGGTCTATCCTAGGGACCTCGACCGCTAACTTCGCCAAAATGTCATACGCTTCGCAGGCAGCTCTCAGGGCGACGAACTTAATCTTGGACGAAGTGGCTTCGTACCACTTTGGGTGGTAAACCCCTTCCTCTTTCGATTTCTCCTTTCTACCCTGGTCTTTCTTTCCCTTTCCGTCCTTTCCCATGGTAATAGAGAGGAGAAGAAGGTGGAGATGAACAAGACTTACACGTGAAGAAGAAGCCTTAGCAAGATTGAGCTCTACGAAGTAGAAAAGGGATGCATAATCTCTAATAGTCGGCGATGCAAGAAGACGGGAGACCGTTTTCGCCTTCCCCTTTTATAGGGAAGAAGCCGCTCTCATGTAGGAATAGAGGTGACACATGGACGATGATAACTGCGAATCTCGAGGCCTTGCCACATGGTAGTACTCCATTCATTAGAGCACTCTTTCGTCATTAAGACGCCTCATGCGCTCTTAATGGGTGAGGGACAGCTATCATTACGGGGTCTCGGAACTCACAGGGACTGTTGGATTAATTCAAAGAACTGCTTCGGGCCAAAGGATGAATATTTCGATTCCTCGAACCCAGCAAGCCGTCAAGAGAGAAAGAATGGCAATATGGACCCCGCCGATACTTAGCTTCCCCTCATCGTACCACCAGCCTAATCAGTCAGTCATACTTCCTTCGATTAGACTTAAAAGGGGGACTTGTGATAGAGATGAGCATCCCGGGATGGACACGCGGTACGGGGAAGCTACGTGGTAGGGTCTGCCGAACCAAAGCCACGAGGTTAGACCGGCAATTAGGCTCCCGAGACTTCCTCGGGAGAATGGAAGAAAGCTCCCGAGGTTAGATCGAGAATCGGGCTCTCGAGACTATCTCGAAAAAATGGATATATGAAGGCCCCGAGGTCAGCTCGAAAGATGAGACTTTGAGAGTTACTCGGGAGAGTGGAGGCCAAAGATCAACATAAGAGTCAGAAAGTCCGACTTCAAGTAGCTGATCCTCTTTCCAAAATAGGAAAGTCATCGGATAATCATTACCCGTAATGTGTGGCAATTAATGCTTTAATGATCGCAACGACCGATACCAAAAGATAGGATATCTATCAAGTAACCGATGATTAAGGAATGTAGAGGAGAATGTGGAGACACGTGTGACAAAGACCTCATATATATAAGATGCCTCAGCATCCAGGTAAGGGGGTGAGCTTTCTGAACTGATAGCAAATTTGATTCCTCGTTGTCCTCCGAAAAAGATAAGATCCCTGACTTGAACATCGGATAGGACTTCATCGAAAAACCTTCCGATGCGTTTCCTTTAACGCTCTTGTTAATCTCACAGGGCGTGGACATCCTCTTTCCGTCATCGTTGTCAGAGCCGGTCCTTATTGTCTAAAAGCCCTGGGCGAAATTATAAATTATGCCCTAATTTTATCTTCCAAACATTACTTTTTTCCAAAAAGAAACTTTTACATCATCCATCATAAAATTTTATCTTCCGAATACTATTTTTTTTGAGTTTGCATTTATCATATTTGTGATAGATTTACTTTCATTTAATAGAAATTGATAAAGAGAATCAATCAAATGAAAAGGTAAACTAGCATAAAATATTTTGGAAATTGATAAAGAGAATCAATCAAATGAAAAGGTAAACTACCATAAAATATTTTATAAATTGATAAAGAGAATCAATCAAATGAAAAGGTAAACTAGCATAATATATTTTGTAAATAGTTGCTTACATGATCAAGAAGTGGAGATATTGCCAGTGTTGTAAAAGTCGGCGCCTAGGCCCGCCTAGGCGCCGCTTAGGCGCTAGGCGGCACCCCACCGTGGTGCCGCCTAATGCCGCCTAGCGCCGCCTAGCACCGCCTAGGCGCCGATTAGGCGCCGACTAGGCGCTAGGCGGTAGTCCTCCGCCCGACTACCGCCTAGCGATTTTTACAACCTTGAATATTGCATAAGCATTCACTAGACGTATAGACATTCTATCACATAAGTTTTGAGAAGAGTCAAAGTTCTTGCATCTCAAAGCTGAAGTGCTAAATTAAAGAAATTGGAAAAACAAAATTTATGAAAACAAAATTTATGAAGTAAACAAAAAAATTGAAATGTAAGATAAAAAAACTCTAGATAAAAGTGGCGGTCACCTTAGCAGATTTATCCGATGAATCGGTTAGGAAATGAGAGTAATCTGTAGATTTTGATAAGGTGGTAATCATTTTCTGATGATCAATTTTTTTCCATCTCCTTCAGTAGTTTACTGGTCTGAAAACTCCACACAAAAATATCACAATGAATACATATGTTCCCCAATAACAATAAGAATGAATTGACTGTGCTATGATGAAGAGAAGGGCAAGATCTTGACTAATTAAAAAATGAAATCAAATAAGTCAAAAATTATATATATTTTAGATTTGGTATCGCTAAAACCAATTTGATTTTCATGACTCATCAAGAATGAAATGATAATTAAAGTACAAATGATAATAGTGTCTTATAATTTATACGTTGAGAAGTGACATGAAATTTCCTTAAAAGATGATTAAGAGCCACCATTTGCCTGAGAAGAGCCACCATTTAACAGTTTGCTCTTAGAAGCAGAAAGAAGCAGAAACCTGGATGCTTATCGCTAAACTTCCAAGGTGATGAGCGAAACTATGATGCTTTTGTGATCCATGCATTTGCCTGAAAAGTGCAATTCATATAAGGGAGCTATGAAGAAAACAAAGTGGAGATACACTTGGTGAGGAAACCCACTTGACTCGGTGAGGAAACCCACTTGACTGTGCTTGATCATAACATTTAGTGAAGGAAATTGATTGACTGTGCCTGGTAGAATTTTTCCTAACACCAGGATGATCCCCCTTTATTTAAGAGGAGCTCACCAGTATTAGCATGAGAAAATTACCGCTGCTTTCTTCATTGACTCTCTGGTCTACTTTTTCTCATTATTCCAGCGTGTAAAGAGTGTAAACTATATTTCTTACTGGTAGAAGGAACATCTCAGCTTGAAATGTAGGATCAAATAAAATCCACTCGCCTACAAAATGTTGCCTTGGACAAACATCGGTTTCCTTCATTGTTTCCCCTCATTTCAAATGACTACTCTTAATAATCTCTTTATCAGAATCACGAAGTGCAAAAATTTCCTGCAGTTCATAATTGTAAGATGCGAACAAAAAAATGCCGGTATCCTTCCTCCCTCCCCAAAATTAATAATCACTAACGTGCCCAGAAACGAAACCATCCGACAAAATATTGGCGAATTACGAATAGAAATTATATTGCAAAAAAAATCGCAAAAGACCCACCTTTTGCTCATTTAAGGAGACGCCGTAACCGACGTGGTACATCTGACCGACCAGAACCTGCATCGCTACGTCGCCGGCCTTGGCCTCTTTGAGCGCGTCCTGGAACCACCGCCGAGTGCAATCCACCACCACATCCTTGAGAGGAACACGGGGATCCATCTGCTTATCATGGCTCATCGCCTTCACCAGGATTCCTGGGGCGGCGTCGGCGGTGGCGGAACTAAAGTCCTTGTTGGAACTTGGAAGTTGGAAGCCAGCGATTCGGGGGCGACCTGACCTCGGCGCTGCCGATCCTCCCGAGCCAAAGCCAGCGCGGCTCAGCTCTTCAAACACGCAGGTGACGGTATGCGTATACCGATGAAAGGCAGCGAGCGCAGCTAGGGTTTTCTGCGATGAGAGTCGAGCTTTGAGGGATTCGGACGATTAGACTTTAGAGAGAAATATAAAACCTATTTAATATAATATAACATTATATATATATATATATATATATATATATTATTGGGCCCCTAATAGTTTTGGGCCCTGGGCGGGTGCCCTGTTTGCCCTGGCCCAGGGCCGGCTCTGATCGTTGTCGTGGGTTGCGTTTTGGTGATTCACCATCCGTGTCGTTTACTTCCGGAACAATGAACATGCCACATTAGCGAAGCCTTTTTTCCCCTCTACTTTCTCGTGAAACATCGACAACAATTTCTAAGTACTGATTAAACGAGGACGACTCACTCAATCTCCATGGCAACTTAATCGTTGACTTTGACGAACAATTATTTCACTGAGATTATTAATCTTTATAATAAACGCGTGGAATATATAGCTTGGAGCTAGCTAGCAGGTCCTCAACGTTACTTAAAGAATTTTATATTAAAAAACATGGATTAGGTCAACTATGCCATATAGAAAGTAATCACCGCCACCTTGTACGCATATAATGAAGTTCAAAAAAAAGAGAGCGGTTTAATAATTAATCAGCATCGTGATATATATATATATATATATATATATATATATAGTTTTAAAAGACTTTCTTTGATGAGGTTTCATTTGTAAACCGTCGCAATTAGTTCCAGATTAATGAAAAAACGATGTCGTGTACAGCCCGTTATTTGACTCGGTGGAACGTAAAGAAATTTCCTTAGTTAAGATCAAAATAAATTACTATTATTATAACGGATATAGCAGCACTAACTTAGTTTCTCATATATATTCCAATATTGATATCTTATTTGGTTAATATATTTTGTGATATGCCAAATAATATATATATATATAGAGAGGATCATTACATTAGATATAATCAGGCAGTAGACAAATTAAACCTGGGGTGACCGGTCCGGTCCCACGAAAGTTTCCCACTGGTCACCAGGGTAAATCGAGAAGCGCTCGCGGTGGACAGTCTAGAAGCCCATCGTCCCAGGGTTCGCGCGGGATCATTACATTAGCAAGGCTTAAGGGTCATGTTAAAGGTCAGAATTAATGAATGAGTGTTGCTATAATTAATACAATTAAAATTAATTGCATAAGAGGAGGTATTTTCTAAGGTCGTCTATATATATCACGTCCCAAGTTCCATGGGATAATTCCACTTCCAATCATCTTGTTCTTCCCTCTCTGAATAAATTAGTACGTAGGGTAGATATATCATGCATTTTGTTCTGGCCTACGTACCATGAAACTGATCATGGAGATGCAGATTATTGCTAGTTTTTTTAAAGCTTTCGAGTGTAGCACCATTGGCTAATTAAATCTTGCACAGGTGAGTTTGTAAATGCATTTTTTTTTACCTCAAAGTGTCAAAGTATTTATATCCCTCATTCACTTGGAGATAAGCCCAATGGAAATTTCCCATATGCCACCGGATAAGCCATGAGGGACGGCCCAACACAACAAGCGATTTAAGCGTCATACAAGTTTATTTACGCTGCGTGAGAAACGAATCCTCATTACTTAAAAAATTCATTCGTCTGCTTACCATATGCATGCATGACTTGTAGATTGTGAGATTGCTGTGGGCATTTGCACCTGAATTAGTCATAAAATTATTGTAATTGTTAAACAATAATGTTGGTCTAAATTACTAACACCCGAAGAATAAAGTGATCATTTTGTTGTGGCATAAATCCCATGGTCCTAGACGGGTTGCAGCGATGGTGAAGCCGTCACTTTAGTAGCCGTTCGGCGACAGCTCTATATATTCTGAAAAAAGATAAATTATAGAAAACATTTTATCATACCCTTCCTATTAATATAGGAGGCTAAATACCCAATAAAATATTTTTATACTTTTTGAGAATTAATCTCAAATTCTATTTGATCCCGGCCCATGTTTATGGGTCTGGCTCATCGCACGGGTAAATGGGTCGGTCCTCCTAGCCCCGTTAGTGAGGGTCTAGGTCAAAAGTCCGCTGAGGGCCCATCAAATGGGTAGTTCAATCGGCCGATTCAGCCCGACCTCGACCAGGGAACAATTCTTGAGTCATGAGATGACTGAGCCCCAAAGTTTCACGAAGGCGGGGGCCCGAGTTAGAGGAATCTCGACCGGCACCCCAAAGCTCCCTCGCAGTGAAGGCCCGAGCAGCGAGGGTGCCGAGCCTTCAGCCGATTCACTCCGGACCCGGTCGGGGTATGACTGCTCGGGCACGCTCTGGCTCGGGAAGCATAGTTAATCTCGACAATAATGACCTTTGGGCCCGGGTTCATTCCCATCCCCTAATCAGCACCAGCACTCTAAGCCGCAAGTCGGCATCAAGTCGCCATTCAGCATTGGCATTCGAGGTTTTGTTGTAATCCACAGGAACACCCACTCCCTAACACTGGACTAGCAGAAGAAGTACGGGGTCGGCGCAGGTCTGATACCATTCAGGCCCGAATCGCGAGTATCTCGCTGACGCTGTGATCTCCCTGTCATACCCTGGCACCCCGTATCACGACCACCTATGCCTGTGTCAGGCCGAGCGGCGGCTGACGACGCTCAACCAGAAGCTGACAGCGCCCCTTTCCTTATTCCGATATGCTACACACTACCCTGCCACCACTGGGTATGCTTTACGTTGTCCTCGGATACGACAAAAGGTGGTAGACTGGGCAACAGCTGTCAGCCCCCCGGCTATATAAGCCTCTCCGCTCTGCATCCCTGAGGTACACGCAATAATATTTTTGCTACTGTTGCATTACTTTCGCTCTTCCACCACCGGGGATTGACTTGACCGTCGGAGTGCCTTGCCGGGGACTTTTCCCGGGGGGTTCGCTAACTGTCCTTTCCTTGCAGATCAGAGCCAGCCTCAGCAGTTCATGATCTTTGGGAGACTGCGTGCTCTTGGGAGTCCACCTCACTTCGCGACAGGATCAAATTTGGCGTTAGAAGAAGGGACGTTCTCCTGATCGGAAGTGAAAGATGGAAGATCCCAACTAAGTCATGATGACTATCACGCCTGAGGAGTATGAGCTCCTGATGACTGCTCGAGCTCAGAAGACCCCCCAGAGACCTTCACAGGTCGGTAGCCAGGTGCCTAGATTCCCCGAGCCGGCAGCGCACGGGCATTCGGGAGGTCGAGGAAGGTCTGCCCGACCCGAGGGGGGTTCCGTTCCCTTTCCCGCGGCTTTTTATCGGGATCGGGACGACGAAGCCGATTCGATGCCGGCCGAGGCATCGACATCCAACCAGATGCACGGGCCGCGTATAGACAAGGGAAAGGCCTCGGTCGACCCCTCTCTAGCCACCTTGGTACGCATCCCTTTCTCTGCATGGATCCTGGAAGACCCAGTTCCCCAACATCTCCGATTCTTTACGATCCCCGAGTATGCCGGGACCACCGACCCGGAAGAGCACTTGATGAAATTTAAGAGTGCTGCTTTGTTACATCAATATCCGGAGGGCGTGAATTGCTGAGCCTTCCTAATCACCCTCTCGGAACCAGCCCAGAGGTGGTTCGACTGACTCCCCAATGAGTCGGTATTAAGTTTTGAGGAGCTGAGGAGAGTCTTTCTCCAACACTTTGCCAGTAGCCAGAGGCATCACAAGACGAGCCTCAATTTGTTCGCGCTGAAGCAAGGCCCAAAAGAATCTCTCCCAACCTACATCAAGCGGTTTAATGGAGTGGCACTGGACATGCCAACCGCCACACCTGAGGTTTTGATTAGTGCTTTCTCCCAAGGACTATAGGAGGGAGATCTTTTCCGCTCATTAATCAGGAAGCCACCAAAGGACTTTGATAGTCTACTCGGGAAGGCTGTCAAATACATCAATGTCGAAGAAGCACAGGCCGCTCGAATGAAAGAGTCGGTCAGTGCAGCGATGCCCAACCCCGCCCAGAGCAACATATCCCTGGGCGGACCTATCCGTAGCCCGCGAGGACCCATCGACCGAATGGGAGTGGAATGACGACACATGCAGCAAGTGAATCAGGGGTGCATGCCGACCCGCTGGAGGCCCTACTGCTTGTTCCACCAAAGCCACACCCATGCCACAGAGGAGTGTCGACAAGCCGGTAGGGGTCGGGCTCCTGCTCCCTGAGGGCGTGGACGACAAGCATCCCCCGGGTGTGGCTCGGGTCGAGGCAGCCCGACCATGGCCCCTGCAGCTGAAGAACCCAGAGGGAACCCCCCGGTCACCCGCAATCTGTTCTCTCAGGAGGACCGAGTCGAGACCGTGGAGATGGATGAGGAGCAAGCCAATCGATAGAATGCCGTCCAAGGAGGGGTGCATGTCACCTCGGGTGGACCTACAGGGGGAGATTCCAATCGGGCCTGGAAGGCGCAGGTGTGCCGCTTGGAGATTCATCAGGTCGGCACGAGTGCCGCCCAAGCATAGGGGCCTCAGATCAGCTTCGGCCCCCAAGATCTATAAGGACTGGAAGTCCCACATGACGACGCCCTGGTCATCACAACCATCATCGCCAACTACCAAGTCCACCGGATTATCGTGGACACCGACAGCTCGGTCAACATACTCTACAAGAAGGCCTTCGACCAGCTGCGAATCGAGATGTCCCAACTGGAGTTGGTGGCAACCCTGTTGTTCGGGTTCACGGGGAACCAGGTGCAACCCATTGGTCAGATCCACCTGGCCATCTCCTTAGACGAGGAGCCACTGAAGACGACCAGATGGTCTACTTTTCTGGTAATGGATGCCCCCTCAGCCTACAACGCCATTCTGGGCCGACCAGCCCTCAACAAGTTTAGAGCAGTTACCTCGACCTTCTACCTTAAGATTAAATTCCTAGTCGGTGACAAGGTAGGAGAAGTCAGAGGAGACCAGAGGGTGGCCTGGAGATGTTATGTGGATGACGTCCGGGTGGAGAGCCAGAAGGCTCATTGCCCCTTTCAAGTTGCAACATGCTACAGGTTGTTGGTGCATGAAGCACCATATCGAACCTTATTTTGATATTGGCAAAGGATTCAAAGTTAAGTGTTCATTGTTATCTAATGTGCTCATTAAGTGTGCAGGATACAAAGTCCTAGCGAAAGGCTGCTAGGCACCTAGCGAAGGACTGCCAGGCAACAAAGTCCTAGCGAAGGGCCGCTAGGCACCTGGCGAAGGACTGCCAGGATACAAAGCCTAGCGAAGGACTGCTAGGCGCCTGGCGAAGGAATGCCAGGATACAAAGTCCTAGAGAAGGACTTCTAGGCACCAGGTGAAGGGCTGCCTGGAACCTAAGACCCAGCGAAAGGCTGCTGGGCACCTAGCGAAGGGCTGCTAGGAGTTGAAGACCTGGCGAAGGATAGCTAGGCACCTGGCGAAGGAATGCCAGGAGACAAAGACCTAGCGAAGGACTGCTAGGCACCAGGCGAAGGACAGCTTGGTACTGAAGACCTGGCGAAGGATTGGTGGGCAAAAAGTCCAACCGGAGGAGCCGGTTGGCGACAGGTAAACTCTCCTGAGAGGAGTAGGTGAGGACGCGTTCCCCGTCGAGGGAACAGTAGGCGTCGGTTCGACCTAGGGCTCCATTTTGGAGGCCCAAAATCAGAACCAAGACAGCTAAGGCTGTATAAACATAATACTCTATTGCTTCATATTATTTTGGACTAACCCTGGATGCAGGACCGAAGGAACGTGTGTCTACAGCTCAGAATGCCCAAAGGAGAGAGGCAAGTAGCTGTACAGGGCGCCCTCAGTGTCCCGGGTGCCCCCAAGGCCAACACAAAACAAGCGAAGCAACAAGTGCTTCGGCTGCTTACTGGCCGGGGCGCCCTCAGTGCCCAGGGCGCCCCCAGCGCCCAGGGCGCCCCGCGCCTAAACCAGCGAAGCCGATTAGTCTTATCCAGCCGAGAAGCCCGCTGAAGGAGTCAACCAGGGCGCCCCCAGCGTCCCGGACGCCCCCAGTGTCAAACCTTAGCCCTATTCGAGTGAGATAGAGGTTGACCGAGAGAAAGGGGGATCGCGTGACACGTGGGGGGGCGCCCCCGACGTCCAGGGCGCCCCGAGGTGCTATAAATAGCACCCAACGCCCAGGCTTGTGAACACACAAGCTTTCCAATGCATTCACGCTCTTCTACTCCCGCGCCCTGCTCCGGAAACCTCCCGACTCGAGATACAAGCGCCGACGACGTCCCTCTGCTTCAAAATAGATTCTACACCGGACGTCGGTAACGAAGAGCTGTCTTTTTCTTACTGCACCTTTATTGTAATCATATTCTGTAAATTGATTTGCGCGATTATAGTATTACCCACAGTAAACGGTCAACGACCATGGGCCTTGGAGTAGGAGTCGACCTAGGCTCCGAACCAAGTAAAACTACCTGTGTTTGCGATTGTCTTTATTCCGCTGCGTACTTGCTCTAATTTTCAATCCGAACGTTTTACGATATTCACCTCCCCTCTATCGTTTCTCTCGATCCAACAAGTGGTATCAGAGCGGGGAAGCTCAAATTCGGTGCAACCACCAATTTGGGAGTTTTTCGGATATACGAATTTTTTTATTATTATTTCTTTTCTTTTTTAATTAACACCACTCGATCTTTTCCGTTTTTCTTTTTTCAATTTTGAATTTTCATTTTTTCACCATAAGTTAGAATTGATAAAACGATCAATTTTTGAAAATTTGACATAAACTTTTTTTATTATTAATTTAATATTTTTTCTCGAAATTCGTGCTACCTTAAATCAAGTAAAATTTTCCCCAACATTGGATTCTTACTTTTTCATCATTAATCAAAATATTCAGTTTCTAAAAATTTGTCTCAAACTTATTATTATTTTATTTATTCTGTCTCGAAATTCGTGCAATATTTATTTTAGGCTATATTTTTCTCTCTCCCGCACTACTAATCCAAGACCAAGTCTTGGTACATCTTTTATTATTTCTTGTGTGTACGAGGTTTAAACTAAATGGCCAACCAAGAGTGGAACAGTGCCCGTCCACCACTATTCTCCAGCGAAAACTTCCGAACCTGGAAGGGTCTAATGGAATCCCATCTAAAGGCCCATCTAGATCTATGGATGATAATCCAAACGGGGTTTACAGTACCTACAGAAGATGAAATGTCGATCGCCTGGGATAAATTGGACGAACCAACTCTGAGGAAGATCGAGGCTGATGCAAGGGCAACAACAATCATACAATGTGGCCTAACCAAGGAGCAACTCGAACTAGTAGGTCAATTCAGATGTGCGAGAGAAATTTGAGAAAAATTGATTAACCTTCATCAAAGATCTCAGATGAAGAAGAGGATCAGGTAAGTCATCTTGCCCTCTCGGTCCAAGCACAGACAGCCGAGTCAGAGTCTGAACCTGAATCCAAAGTCGAAATCGAACCAGAGTCAGAAGACGAATTGACTGAGACAAAAATGGGAACCAATTTCAAATCTTCTTTTAAATTAGAATTAAATAATCAAACAGTTATTGTAATGGCCGAGGAAGGTGTAAATTCTATTGCAGGGAAAACTCCTAAAGAACCACCAAAGATGGAGCTTCAACCGGTACCCGAGTCTGACTCAGACTCGGAATCAGAAGACAATGGAGGAGATCGATCCAAACTGGTCCGATTAGCTCGTGATCATTACAAGAGTACTGGACAAACGATCGGGAAAGGTAAGTTTTTAATATTTGAAAATCCAATATTTATCTCAAATAACATGATTAATTCGTATAAATTAGTTAAGGTTAATACGTTAGAAAACTTAATTCACAACCATGCTGATTTTAAAAAACCAGAGTTTTATTTCGATTATGATGTAACATAGATCATTTTTTTGTTTGCCTTAATTGTATGTTGCTTTTATTTTAGTTATTTATTTTTGCTTAGAATTAGGACTGGTTAGATAAGGACTAAAATGGTTTAACTGAAATTTGAACAACATAGTTTGGGTGGCAGTGAGATGATAGTACGTTAGGGAAGCCATTTTGGCGGAACTAGCCGAAGCTACCGATCCAAGACCCAAACTAGTTAGACCAGAATTTATCAAAAAGTAATTTTGAAGAGGAAATTTCACTAAAAGACTTTGTCTAGGAAAGGGTTGATGATCCAATAAGGCTACGGCCAAAGAAGGCCTAGTGCCTCGCCAAGACCTGGAAGCCAATTTTTGAAATTCAAATTCAAGTTACTTCTTGTCAAATTCAAATCTAACACAAATTTCAATTGATCTTAGACTCAACTACTTTTTTAAAATAAAGTTAAAATTCATTAAAATAGTTTTCAAAGTTAATTCAATTTTTCAAAATTAATCATGATTTTTCAAAGTAAAATCCTTACTTCTACTTAAATTTGTCTCACAAAACCCATAAGGTTAACATGCTTGATCACATAGAACTGGGTGAGACATCTATGACCTAAAAGCATAATTCACTATCCTTTTAAATAAAATGTTTTCAAAAGTTATTCAAAATTATCTCTATTTTTTCAAATTAATTCAGTTTATGGTACCCTACTCCTTCAATTCTAACGTTTTTTTTAATATGAAATTTCATGTTAAATATCTCAATAGACTCGTTTTAAATACAATCTAGGGCTTGTTTGATTTAGTTATTGATTGGTCAAACATTGTCAACTGAGATAAACTTGGTCAAAACAGTCAACCCTAGTCAACATAGTCAAACCTGCTCAACACTGAAACCCCTTAAGGAACTTAGATAAAAGTCAGACTGTGTCGGATACAGGGGCCGTTTCTTTTAATACTTTTCGAAAAATTTAAATTTTTTTTCAAAAACCTTATGCTCTAAATCTTATTATCATTTCGATAAGGTTTTCAAAAATTGATTCAAAAACCCTCGTATATTACTATCTCTTTGAAAAATTAACATCATGATTTTCGAAAACTGTGCTATCATTCCAAGTTGTGTTTTCAAAAATTTATCTCCTTGAAAGTTATCATACTCAGAAGGTTATTCAAAATTATTCTTTTGATTTTAATAAATCCTAAAGACACAGAGGAAGGTCCACTTCATGATCTACAATGACTCCTAGGATGTGTCAAATTTAGGGGGAATTTGAGTCAAAAGAAGAATTTCTGAAATGTTTTTTTTGGTAATTATTTATTTTGAAGTTATTAGATAATTCTTATAATTTAAATCAAACCCTAAAACTCAGAGGAAGATCGCTTGTAGTCAACAAGCTTCCTAGGACTGGGTCAAGCTTAGGGGGAGATTAAATTAAAAGAATTATTGAACATTTTTTTTTTCAAAATTATATGTTTTCATGCACTGCAAGTTTAAAATCCTTTTGAAAACTTAAATAATGTTTGTTCCAAAAATACTATTATTTTATTTTTCAAAATTCTTGTGACTTATGAAGTTACTTTTATAATATTTACTTGGATTGAAAAATTTCTAGGACACTTAAGAAAATGTCCTTGTAGTTAACAAGGTTTCCTAGGATTGTGTCAGACTGGAAAAGAAACCAAGTCAAGTATTATGTTTTCAAAATAAAATTATTTTTTTTAAAAAAATGCATAATCTTCAAAAGTACTTATATTTTCAAAAATGCATAATATCATTCAAAAGTACTTCTATTTCTCAAAGTATAATGTTTTCAAAAGTACTAATACTTGTCAAGGCAATAGTGTTCTAAGTGCGTGAAGTTTCTAAAAGATTGGCCTATAAATACAAAATATTTTTTTAATACTTTTCAAAGTGGAGTTTTGTAGGTGCAATTTAAAGCTTTTTGCAATGCCTTCATGAGTAATACTAAGTATTTTTATGTTTTCAAAACTCATAGGCTCTGATACATAATTTTCAAAATATATTTCTTTATTGATATATAGCTAAGGGGGAGAGCAAGAAAGAGAGAAAGGATTTTTTTATTTAACTTTTATCTTTTTTTCAAAAAGCAAAGCAAAGGTTTTAAGTACTTCAAAGTGCTAAGTGCTGTTAAAATTTCAAACTACTTCAAGTGCTTTCAAATATTTTTAGTGCTTCAAAATTTTCTAAGTATTTCTAAGGGTTTCAAATTTTTTTAGTGCATGTGTTTCCTAAGTAAAATTTTTTCTTAGTAAACAAAATTTGTCTGAACAAAAACTTTTTGAAAATTGTGGCAAATGTTACTAAGTAAAATTTTTTTTTGTGAAAAACTTGTCTAGAAGTTTTACAAATTTTGTTTTTTTTACACAAAATATTTCCAAGCAAATTCATCTAAGTGTGCAAATTATTTTAAAACAAAATTTTCCCAATTCTCAAAGTTGAACTTTTTTTGGAAATTTGGCTTCAAGAATGGAAATTTTGCCTAAGTAAATTTTTTTTGTAAAACCTTCTATGTAAAAGTTTTAAACAAAATTTAGGTTTGCAAAACCCTTCAAAATTTTACCTTGTTCACCCATATTTGTTTTTGATATATGTCAAAGGGGGAGGAAAGGTCAAAGTTAAGTTAAGTGTTTTATAACACAATTATTCAGGGGGAGTATGAGAAAATTTTTTCTGTTCAAATTACATTGGTTTTAGATTGTTCAGAATTGCTATGTTTCATTGCTCCTAACTTTCTTTTCTGAACTGCTATAAGTTTTTACTTAACTTTGAATTGTGTTGCCATAAATCAAAAAGGGGGAGATTGTTGGTGCATGAAGCACCATATCGAACCTTATTTTGATATTGGCAAAGGATTCAAAGTTAAGTGTTCTTTGTTATCTAATGTGCTCATTAAGTGTGCAGGATACAAAGTCCTAGCGAAAGGCTGCTAGGCACCTGGCGAAGGACTGCCAGGCAACAAAGTCCTAGCGAAGGGCCGCTAGGCACCTGGCGAAGGACTGCTAGGATACAAAGCCCTAGCGAAGGACTGCTAGGCGCCTGGCGAAGGAATGCCAGGATACAACGCCCTAGCGAAGGACTGCTAGGCACCAGGCGAAGGGCTGCCTGGAACCTAAGACTTAGCGAAGGGCTGCTGGGCACCTAGCGAAGGGCTTCTAGGAGTTGAAGACCTAGCGAAGGACAGCTAGGCACCTGGCGAAGGACTGCTAGGATACAAAGCCCTAGTAAAGGACTGCTAGGCACCTGGCGAAGGAATGCCAGGAGACAAAGACCTAGCGAAGGACTGCTAGGCACCAGGCGAAGGACAGCTTGGTACTGAAGACCTGGCGAAGGATTGGTGGGCAAAAAGTCCAACCGGAGGAGCCGGTTGGCGACAGGTAAACTCTCCTGAGAGGAGTAGGTGAGGACGCGTTCCCCGTCGAGGGAACAGTAGGCGTCGGTTCGACCAAGGGCTCCATTTTGGAGGCCCAAAGTCAGAACCAAGACAGCTAAGGCTGTATAAACATAATACTCTATTGCTTCATATTGTTTTGGACTAACCCTGGATGCAGGACCGAAGGAACGTGTGTCTGCAGCTCAGAATGCCCAAAGGAGAGAGGCAAGTAGCTGTACAGGGCGCCCTCAGTGTCCCGGGTGCCCCCAAGGCCAACACAAAACAAGCGAAGCAACAAGTGCTTCGGCTGCTTACTGGCCGGGGCGCCCTCAGTGCCCAGGGCGCCCCCAGCGCCCAGGGCGCCCCGCGCCTAAACCAGCGAAGCCGATTAGTCTTATCCAGCCGAGAAGCCCGCTGAAGGAGTCAACCAGGGCGCCCCCAGCGTCCCGGACGCCCCCAGTGTCAAACCTTAGCCCTATTCGAGTGGGATAGAGGTTGACCGAGAGAAAGGGGGATCGCGTGACACGTGGGGGGGCGCCCCCGACGTCCAGGGCGCCCCGAGGTGCTATAAATAGCACCCAACGCCCAGGCTTGTGAACACACAAGCTTTCTAATGCATTCACGCTCTTCTACTCCCGCGCCCTGCTCCGGAAACCTCCCGACTCGAGATACAAGCGCCGACGACGTCCCTCTGCTTCAAAATAGATTCTACACCGGACGTCGGTAACGAAGAGCTGTCTTTTTCTTACTGCACCTTTATTGTAATCATATTCTGTAAATTGATTTGCGCGATTATAGTATTACTCACAGTAAACGGTCAACGACCGTGGGCCTTGGAGTAGGAGTTGACCTAGGCTCCGAACCAAGTAAAACTACCTGTGTTTGCGATTGTCTTTATTCCGCTGCGTACTTGCTCTAATTTTCAATCCGAACGTTTTACGATATTCACCTCCCCTATCGTTTCTCTCGATCCAACACAGGTTTCCCCCTGGGCCGAGCTACACGACGACAAGGAAGAGGTCCAGTTGCTTCCTGATCGGGAGGAGGCCCGGGTTAAGATAGCTGTCGGCCTGTCGGCCAAGCTAAAGGAGCCCCTTCTAGAGTGTATGGCCCGGAATCAAGATGTGTTCGCCTGGTCGGTCAAGGAGCTGAAGGGTGTCTGGCCACAAGTAACAGAGCACCACCTCTATGTATATCCCAATGCTCGGACGGTCAAGCAGAGGAAGCGAGACTTCAGCACCGAGCAAAATAAGGTGATTCGGGTCGAGATCGAGAAGTTGTTGAAGCTGACCACATTTGGGAAGTCCAATTCCTAGCTTGGCTAGCCAACGTAGTCCTGGTGGCTAAGCTTGACAATAAGTGGAGGGTCTGCATCGACTTCCGGGACCTCAACTGAGCCTGCTCAAAGGATTGTTACCCTCTACCCCGGATCGACCAGATGGTCGACTCGACCGTAGGTAGCGAGCGCATCCCCATGCTGGATGCGTATCAGGGTTATCACCAAGTGCCCCTGGCTGCCGAGGATCAGGAGAAGGTTAGCTTCATCACAGCTGATGACACTTACTGCTACACTGTCATGCCGTTCGGATTAAAGAATGCCGGAGCTACCTACAAGAGAATGATGAATAAAGTCTTCCGGGCGTAAATCGGCCGAATATTGAAGTATACGTAGACGACGTCCTGATCAAGTCCAGCCGAGCAGGGGACCTGGTGGCTGATGTGGAGGAGACCTGCCAGACTTTGTGCAGGTATGAGCTCAAGATAAACCCTGCTAAATGTCTTTTTAGAGCGCTGATAACCATTTTTGTCATGTTACGATTTCAAATACAATCAAAATGTCGAACTCCTCTAAACTAATGTAGTATAGAGTAACTCGAGTCGTCACTCTCAAGGAATGTAATGACGGGTTAATAATCTTAGGATTCCAAATTATTGCTTTTGAATTTTTGGATATTAAATTGGGGGTTTGGATTTGAATTGCTAAGACTAATAAACGAAAGACAATGCAGGTAATAAATCTAACCTTACGAAACTACACTTGCCAGAAGATTAAAAGAAACATAAGGTAAAGCATTAACGGAACCTACACTAATCTAGTTGCATTCAATTAAAGACAAAAACTTAAAGAAATTGAAAGGGATCAGACAAGAAAGGATTAAGCAAAATAAAATACAAGAAATTAAACCTAACTATTGGAATAAGCATTTTGTCAAACAACTTGCGAGCATGAATCAAAATAACAAAGGTACGTGCAAACTAATATGGGAGATCAAGCATCAATACAAGCATTCATCAACAACACATAACATTCAACTCTAGGAACCAATCAACAAGCAAAAATTAAGTTGCAGCTGCTAAGATGTAGATGGCAAATGGAAGGAGCTGCCAGAAATTGAAGCTGCTGCCTAATCTGCTGAAGGCTGGATGAAGGATTGAGTGCTACTTGCTGTGAAGAAGAGCTGCTGTGAAGGAACCGAATCGCTGTGAAGGAATGCTGGACAGAAGATGAAGCTGCTGCCGGAAATGGATGAAGGGAGATGACCGGCCGGCGGTTTGAAGAGGTGGAGAAGAACCGCCGGCCTTGGTGAGGGCGTGAGATCCGATTCCCTTCTTTGGCTGCCCTAACTCCCTTTTCTACTCCTCCTTTCCACCCTTGATTTCCTCTGATGAGTGGCTGAGATCACTTGCAATGAAGCTCCATCAATCGTCGTTGCCAGATTTAAGTGGAGGGTTGTGATAACCTGCACATCCGATCGCATCTGGATAGCTACTGATCAGACTGAATGGCTCTGGATCGGTCTGAATGCTCCCTGATCGGTCTGGGGACCGATCAGGAACCTCCCTGATCGGTCTGGGGACCGATCAGGACTTGATCAGTAGCAAAAATTCTGAGTTCTTTTGTTCCATCTCCTCCTGATCGGTCGCTGGACCGATCAGGCCTTCCCTGATCGGTCACTAGACCGATCAGGCCTTCCCTGATTGGTCTGGTGGCCAATCAGGCCTTCCCTGATTGGTCTGGTGACCAATCAAGGCTCCAACAGAATGAAATTGGAGTCCGATGTCGTTCCTTATGGATCCATCTTCGCCCCGGATGTGCCCTTTTTATCCGATGATGCACAAGCTATCAAAAAATTCAATAGAATGAAATATGAGTGTGAAAATGTATGAAAATTAATTAACCAATGAAAATACATCCTATTCATAATTATGCATCATTTCATAAACAAATACACCCCAAAGCCTCAAATTCCCTCACTAATTGCACAAGATTTATCCGTCAAAATGCTAGTTATCAAGCGCGGAGCGGGAAATTCCTAGGATACATAGTGACCGAGAGGGGCATCGAGGCCAACCCTAGCAAAGTGAAGGCCTTGCTCGATATGCCCCCGCCAAGGAACCTCCGAGAAGAACAGAGACTCACCGGGATGATCACGACCCTGTCGCGCTTCATCTCTCGATCTGCCGAGCGGGGGCTACCATTCTTCAAGACACTCCGCCGAGCCACCAAATTTCAATGGGACGCCAACTGTGACAATGCGTTTGAAGAATTAAAGGCATATCTGGCAGAGTTGCCCGTGTTGGCCAAGCCTGAAGTAGGAGAGGTTTTGTCGGTGTATTTGGCTGCCTCGGCTGAGTCGTTTAGCATGGTGTTGGTCAGGCAGGAGGGGGCCGAACAATAGCCAGTGTATTTCTTCGCCCATCTATTGAAAGGAGGGAGTGTGGTACATGACACTTGAGAAGTTGGCGTATGTATTGTTGTTGGCTGCTCGAAGACTCCAACCTTATTTTCTGGCACACCCAATCGTGGTCCTGACCAATAGCAACTTGGGTCGGGTGGCCTCAAACCCCGAAACCTCCAGCCGACTAATAAAATGGGCGACTGAGTTGAGTGAATATGATATCCAGTACCAAGTTCGGTCGGCCATCAATGTTGGGTTTTAGGCCCTTGGATGGTGCGCATAGAATCTATCCGTTGCCATGTCCCCGGATTAAAATTTCATTAATTGAAATTAATCCGGACACAAATGAAACTTCCAAGCGATCTTTTCATTGTCGTGCTAACGACTTGAGCGATCGCTTGAATAGAACTTGTTGTTCAAGCAATTCGACTCTTCTAGTCGGATAGCCGCGGAAAAGACAATGACGTAAGATCGTCAGTTTTTATGTTTACAATCGGGGTCCAAGTTAATTAACAAATAACTAATTACATTGACAAGGCAAGAAATAAAGAACAAGAACAAGAATTGAACAAAAACAAAACTTGTACCTCTTGATCTTCTATTGTATGACCTCCCTCCTCTAGGACGTCGTGTGGGCGACGATCTACTAAGAGTTGAAGCCGCCTAGAGCATTCTTCTCTTCTCTCTTACTTGCACCAACCTCCAAGAGGAAAGACCCTCTTCTCCACTTCTCTTCTTTACCGCCGGCTACCACCACCTTCTCCTTCTTTGTGCCGCCGACCACCAAGGAGGAATCACCTCCAAGATTACGTCACCTCTTGAGAAGGAGAAGGAAGAATCAAGAGAAAAGGAAGTTCTCTTCCTCTTCTTTGTGTTGCCGCCGAAACCCTAGGGAGAGGGGAGAGGGTCGCCGGCCAAGAGAGAACCAAGGAAAGAAAAACCAAGGAAGAGATTAAACCGAAGCTTTATAAACCAAAGAAGTTATTATTTTGGGTCTAGGCTTCATGAGGTATTTATAGGCTACAATAGGTACCATGAGAAGGAGTTGGCTCTTGGCTACCTAACGGATTTTTTTTTAGCCACAAAAATTTTTTAGCCATAAAACCGGATCCGTTAATAATGATCCAATCCACTAAAGGATCATTATTAAATTACCTCACCAACCCCCATAATAAAATATGAGCTCCAATATATTATTTGTACAAAATTCTCCCCGTGTTTAAGATATTGCATGTCCGTTAATTAATTAATTAATCTGACAATTAATTAATTAACTTCTAACTCCATGAGTAGTACCACTCAAACTTATTATCATGTCGGACCAAGTCCACCTGCAGGGTTTACATGATAAACTTTATGAGCTCCTCAAGGGGGCATCATCTTCCTAAAATAGGACACGATTTCCTCCTATTATCTGTTGGATCAAAGTAAATCGATAGAGGGGGGTAAATATCGATCGAAAATTTTCGGACAATTAGAGAAATTACGCAGGGAAAAGAGTAAAACAAAGTCGCTAACATAGTTTGTTTTACTTGGTTCGGAGTCGCGGTCGGCTCCTACTCCAAGGCCCACGGTCCTTGACAGTTTACGATGGACAATTATATATTTGAAGGGCATTTACAATTTTGAGTACAGATATAGAATTAAAAAGAAGTCACAACACTTAGGAAATTTAAACCTTTACCGACGACCGGAGTGGATGGAATTTCGGAGCAGCGGGTCATTGTTGGCATCTGAATCGCGAGTGCAGAGCGTGCCGGAGTGTAGTACTTGAGCGAAAGTGTTGAGAGCGAATTGAGCGAGTTGTTCTGAAGACTTGGGGGGTGAACCCCCTTTTATAGTCGACTCCTGGGTGCCTGTGTTGAAGGGGGCGCCTACACGTGGCCTCTCCTGTGCAAATTCCAATCCGCAAGCTCGGTCAGCGCTTATCCCCGTCATTGAGGCGCCTGAGCTATCTGGGGCGCCTGAATGGACACAGGCGCCTAGCTTGACTTGGTCCAAAGGCTTTTGTGGCATTTTGCTTCGATGGTCTCGGTTTGGCCTTGCACTGGGGCGCCTGTATCCTTACAGGTGCCTAGCCCAGTGAGGCACCTCCTTCCAGTGAGGCGCCTGAGCTGCAGAAACCCAGTCCCTTCGTTTCCTACAACCAGGGTTAGTTCCAAAACACAAGAAGCAAACATACAATATATGTTAGACATTATTTACAGCCTAAGCTATCTTGGTTCTGACTTTGGGTCTCCCAAATGGAACCCTAGGTTGAACCAACGCCTAATGTTCCCTCTTACGGGGAACACGTCCTCATCTACTCCTCTCGGGAGAATTTACCTTTTTTGCCAACAGGCTCCTCCGGTTGGACTTTTGCCCAGCTTCACTCACCAGGTCTTCGTGCCTAATCCGCGATCAGGTCGTTGTGCCCAGCTTTACTCACCAGGTCTTCGGTGCCCAGTCCTCAACCATGTCTTATTGCCCAGCTTCACTCACCAGGTCTTCAGTGCCCAGTCCTCGACCAGGTCTTAGTGCCCAGCTTCACTCACCAAGTCTTAGTGCCCAGCATCACTCACCAGGTCTTATTGCCCAACTTTAAGTCAGGACTTAGTTGCCCAGCTCGCGGCCAGGACTTAGTGCCCAATTCAATGAACCAGGACTTAGTGCCTAGTGTACCTAGGACTTTCCTGCACACTTAATCATCTTGTTAGATCACAACTAAATCTTAACTTCTAAATCCTTTGTCATTATCAAAACAAATATTTGACTTTGGTGCTTCTGGCACCAACAATCTCCCCCTTTTTGATTTATGGCAACACGGTTCAAAAAGTTATGTGAAAAGCATATTATAACAATCTAACAACAGAATTTTATCTCCTCCTGAATTTCACATTCTCCCCCTTAAGTTTTAAATATCATGCGGGTTTTGTAAACTTTCTAAGTGCTAAGTGTTTTTCAAGTTTTAACAAAAGCTTTACGTTTATTTTTCAAAAATAAAGCAATTGTACTTAAGAACACTTAGGCAATTTGAAAAGGTTTTGTAAGTCTAATTTTTGTTTCAGTATTTTGAAAATTTACATAGGCAAAACAAGTTTTGAAAACTGATTTTCCTTGCAAAGTTTTAATTTTGAGATCTTGAAAATTTTCTCAACTTAGAAAAATTTGCTAAAAAACACTTTTACAAAAGGATTTGTTTACAAAAAAATTACTTAGCACATTTGCCAACAAATTTTTGAAAAATAGTTTAGCTCAGGCAAATTTGTTTACTAAGAAAAAAACTTCATTAGAATTGTTTTTCAAAATACACTTAGAAATTTTGAAGCTTTTTCGAAATATTTTAAGAGCACTTAGAATTACTTTAAAAGTTTGAAGTACTTTACAAATACTTAGAAGAATTTTAGAAACCTTTTTAAGTACTTAAAAAAATTTTAGAATAAATTTGAAATACTCAAAATAGTTTTAAAACATTTTTAAGTACTTAAAGAACTTTGAAGTATTTAACCACTGAAACGTACTTGAAAACTTAGCACTTAGAACTTTCAACTTTATTTTTTGAAAAAGAGATAGAAAATTTTGAAAAAATTGAGAAATTTGAAAAAAAAAAATTCCCTCTTTCTTGTTTCTCTCCCCCTTTGTCATATATCAAAAAATAACTAATTACAGCAAGTAAATTAGAGTTAGTAAGAAATTGAAATTCTGTATTGAACTAACTCTAAAACAAACTGGACCAAACCAAATTAAATCAATCTTGTTTGGATCCTGTCTAAACATGTTAACTACTTACTAACTGTCATAAACAGTAACTTTCGCTAGGGTTAGTCAAGTTAAGTGATTTGATCAAGTTAGATTTTCTAAGCTTGGCACTTAACTTGATTGCTATTCAACTTGTATTTATTGCCCCAATTACTACAAATGCACTGACTTAAAGCATCTTGAATCAAGGCATAGACCTAAGCATCTCAACCCAGTCTAGGTTATCAATCAAAAGTACTCTAAGGTGCTTGTGAGATGTTGGCTTCTAGATCTATAGGTGCATGCAGTTCTAGGGTTATGGCCTAAGCTAAGTCCATTTGCGAAAACGCTCTAGTTTTGAATGGGGTAGTTTTTGAAAAAAAACTAAGTCGGAAAATCTTTTTAAATTTTAAAAACTTGACAAATAAAATGATAAATTTTAATAGGAAAAGCTTTTAGGAAACACTATGAATCAGTCCTACTCTACTAAGCACAACCCTAAGATTCAGTTATGAAGTCAATGACTAAGCAGTTAAAAAAAACTCAACAGATAAGTAAATAACCAGTAAATAAGACAGCAAAGTCAACTGGTCAACATAAGGACCAGTAAAGTCAAACACATGTCAACCCTACAGGGTAGGGCAAATCAAATAGTATAAGTACAGTCAGCTAGCTGGAGAATCACTCGGGTCTATGAGGAGGGGCTAGGGGGGTCAAATGGACCAGGCTGCCATGACCAGAACATGGACATCATTTTGTTGTATCGAGCCTCGTTTGTCTCACGATCGGCTCGGAGGGCATCCATGTACTCAGTGTGATGGGCCTCGTTTGCCTGGTGTTCGGCTTG
Organism: Boesenbergia rotunda; assembly: GCA_024364735.1. Classification (NCBI taxonomy): domain Eukaryota; kingdom Viridiplantae; phylum Streptophyta; class Magnoliopsida; order Zingiberales; family Zingiberaceae; genus Boesenbergia; species Boesenbergia rotunda. Next base: position 126,402 of record JAGFNQ010002696.1, read on the forward strand.
AAAAGTGTCCATGTACTCAGTGTGGTAGGCCTGGTTCACATTGTGTTCGGCTTGAAGAGCGTCCATAAATTCAGCGTGCTGGGCCTCCATCTCTTCTCGGAGATTGTGCATCTCTGTCTGTAGTAGTGCCAGGCGCTGGTCGGTGGTCGGTGGTCGGTGGTCGTGGTCGGTGGAGGAGGCTCCTGCAAGTGCTCGTTGATCTCGGCTGCGAGATCAGCTACATCAACCTCCACCTCCTCGTCCGAGTCTATCTGGGGTTGAGCCCTCTGGCGTCTCCACGTAAGAACCCCGGTGGCCGAGACATCTATCCCCGCTAAGGAAAAATTTCTAGCCCCGATCTCGTCGAACTCGGTCATTGGGGTTACCTCCCCGGTGGTGATATCGCGACCGTAGTGGTGAAGTAGGGAGGTGATGATGTGGCAGTAGGGGGTTTGGACTCGGGAATGGGTAGAAATGTTGGAGGCATAGATGATCGTGTGGAAAATGTGAAGGCCAATGTTTAAATCGAGATGATGAATCATAGCATAGAGAAAGAAAGTAGAAAGGGTCACATGGTCGCGATAACTTGAGTGGTTAGTGGAAGGACACAGCGGATTATGACACTATAGAGAGCATAATGCTGAACCCGGAGATCAACGGACTGAAACCTCTGTCTCGTCAGGTCTCGAATATCCCTGAAGAAGTAGGAGTAAAGTGTGTCCAGGGAAATGTGAGAATAGGGGGCACTGAAAGGCAGGTTAGTAGGAGGATAGCAGCAAAAGGTAGACTGGGAGTATCGTAGACCTAAAAATCGATTAAATAAGGTTGGTGAGATGGTAAGTGACATTCCTTGAATGATGGTCGAGGATGGTCAAGTTGATAGAAATTGATGGCATCCATTGCTATTGGGCAAGATTAAGTAAAGAATTGTCGATTTAAGAAGCTAGTTTTGATAGGTTTGTAGGTGGTTTGGGCAAATTTATTAAATAATTCTAAGGTAGGGAACCTAGAATCCGGACTAGGCTCGGCCACGGGGTTAGGTTGGGTAACGCGACGTTTTCTAAACGAATAAGAAAAATTATGCATTTAATAAGCGAGATAATCGAAAAATTAATTATAAATGCATAATTAAAATGGTACCGGGGAGGCATTGACGAAGTAGGGCGTTTGAGGGCACGAGAAGGACTGTCGGGCACCTTGGGAAGAAGAGAAATGAAGGAAGAGTTCATTTGGTGTGGGAGATGGAGAGGGATTGAAGGCTTTTTATAAGGTTACACGGGCGCCCGTGATCATTGAGGCGCCCGAGAGCTTCTCGGGCGCCCTAGTCAGGTGTTAGCTGCTTTTGGCAGCTTTGGCTGCCTTGAATGAAGATAAAGCATCAGGCGCCCGTGAGGTCCCGGGCGCCCGTGCTGACCAAACTTTGACCGTTGACCAGGGTTGACTATGTTGACCAAGTTTGACTAATCGGAAATAAGTTAATTACGTGCTTGATCTTAATTTGACAAGTCAATTCTCAACTTAGAATGAATTTTTGAGAAGGTTCGAGGAAAAAGTATGTAAGACTAGAACTTTTTAACTAATCTTTGAAAACTTATGATATGAAAACCTTGTGCACATAAGAAAGCATGTTATAGAAATTGTTATAGAAACGCAAGATTAACTTTGACACAGGAATCTAAGATTTGGTTAAAATTTGTGTTAGATTCAAATTTGACAAAGGGTAAATTGAATTTGAATTTTGAAAATTGGCTTCCAGGTCTTGGCGAGGCACAAGGTCTTCTTTGGCCGTAGCCTTATTGGATCATCAACCCTTTCCTTGACAAAGCCTTTTAACAAAATTTCATTTTCATAATTACTTTTTGAGAAATTCTAGTCTAACTAGTTTGGGTCTTGGATTGGTAGCTTCGGCTAGTTCCACCAGACTAAATAGAACAAGTAGAGTATACTTGACCTTATTAGAAGGGCTTCCCTAACGTACTATCATCTCACCTCCACCCAATACTATGTTGCTCAAATTTCAACTTAATCACTTTGTCCTTAAACTAACCAGTCCTAAATCTAAGCATGATAATTAAAAATTACAAAAAAAATAAACAATCAAGCATGCAATTAAAAAAAATTATCTAATTATAAATATAGTTTTTATATTGGCTCCCCCTGGACTATAGCCTCGATAATGGTTAGGCAAGATGTGAATTTTGTCCTTGGGGATCCAATACTGGTTTGGTCCAGCTTGTTTGTTCAAACAGAGCTTGGGGACCCATGCTTGGACTTGGGTTCTAGGTTGGTTCAATACAGCATAATAAGAGCGTTGTCTTGACTTGGTTCGATAACCGAGTCCGGATCGATTAAGAACGGACTTCTGCTTTCCAAAGATCATGTCAAGACCCATGGAACCCGAAGTGAACCGTTCTAAGGCAACTCTGAGCTTTTTGACTTGAGTCTTCAGGGAAGAATTCTCTTCCTCAAGTTTTTGAACTTGGGTTAAGCGTCCTTCCTGAACTGGCTCAGTCATGGACCTCGAGTTGACTTCCTCTTTCAGGAGTTTTACTTCCTGTCGGAGGGACTCAACCCGGATTTTGGCTTTCACTAAGTTGCGAGATAAATAAGAAATTAATTTTGAAAGTTCATATTCTGAGTAACCTCTTACCGTGATTTGTCCGTTTTCCGAGATTGTGAGTCTTCCGTCGTCTGGTTTCGATTCCGATCCGGAGTCGACATCTTCCGAGGCGGTTAGGGCGAGAAGATTCGCGTGTAGGACTTCTTCTACTTCTTCGGAGGAGGATTCATCCCAAGTGGCTTGGAGAGCCTTCTTTCTTCGTGCCTTCTTTGTTTCCTTCAGATTGGGACACTCTAACTTGAAATATCCCTTTTTGTTGCATTCGTAGCAGGTGACATTAGTCTTGCTCTTTGAGCTTGTTGAAGGTTCTGCTGGATCTTCCTTTCTTCGGCTTGATTTCTTCTTGCTCGTTTGGTACTTGAGTTCCTTGTAGTAATCTCGAGCTAGCCGAACTAGCTTGGGTCGACCCCCTTCACTATCTTCTGATTCTGAGTCTGAGTCGGACTCGGGTGCTGGTTGAGGCTTCTTCTTGGGGGCTTTTCCTTGAGATTTTTCTGCAACAAAGGCTATACCTTTCTCGATCAAGGTAGTGTTAGTCTGTTCGTGCAGTTCTAATTCGGAAAAAAGTTCATCTAATTTGATTTCAGATAAATTCCTTGAAACTTTGTAGGCATCTACCATAGATGCCCACAGTGAGTTTCTTGGAAAAGAATTTAACGTATACCTGATCATGTCACGATTTTCAACCTTGTGACCTATCATGTGCAGCCCGTTCATCAGCTCCTGGATTTTGGCGTGAACCTGAGCTGCAGTCTCATTGTCGTTCATCTTGATTATGTAGAGTCTGTTCAGCAATAGATCTCTTTTGTTGATCCTCGTGTCGGAAGTGCCTTCGTGCTACTCGATCAGCTTGTTCCAAAGCTCCTTCGCGCTGTTGAAGGGTCCCACCCGGTTCAGCTCCTCCTTGGTTAAGCCGCATTGCAAAGTCTGGGTTGCCTTTGCATCGACCTTGATTTTCTTCTTTAGCGAGGCGTCTCATTCAGTATAATGTTGCGCCACTCCTTCTGTGTTCTTGGGAATTTCCATCCCAGATTGGATGATTATCCACATGTCCACCTGAGTTTTCAGGTGGACTTCCATCCTGCTTTTCCAGTAGGAGAAGTCTTCTCCACTGAAAAGAGGAGGTCTGGCAGTACTATATCCCTCTTGCATGGCCATAGAACTTTAACTGAAAAATTACAAACAAAAAAACCTTGTTCCAAGACCGAGTCTTGGATTAGTAGTGCGGGAAGAAATTAATAACAACGCAAAACGATCGAGTGGTGTTGCACCAACCTCGATTAACGAGAAAATTCGAGCGAAAAGAATTTAAAAAAAATCATAAATCCGAAAAATACTTCTCAAACTGGTGGTTGCACCAAGTTTGAGCCACCCGCTCTGATACCACTTGTTGGATCGGAGTAAATCGATAGAGGGGGGGTGAATATCGATCGAAAATTTTTGGACAATTAGAGAAATTACACAGCGGAAAAGAGTAAAACAAAGTCGCTAACACAGTTTGTTTTACTTGGTTCAGAGTCGCGGTCGGCTCCTACTCCAAGGCCACGGTCCTTGACCGTTTACGATGGACAATTCTGTATTTGAAGGGCGTTTACAATTTTAAGTACAGATATAGAATTAAAAAGAAGTCACAACACTTAGGAAATTTAAACCTTTACCGACGACCGGAGTGGATGGAATTTCGAAGCAGCGGGTCGTCGTCGACGCTTGAATTGCGAGTGCAGAGCGTGCCGGAGCATAGCGCTTGAGCGAAAGTGTTGAGAGCGAATTGAGCGAGTTGTTCTGAAGCCTTGGGGTGAACCCCCTTTTATAGTAGACTCCTGGGCGCCTGTGTTGAAGGGGGCGCCTACACGTGGCCTCTCCTGCGCAAACTCCAATCCGCAGGCTCGGTCAGCGCTTATCCTCTTCATTGAGGCGCCTGAGCTGTCTGGGGCGCCTGTATGGACACAGACGCCTAGCTTGACTTGGTCCAAAGGCTTTCGTGGCAGTTTGCTTCGATGGTCTCGGTTTGGCCTTGCACTGGGGCGCCTGTATCCTTACAGGCGCCTAGCCCAGTGAGGCACCTCCTTCCAGTGAGGCACCTGAGCTGTAGAAACTCAGTCCCTTCATTTCCTGCAACCAGGGTTAGTTCCAAAACACAAGAAGCAAACATACAATATATGTTAGACATTATTTACAGCCTAAGCTGTCTTGGTTCTGACTTTGGGTCTCCCAAATGGAACCCTAGGTCAAACCGACGCCTAATGTTCCCTCTTACAGGGAACACATCCTCACCTACTCCTCTCGGGAGAATTTACTTTTTTGTCAACCGGGTCCTCCGGTTGGACTTTTGCCCAGCTTCACTCACCATGTCTTCGTGCCCAATCCGCGATCAGGTCTTCGTGCCCAGCTTCACTCACCAGGTCTTCGGTGCCCAGTCCTCGACCAGGTCTTAGTGCCCAGCTTCACTCACCAGGTCTTAGTGCCCAGCTTCACTCACCAGGTCTTATTGCCCAACTTTAGGTCAGGACTTAGTTGCCCAGCTCGCGGCCAGGACTTAGTGCCGAATTCAATGAACCAGGACTTAGTGCCTAGTGTACCTAGGACTTTCCTGCACACTTAATCATCTTGTTAGATCACAACCAAATCTTAACTTCTGAACCCTTTGCCATTATCAAAACAAAGGTTTGACTTTGGTGCTTCCGGCACCAACATTATCAACGACACACCATGCAAATAATACTATTTTCCAATTTACCGAGCCTATCGATTTAATAAATAAATCTCGCCCACTGGTAAATCATTAAATAAATACTAAGTACATGTACCCGTTATTATATCGGGATTAAGAGCATGTACAAAATAATATCTTGAGGTCTGATTCAATTATATAGTTAGTATAAATTGAATCACCTCGAAGTTGGTCAGCTCAATACACTCAAAGTGTACTAGTGTAACTCTATGGTCAAGATAGACCATATCAATTTACACTACAACCATGCCAATGGTTTGTCTAAGACTATCTAGGTTGTGAGCCTCTTCTTATACTCTACATGGGACTGATAACATGATCTTCTGTGTGATACCACACACTATGTTATCTACAGTGTAAAGTATTAGACAATATGCACACACATATATACAGATATAAAATGCAATCATGATCATGTGATTCTTATTCCAAAATGTAGATGTTCATACAAAAAAGCTAGGCTCGTAGTATACATCCTAACAATCAAAGCACAGGCCTTGGCGGATTTCTTGAGTGAGCTACATTTAGAAGAGGTTGAAGAAGCATGACAAGTTTATGTGGACGACTCGTTAGTTCGGCCGGGCAGTGGAATCAGCATCCTAATGGCTTCCCCGAAGGGGGAATAATTACATTTGTCCATCTGGCTGGAGTACCAAGCTACAAACAATGAAGCCGAGTATGAAGCCCTTATAGCTAGGCTGCAAGCGGCCAAGCACGTGGGAGCTACTCGTGTGGTATTATACTCAGATTCCCAGCTAGTCACCCAGCAGATATCCGGTCGATTCGAAATCAACAATGATCAATTGCAGGCCTTTATAGAGGTTTATGAGAAGCTGAAGGCTGGGTTCCAGGAGGTGCAAATACAAAAAATCCCCCGGGAAAGCAAGTTAAGGGCAGACGAGTTGGCCAAGTTGGCTAGCTTGGTCGGCTCTTGGGTAGTTCCTCAGTCGAGTGGCCAGGCAATGATGGTGATGCAGGTGGAGCAGCAGGCCGAGCTAGAGCTAGGGACCGCCTGGAGGGCGCCGCTCATTGCATACTTAACAGGAGGGGTGCTCCCGGCCGACCAGGAAGAAGCTCGACTCCTCAGAAAACTAGGCATACTGTACTCAATGGTCGGAGATGTGTTGTATAAGAGGGCCTTTGCCCGACCCCTGCTCAAGTGTTTGGGTGAGGAAGATGCTGATTATGTGCTGAGGGAAATACATATGGGAGTTTGCGGAAGTCATGCGGGAGCCCGGGCCATGGCCCGGAAGGCACTATTGGCCGGGTATTACTGGCCGACTCTGTAGAAGGACATAGATAAGATGGTCTCTACCTGCCTGTCCTATCAGAAGCATCACTATCTTCCTCACCGACCCGTGGAGATGATGAAGGCATCGATAGTCTCCTGCCCCTTCGATCAATGGGGTATGGATAGTGGGATCATTCCCAATAGCCATAGCCCAAAAGAGATTCCTTCTTGTGGCTATTGATTATTTTTCCAAGTGGATAGAAGTCGAGGCCTTGGCGCGTATCACCGAGCAAGCCGTAATCAAGTTCCTCTGGCAGAACATCTTGTGTCGATATGGAATTCCCCACAAGCTCGTCTCGGACAACGGAAGGCAGTTCCAAGGTCGGAAAATACAAGAATGGTGCTCAGCGTACGACATTTAGCAGGTTTTCACCACTGTGGCGTACCCACAGAGTAATGGCAAAGCAGAAGTGGTCAACCGGGAGATCCTGAGGGGTCTGAAGACCAAGCTGGACCATGCAGGAAGAACCTGGGTAGACGTGCGGACCACACCTAAAGAAACTACGGGGCAAACGCCCTTCCAGTTGGCCTCCGGAAGTGAGGTCGTGGTGTCGGTTGAAGTCGGATGCGAGTTCGACCGGCGAAGGACCAACAACGAAGATAACTCGGAAAGGAGGCGTCTGGAGTTGGATCTGGTTGAAGAAATTCAAGAAAAGGCAGCTGCTCGAATGTTTGCTTACCGCTAGAAGATAAGGCAAAGGTAAAACCAGAAGGAGTTGCCGAGAACGAACCAGGTTGGGGACCTCGTTTAGAAAAGGTCAAACCGGTCGGGAACGCCAGCAAATTGGAGCCTCAATGGGGAGGACCTTTCAAGGTCGTGCAGAAGCTAGGCTCAGGAGTGTATTACTTGGAGAATGAACAGAGGAGGAGGCTCGATTGGCCCTGGAGCACGATCCACCTTCAACCCTATCGAGAGGTAGAGTGAGAGCTTGTAAAACGAATGTACTGCCTAATTGTAATGATGGTGAAAGAATGGGGGCCTCACTAAGCTTGTAGGTGCCCCAGACTCTCGTCTTCATACGAGTTATAAGCGTGTATGCCCCCGCACACCCCTCGGTTCGGCTCCCAGTCGGATGCGTGGCGGGCCACGCTCCCTGGGTACAATCCGACCGAGTGTCCAGACTCTCGTCTTCATACGAGTTATAAGCGGGCATGCCCCCGCGCACCCCTTGGTTCGGCTCCCAGTCGGACGCGTGCCGACCCACGCTCCCTGGGTACAATCTGACCGAGTGTCCAGACTCTCGTCTTCATACGAGTTTTAAGCGGGCATGTGCCTGCGCACCCCTCGGTTCCGCTCCCAGCCGGACGCGTGGCGACCCACGCTCCCTGGGTACAATCCGACCGAGAGTCCAGACTCTCGTCTTCGTACGAGTTATAAGCGGGCATACCCCCGCGCACTCCTCGGTTCGGCTCCCAGCCGGACGTGTGGCGGCCCACGCTCCCTGGGTACAATCCGACCGAGTGTCCAGACACTCGACTTCGTACAAGTTATAAGCGGGTATGCCCTCATGCACCTCTCGGTTCGGCTCCCAATCAGACGCGTGGCAGCACACGCTCCATGGGTACAATCCAGCCGAGTGACCAGACTCTCGTTATCATACGAGTTATAAGTGGGCATGCCCCCGCACACCCCTCGGTTCGGCTCCCAATCGAACGCGTGGTGGCCCACGCTCCCTGGGTACAATCCGACTGAGTGTCCAGAATCTCGTCTTCATACGAGTTATAAGCGGGCATGCCTCCGCGCACCCCTCGGTTTGGCTCCCAGTCGGGCGCGTGGCGGCCCACGCTCCCAGGGTACAATCCGACCGAGTCTCCAGACATTCGTCTTCATACGAGTTATAAGCGGGCATGCCCTTGCGCACCCCTCGGTTCGACTCCCAATCGGATGTGTGGCGGCCCACGCTCCCTGGGTACAATCCGACCGAGTGTCCAAACTCTCGTCTTCATACGAGTTATAAGCGGGCATGCCCCCGCGCACCCCTCTGTTCGGCTCCCAGCCGGACGCGTGGCGGCCCACGCTCCCTGGGTACAATCCGACTGAGTGTCCAGACTCTCGTCTTCGTACGAGTTATAAGCGGGCATGCCCCGCGCACTCCTCGGTTCGGCTCCCAGCCGGACATGTGGCGTCCCATGCTCCCTGGTACAATGCGACCGAGTGTCCAGACTCTCGTCTTTGTACGAGTTATAAGCGGGCATGCCCCCACGCACCCCTCGGTTCGGCTCTCAGTCGGACGCGTGGAAGCCCACGCTCCCTGGGTACAATCCGACCGAGTGTCCAGACTCTCATCTTCGTATGAGTTATAAGCGGGCATGCCCTAGCGCACCCCTCGGTTCGGCTCCTAGTCGGACGCATGGTGACCCACGCTCCCTGGGTACAATCTGACCCAGTGTCCAAACTCTCGTCTTCGTACGAGTTATAAGCGGGCATGCCCCCGCGCACCCCTCGGTTCGGTTCCCAGTCGGACGCGTGGCAGCCCACGCTCCCTGGGTACAATCCGACCGAGTGCCCAAACTCTCTTCTTCGTACGAGTTATAAGCGTGCATGCCCCCGTTCACCCCTCGGTTCGGCTCCCAGTCGGACGCATAGCGGCCCACGCTCCCTGGGTTCAATCCGACCCAGTGTCCAAACTCTCATTTTCGTACGAGTTATAAGCGGGCATGCCCCCGCGCACCCCTCAGTTCGGCTCCCAGTCGAACGCGTGGTGGCCCACGCTCCTTGGGTACAATCCGACCGAGTGTCCAGACTCTCTTCTACGTACAAGTTATAAGCGGGCATGCCCCCGCGCACCCCTCGGTTCGGCTCCCAGTTGGATGCGTGGCGACCCATGCTCCTTGGGTACAATCCGACCGAGTGTCCAAACTCTCGTCTTCGTACGAGTTATAAGCGGGCATGCCCCTGCGCACCCCTCGGTTTGGCTGCCAGCCGGGCTCGTGGCGGCCCACGCTCCCTGAGTACAATCCGACCAAGTGTCCAGACTCTCATCTTCGTACGAGTTATAAGCAGGCATGCCCCTGCGCACCCCTCGGTTCGGCTCCCAGCCGGACGCGTGGCAGCCCACGCTCCCTGGGTACAATCCGACCGAGTCTCCAGACTTTCGTCTTCATACGAGTTATAAGCGGGCATGCCCCTGCGCAACCCTCGGTTCGGCTCCCAATCGGACGCGTGACGTCCCCCACTCCCTGGGTACAATCCGTCTGAGTGTCTTGACTGTCATCTTCATATGTTATAAGTGGGCATGCCCCCGTGCACCCCTCGGTTCGGCTCCCAGTCGGCCGCGTGGCGGCCCACTTTCGCTGGGTACAATTCGACCGAGTGTCCAGACTCATCGTTGCTCGGGAGGCGAATGACCCGAGGACACGTGGCTCAGGCAATTAAATCGACAATTAAGGGGAAGATATGGGGCGATTCAGCGTGAGCCGAAATGGAAGATCGAAGAAACAGTTGATGGGAATGTTCGCTAGCCTCGTGATCCCCTGACTCGGGGTCGACTGGGAAAATCAGCCACGAGAGCATGCCACTCTGATGTGCACAAATGACAGTCCAGTCAGTTGGACTTAGGGCCTCCTTCGACTTGACTCGTGGGAGATGCTTATGATCCCGACTCATGTTTATGGGTCTGGCTCATTGCGTCGGTAAACGGGCCGGTCCTCCTAGCGCCCCCTTAGTGGGGGTCTGGGTCAATAGCCCCCCGAGGGCCCATCAAATGGGTAGTTCAATCGGCCGATTCAGCCCGACCTCGACCCGGGGATTATTCTTGAGTCGTGGGATGACTGAGCCCCATAGTTTCACGATGGCGGGGGTATGAGTTAGAGGAATCCCAACCGGTGCCCCAAAGCTCCCTCGCAGTGAAGGCCCGAGCGGCGAGGGTGCCGAGCCTTTAGCCAATTCACTCCGGACCCAGACGGGGTATGGCCACTCGGGCACGCTCTGGCTCAGGAAGCATAGTTACTTTCGACAATAATGGCCTTTGGGCCCGGGTTCATTCCCATCCCCCAGTCAGCACCTGCACTCTTATAAGCCGCCAATCGACATCAAGTCTCCAGTCAGTATTGGCATTCGAGGTTTTGTCGTAATTCACAGGAACACCCACTCTCTGACACTGGACTAGCAGAAGAAATATAGGGTCGGCGTAGGTCTGATACCATTCAGGCCCGAATCACGAGTATCTCGCTGACGCCGTGATCTCCCTGCCATACCTGGCACCCCGTACCACGACCACCTATGCCTGTGTCAGGCCGAGCGGCGGCTGACGACGCTCGACCAGAAGCTGACAGCGCCCCTTTCCTTATTCCGATATGATACACACTACCCTGCCACCACTGGGTATGCTTTACCTTATCCTGCATACGACAAAATGTGGCAGACAGAGTAGAAGCTGTCAGCCCCCCCCCCCCCCCACCTGGGTTATATAAGCCTCTCCGCTCGCATCCTTGAGGTACGCGCAATAGTATTTTTGCTACTGTTCCATTGCTTTCGCTCTTCCACCACCGGAGACTGACTTGATCGTCGAGTGTCTTGCCGGGGACTTTTTTCGATGGGTTCGCTAACGGTCCTTTCCTTGTAGATCGGAGCCGCCTCAGTAGTTCGTGATCTTCGGGAGATCCTGTGATATCCGAGGTTCTGTAAAAAATGTTGGGTGACTACGTAACACCAAATTCATGTTGCTAGTAATAAATGTCTATGGGGGTTTCAAAAACAAATTTGAAAGAGGTAATTAAAATCTATATCTCAGATTTAGATAAATTTGCTATTAGATTACTCATTCGTTTTATTTTAATAAAATTTAATATTTGAAAAATAAAATTAAAACGGAATTTGAAACGAAATTATAAATAATTTTTATAAATAAAAATAAATATGAATTACAAACTGATATACTTAGATTATGTATATCTCAAATATCCATAAAAAAAAAATATTTTAGGGATGATTTTTTGGTCGCTAACATCTATTTTTTGTCGCTGAATGTATATAGTGTCAATAATTTCTGATCGCTAATATCGTTGGAATAAGCATGTCATAAATCCTCATTTGGAATAAATTAATAATATTCATCACTAAGATTAATGACAAATAAAAAAATCATTAAGTTGATCAAATTGTCGCTAATATTTACCTTTATTAGCGACGATAATTATAATTCATCGCTAGCCATCTTATTTGTTAGCGACGATAATTTTCAGTATTGTTGCTAAAAATCTTTATTCTTAGCAACGAACATATAAGTTTCGCCGCTAACGTTTACATATCAATACTCCAAACTTTCAAAACATTTGACATGGCTGAATGAATTAGCGACCAAAATAGCCAAATTCGTCGCTAACCATATTTATTATTAGCAGTGCACATAGAAAATTTTGCCGCTAATGTTTACGTATTGATACCCAGGTTTTTGATACGGCTGAACATTAGCAACGAAAACAGGTGAAAACAATTAAATTCACAAAATTAACGACAAATTTGACTGATTCATCGCTAACCTCTTGATTTAAAAAAAATTATTTTTATTTGTTTTAATCCATGTCCTGTACAATTTAACAACAATCAAATAAAAAACATACTCACAAACAAATACATAAACATATTCACAAACAACTCGTATTTTAATATCATCAAACACTACAACAAAAAATACTTTTTACAATATACAAATTCACTTTCTGCACTATGCATTCCATTTCGCACAATTAAAAATTATTAAAAGTCCTAAATTATCCGCGATATGCATTGCACACTGCAAAAAATATTATCTGCCACGTGCAACGCACGCCGCAGATATTATTTTTCGCAACATGCATTACCATGAAAAATATTATCCGCAGCGCACAATGTACGCCGTGGATATTATTTTCCTCGGCATACGTTGCGCGCCGCGAATAATTCTAATCCACAGCATGCAAATGTCCGCTATTATGGTCTTATCTATATAAAAAAATCAATTTCCTTTAGAAAACAATCATACATTTTATAATAAATTTAGTGCAAATCTAATCCACACAAAATTGATAAAAAATCATATTTCATTATATCAAAATAAGGTCTGAAGATCTAAAATTAGTTATCACATAACTTCAATTAAACTTCCAATCCATACAAATAAGACACTAATGATAAGTCTTTTACATACAAAGCTAATACAACATTAGAAATAAACTAAAAAAGAACCTATTCTCGTAGTTAACTAAAGGTTTACTCGTACATATGATTTTCTACCTTCTCTCTACTTAAATTCATCACATGCCAAGGAAAGCCTGCATTGTCTCTCTTTATTCCGATAACTTTTAATATTCTGTCCTATGAATACATGAATAGCTCACTTATTGTTGGGATTGCACCAAGAGGAACCTACAACAAGCAAAACAACATAACTGCTAATAGAAACAATTATAGACTTATACAATCCAAAAGTAACAAAATCATTGAGTTTAAAAAAATTGAGCAAGAATTAAATTTTGTGGAAGGATGCATCAGTTTTATAATGAGATATATTGGGATATGGAACAACTCCTTGGTTATATCATATCAGCCCAGAATTTTATAGTTAGATGTGTTAGTTAGGTTAGGACCAGATCAATACAAGTTTTGAGTTTTTTTTTCTCCAATATGGATCTTAACTGTATGTGTTACAACTTACAAAGAAGACCAACATCCATAAGTGATATGAGGGGTTACCCTTGTTAGTTTCCTCTTATCTTGTTAGTTACTCTTGTGAGCTATTCTAAGTTTGACTAGCCTACTTTATGATGCCAAATGCAAGAAAGAAATCGCGGTTGTCAAATGGACTTTGACTCCATGAATTGTAGTGTTCAACATCATCTAGTACTGAATCCATCACAAACAACTTATCAATGCATGTGCTGAGCTATAATGAAATGCATACATTATGAAATGCTATAAAGAAATGCATACATTATTGCCTACAGAAGCTAAGCATATCAGGTTCTATTAAGCTAAATCGATAAAAATAAATAAATCACATCTACCAAATAATAAAATTATTGCTATAAGGTAAAGATTTGAAGACAAATTTCCTTTCTGCATTAGAAATGGCATGGCAAATAGCAGTTCCTTGCCCAAGTCATTACCAGGACCTTATGGACCACACACGTCCACTGCATCAGCTGAATATAAAAAGATATGAACCCCACAATTGATTTTCCTACCACGAATAAGCAAAGTATCATTTAGGCAATATAAAGTGTAATTTAGTTTCACATGCATGTGACAAATACAGGTTGTGAATAGCATCATATTCATGTCGTACAATCACCATGTCATGAAGCTACTAGCACATAAAAAATACCCCAGCTTTCCAATTTATCCTGGTAACGGAAAAAATTTCCGTAGGGTTGGGTTGGTCACCCCAGATTCGTTGCTACTTTGTCTAACATTTAGCCCTGGGCTATTGTGCACTGGTAGAGCGACTAGTCGCTATCCCAGACATCTGCAATTCGATCCCTAGCTACGACGTATTTTACAGGAATTTTTCCTCTAAGTGGGGCACGAACCCTGGGACGCTGGGCTTTTAGATTGCCCACCATGATCGCTTCCCGATTTACCCTGATGACCGGTGGAAAATTTCCGTGGGGTCGAATCGATCATCCCAGGTTCATCTGCTACCTGGTCCAACATTTTTTTTAGCATATAAAAAATACAAATTGCAGTAGATTAGTAGAATTTTCTTTACAAAATTGAATCTTAATAGCATATAATAATGGGTATAAAGCAATATAAAACTTACAATAACAAATGGACCTGTCAAAAATTATCAAATTTTTTTAACTACTCCATGACAATTAAGATCTTAGTTTGTATAGAGAATAAAAGAACAAAATTTCAATACCTGTGCAACAACAAAACCATGAAGATCACACCCATGTAAGAAGAAGACATCATCTAAGAAGTACACTATTGCATCTCACAAGTTTAAAAAGAAAGACAGATAACAATTGAGCAAGGATGTATCAAAATTATGCTCACATTAACTGATAAGAATAGATAGAACAGAACAGAATTATAAATCACATAACCCTCAACCATTGTTACGCCAAATCTTATTTAACAGAACTTCATTGATTTTGATGGAATGATTCCCTTAACATTTCAAACGGAAATGCATTCAGATAACTTTTAGGACTTAGAATCATCCAGCACATAATTACAAGGAACTATTAACACAACATTATAGTACTGGAGTTCAGGATGTGAGCCTGGGCAAAACTTATTAAGCTAAAGGATGCTATTAGGAATACGATAAACCTCCTAAACATTCATCAATGGATGTACCATAGAATGATTGAAGACATGAAGTAGCTTGGAATGGCAAAACAAAAGAGTGTTAGGAGTTTTGAGAAACATTTAGATAGGAATAGATTGCAAAGACAAATAGTACTGAAGCAAGTAGCAAGTGATAGAAAGAAATGAGGTCCAATACAAGGTTTTTTGTATTCAACATCAGATGAAAATAACATAAAATTTACTTAGCATAATTTGCTCATTGAGATGTAAACACAAAATAGTAAATACCAACATGTTCAAAACAATCGAAAAAACTAGTTCGTACATAGTGTTTCAACGAAATCGTTTTCCTCATCCTTTGAAGCAAAACATAAGGTAAACAAGCACAAGTTAAATAGAAAAAAAAATCAAACCTTGCTCTGCATGCATAGGGCTTCAGAAGGTTCCAAAAAATTCTAACATTTCTTTGCACACATAGGATCGACGATAGACTCGATGCCGATGACGAAGACGACGAGATTCAAGTGGAAGAGAGAGAGGAGATTGTGAGACGGCGATGCGTCGAATGGGCAGAATCATAAAAAGGGAGGTACCTTCCTAGTCGTGTTCGAAGTGGATGACGACGAGGCACTCCTCCTCCGCTAGGATTGCTTGATCCACTGCCCAACCGGAGTGGAGATGCAGCAGAAGGTCCGACATCCTCGAACTGCAGGGATGATTCTCCTTCCCCTTCCTCCTCTCTCGAATGCCGACTTTTGGATCGTCGAGATAGGGCTAAGCTGCACCCGATTGGGAGTAAGAGAGCTTGAGCACAATCTTCACATCCAGCGAGGAGACGCAGATGCTAGCATTGTCGAGGCGCGATCGATGGAGGAAGGGCTGGAGGAGGCGAGGATCTTGTAGAGAAAATGAGCGGAGGCTCGATGAGGAGGAGGAGGAGGAAGACGATGAGGAGGATGAGGAGACGGGTAAGCTGGCGAAGCGGGGGAGGGAGAGTTGTGTGACGAGGTGGAGGAGGGAGGAGGGGATGAGGGAGTTCAAATATCACAATCGAGTCATTTTTATTTGTTCTCTTTTTTTTTTTGTATTTATACCGTAACTCCGATATAACGTCTCTGTCACGTGAGCGAACGTGAGATAAAATCTGTTCTTGGCAACAGAATGGGTGCATCGAACCAGTACTTCGCACCTGCTACAAAACATCGCCCTTACTTCGCCTGCTCTGTTCCTTCTGTCCCAATACGATCAGGAGCTGTCGAAGCTGTTCCCCGAGAAAGAAATGGTGTTCCACCACTTGGGCAAGTACCTTCTTCACCCCACCAACGCCGTTTGGGGCTACGTGACGAGGTACTACGAGGCTTATTTAGCCATCGCGAAGGATCGAGTGGGAATTCAAGTTCGAATTTTTCCCAATTCACCTATCAAATTCGAGCTAATGCTCGACCAAATCATTAACTGTACGATGAAAGAAGGCATCTTGCCAGAGACTCAACTGGAAACGCCGGCGAGCTCCTTGACGGCAATGGGAACAAAGCCAAAGGCTGTGCTAGTGACCAGCCTCCAGACTGGGTACTCCGAGACGCTGCAGGCCATGTACTACGAGCGGGCGACGGCGACCGGTGAGGTGGTGGGCGTGTTCCAGCCGAGCCACGATGAGTTGCAGAGGATGGAGCGGCAGGGCCACAACGCCAAGGCGCTGGCGGAGGTTTACCTGCTGAGCTTCAGCCACACGCTGATGACGAGCACCTTCTCCACGTTCGGGTGCGTGGCGCAAAGTTTTGTAGAGGCGAACAACCAAGCGAAGTAAGGACGAAGTTTTGTAGCAGGCGTGAAGTAAGGTCCGGTGAATTGAGAAGAGAAGTGGAGGAGGGAAAAAAAAAAAAAGAGAAAAGGGAAAGGAGGATGATTTAATGATCATTTGGGTAGTAAGGGTTTTGTCGGTCGGATGGAAAAAGTCGCGATGAGATTAGATGTTTAAACATGGGGGATTGACGGCGTGTTTCTTTATAGGTTGTTGTTAATAATATTAATAAATATTAACAGTGCATTTTATATATTAAATTTTAAAGCGTACTTTGTATATCGTAGAAAAATTTATTGACAACATACATTTTCTGTATGTCGTTGTTTGTATAACTATTATATTATCCATAGCACATATAATTAGGCGCACCGTACAAACTATTATTAATGGTATGTTTTAATCGCGCGTCGTTGATGATGCATTGCAAAAAATCATATTTGTTGTAGTGAAATCCACAACAATCACAAAACATTCACATTTCTATCATTCACATCTCTAACATTCACACGCAACTCATACAACTCTAAAATCAAGTAATATAACAAATAAAACACATAGTAACAATAAGTATCAAATTCACAACATCAAGTAGCACAACAGTAAGTAACATATATAGTTCTAACAACAAACAGCACAACAAATAAGGTTCACAACATCAAGTTATTCCAAATTCACAATATTAACAAAAGTACTCACAACATCAAAGTCTAAGATCGACGAGGAAGAGGTGGAGTTGAAGATGAATCATGGATAAAAAATTGTAATGCTCTAGGTGCCAACTGGTTCAGATATGTTCAAACATATCTTATCTTGATCTCATTGATGGCCAACTCATCTTGGGTACTTGCTAATTGAACTTGGGTGTTTGTTAGCTATTCTTGTGTGCCTTTTAGCTGTTGTTCAATAGATTCAAGCTTTTCCCTCAATGTTGCATTAGTTGATCTTGATGATGTGGCATTTGAAGAAGTGGACCTAATTGGCTTTGGTCTACTTCCAAGTCCTCTAATATATCCTAGACAACAATGGCTTACCCTTCTCCCGAGCTAAGTCACAACAATTGGAAGTCCAGGGTAGCCTCCGATCAACTCCCAAAGATTCCTCGCGTGATCGCAAATCGGCATTTCCCCCAACTCGATGTCAAACAGGGCATCTAAGGGTGCATTCCAGATTGCGCGTACCAGGGGAATGGTGAGAGCAAATCCAGTGGAAATAAGCTCGTACGGACTGGTCGGAGGAGGCAGCAGTGGTGTCAGCGATCAGAAGAAGAAGGAAGAGTTCGTGATGTGTGGACTAGAGCGGAGGCCGCGAGGAAGAGAAGAGAGGTTGCTCATATAGAGGATGTAATTTTACAACTAAGCTCTTCCCTTTTTAGTATTTACAATCCGCCCCTTCTACATATTTGGTTCAAGCGATTGCCCCTCCAAAATTGACAAATGACAATTCCGCCCCTCCAACCACACCTATGGGTTTTGAAACCCTAACATTAATTTCGAGAAATTTCTCGAAATCTTTCTTGGATCGTCTTACCCAGTTGCTGTACTTAACACTTTTTGACTTCTTCTCTAATTAATAATCTGATCTTGATCAACTTTGAAGTGCCGCCATTTCTGTTTGACCAACTAGACTTCGGGTCCAATCTGCAATTGATGTTCCATCACTACAGGATCAACTCCCACTAGATCTTTGGCATTCCAAGTGAAAACGTCAGTGTTCCATATAAGGCAAGTAACTACTGAGTTCTTTAATGTTGTGAGCAGATCTTTAGAGACTTTGGTGTTTTTTTCCTGGTTGGGATGGAACTATAGAAACTGTCTCTATTTTTGATTTGGAGGATGATGATTGCTCTCCTTCATTGACAATATAAATGCCCTCCATTGTTGGCTATTGCCAGTTAGCCCATATGCTTGGGTTATTTCTTCATTGTTCCTGTGAGACCGTTTCTAGGTAACACCTCTTGGAAGCTCGTTGGTCTCATCGAACTTCCCCCACTTCATTCCCTATAAAAAATTTAATTTTTTGATGATATGACGAAGCCACGGCTTGTAATGCCACTAAGGATTGGTCATCCAAGTAGGAATATTGTAAGAGGAAGGAGCATCCACCACCATGAATATAGTCAGGACAATTCACCTTAATGGTAATTTTCCCAGAGCTAAGAACAGTTGGATTTGTCGAAGGGATCATACTTCTTGGTAGAGTTAGGTTGAAGGTTCTCCACCTTAATCCCCATTTGCTTCATAATTGAAAAGTAGAGGAAATTAACCAAGCTACCTACTTCAATAAATACTCTCCCCATATATAGTTAGCAACTAAAGCGCGGATTACTAGAGCATCATTATGGGAGAGGAAGATTCCCTTTAAATAACGAGGACCAAATCCTAAGATGGGTCCCATTTTTGTTTTAGGGATGTGAACAGCCATGCATTCTTCCCTGCTGCGTCTTTTGCGTGACTGATTGGTATCTTCGTTAGTGGTTCTACCAGAAATAAAATTAATCTGCGCATGGATGGAATGCGGTTCTTGATTAGTTTGGACTATGTAAGAGAGCTCAGGTGGAAAATCCTATAGAATGGATTTTATCACATTCATATTGAAAAGTGACTCCTAAAGTTTTTCAAAAATAATAAGCTTTTCTGATAGACCTTACTAGAAAGAGATAATTACATTTGAAATATACTCCATCTTGTAAAATCACACTTGAGAACTTATGGATCTTCCTCCGGGAAGTAAACTACTTGGTTGTAAGTAGATATTCAAGAAGAAAATGAAATAAGATGGTACAATTGATAAGTACAAGACCACATTGGTAATTAAATATTATCGACAATGAGAATGCCTTGATTACTTTGATACTTATTTTTCAGTGTCGAGAATAACATTCATTAGAGTATTGTTAGCTATCACCATTCTATAGAACCTGAAAATACATCAGATGGATGTAAAGACAACATTTATAAATGGGGATTTAAAAGAGAAAATGTACATGAAACAACCTGAAAACTTTCTGTACTAAGACAGAAAACAAATCACACCTGGGAACTTGTGGATCTTCCTCCAGGAAGTAAACCACTATGTTGCAAGTGGATATTCAAGAAGAAATGAAATAAGATGGCACAATTAATAAGTACAAATCCAGATTAGTAATTAAAGGTTACCAACAATGAGAATGTCTTAATTACTTTGATACCTATTCTCCTGTGTCGAGAATAACTTCCATTAGAGTATTGTTAGCTATTGTCACTCTATAAAACTTGAAAAATATATCAAATGGATCTAAAAGCAACATTTTTAAATAGAAACTTAGAAGAGAAAATTTACATGGAGCAACCTGAAAGGTTTTTTGTGCCAGGGCAAAAAACATGGTTTGTAGATTAGTGAAGTTGTTATACGGCTTGAAATAAGCACCAAAGTAGATAGAGTACTCTCATGATATTGCGTTGGCATGGACTCTGATAGATACAAGTCAACATTTATCAAAGAATCTTGGAGAAAGTATCTCTCAGATAGAGTACTCTCGAGTGATTGGAAGTATGATATACTTAATGAGTTATATATGACTAGACTTAGCCTATGAAGTAAGTAAACTGAGTAGATACATGAATAATCCCAGTGTTGTGCATTGGAAAGGGATAACAAGAGTATTGAGAAACTTGAGGTATACTCGTGAATATGGACTGAAGTATACGAGATAGCCTATTGTGATCGAAGGATATAATGTTGTGAATTGAATATCTGACATGAAATACTCGAAGTTTACTAGTGGATATGTATTCACTTTAGGAAATGTAGTTATTTCATAAAAATCTTCTAAATAAACCATAATAATCAAATTCATGATGGAATCATAGTTTGTAACTCTTGACAAATGTGGCGAAAAGGTTGAATGACTACGACAATTCTTAGAAGATATGTCTTGATAGCCAAAATCGGTACTGACATTTTGATAGTCAATTAATAATTGGTCAGGCATAGAGCCATTTGTATAATGGTAAGTATATACATCATAGACATAATATCATTAGACAACTACTATCAACGGGAGTTATCACTGTTAACTATATGAAGTCAAAGGAAAACCTAGCATATCTACTAATCAAAGGGTTAAACAGAGAATCAGTTGCATGCTCATCATGATGAATAGGCTTGATGGTGATGAAAAATATTGGTGCAAAGGAAACTCAACCTATGCAAACTAAAGATCCCAAGAACTAAGTTTAAAGGGACAACCTAACCGCACTAATAAAGTTGCTCACTGTGGGAGACAACCCAATAGATCAATGAAGAATGTAGGTTAAGCACATGACTTTTAATGATCCAACAGAATAATATAAAATACTCTTAAGAGATCACTATGTGAAAAAGAAGTATAGACGCTTTAAATAGAATTAGAGGTGCAATTCTTAGAACTTCTTACAAAACCAAGCGTGTTCATGACTAAGAACTGACACACTCATAAGAATTGAGTTATATTAGGGAGAGTCTTGGATGAGATATGTCAATTCTTACATACACGACATAACAGTTTAACGACATCGTGTCTACTATCAACTAGTAGACAAATAAATCTTCATAAGAGAAGGTTTAAAGGATAAAACCTACCTGTCTATACTGAACTCAACTGCTAAATGCTATATCACATACCCTATTTTCATTCATGTAGGGATTGTCGGAAATGTGAATGAAAAAGAGATGGAAAGGAAAGAGACTATATTGTGAATGAGACTTTATTCCCACATTAGGAGTTTCAAAGCATATTGATTGATTTATATTGATTCACAAGCATGGTAGTTGTGAACAAATATATGGAGAGAGTCTCGCTCTCCCATGTGGGTGAACAGGGGGTGTCAATCAAGGGTCTGGATTGCACTAAACCAAGTTGACTCATGTGCAAACATGACTTGGGCGTGCGAATGAACTAACATTTTATCATCTGAATATTTTTGCTTGCTGCTAAAATATAACAGATCTGAATGGTTGTAGCCTTTCAGATCTCCCTTTAATCTTAGTCGCCAGATTTGATCTGATGCTTCAGATCAAGTCTCTCTTCACCGACGGTTAGATTGTGACTCTTCACGATCAACGCTCCAGATCGCGTCACTTGAGATCTAGCACCCATCTTCGATCGAACGGTTGCCATTTATTTGCCCAGTCATCAGTCCAGTCATTTCTCTCCTCCTATTTGAGTGCCGCAAGCACTATCATATCACATGTGATGCCACCCTGAGTGCCACGTAGGCCCTATCACATCATCGACACATCACCCAAGTGTCACGTCGCCTAGTGCATAAATTTAAGCTCCTCAATGAAGTGCAAAGTGCGCCAACAAAGCACACATTGCGCGCGTGGCGAGTGGCGGGCTCACAGGTGCGAGCACCTGCTCACATGTGAGAAGAGACCACTTGTGTTTCTTTTTAATTTTATTAACACAGGAACACATATAAGGAAGTAAATCCGTTCGGAAATTTCAGATGTGGGACTAATCCCTATCTACTTTTTTTTATGCAAATTTTGGGCTAACTTTAAACAATTAATTTCTTATTCATCCGTAACCGGTTCTGAGCAAATTAATAGTCTAAATTCATTTACGCGAAACGTAGATTTCGTTTTTTAAATCAATTCTGACTTTCATCGATTGATGACATCTCGATTTTCTTTTACAAATTTGTATTTGGTCTTAATTATTTTAAGCATCAAATATCCAATAAATACTAGAGTACGGACCGCTAGCATTAGGGTGGCTCCTGACCCTAGTGTGTAAGGGTGAGAAAACATAGGTAAGGGGTATACAAGGGGATTGGAGTCGACTTCCTTTTCTATAAAAAACAACTAACTATTTGTACAATACATTGTCAACACTTTATACAATTCTTTCATCACTCTCTCGTGCCTCGCTGTTTTTCTCCTTGAAACGAGCGAGTTTAAGAGCTTTTCCAAAGAAGCCCTTCTTGTTGGAAAAGTGGAAACGTGTGATGGGGAAGTGGGTTCTCCCACTTCCCCCACTGCTCCACTTCTCCACTTCTCCCCCCTCCCCTTCCCTAGCCCCTCTACTATAAAAGGGGAGGGGTGCATCCAAGAGAGACAAGGAAGAGGACTTCTAGAAGTGAACATCCAAAGAGTTCGAGGGATTTGGTTCGTGATACCGAGAGGGGAAGAGCTTTCCGATTCCGTGATCATTCTTCCGACGACAAGCGCGAAGAACAACGAAGGACAAGCGAAGAATCACTGTAAGTGTTTACCGTTTTATAATTTTGTAGATTCATTCACGATTTCATGCTTTAGATCAACATGATATTAGTGCATGTAAATATTCCAAAGCATGAAATAGATAAATCGTTTTATTATAAAAACCCAATTACATGAAATTGCAGTTCTGTGTCATACTCCTCTCGCTCGTCGGATGTATCATAATTTTGTGAGCAATGCCGACAATCGATTTCTGCGGCCGGAGAATGCCGAGGACTACGTTGGGAGGTGCGATGAGTAGTCATCGTGGTTGCCGTATTTGTTGCGGCAGTCACGTGTGTAGGCGGCGGAACCAAACTCGAAAAAAAAACCTGTGAAAAAAAATGGTGGAAGAAAACTCGAAAAAAAAGGAAAAATTTTTTTTGCATGCAAATTTAATCCGTTGATACAGTAAAAAAATTAAAAAAATTGCATGTTGTTTTTTTTCTGCTTCCATTAAATTAGTTAGCTTTGTGCCTTAATTAAATGTCTTATTGCTTGGTTGAATTTGTATTAAAATTTGGCTATTGGTTATTGGAAATAGACCAAAATTTGATTAAATGGATTGAATTTTAATTAGAATTTATTAAATCCGATTAAGTTGGTTCATTTCAACTGGAATTTAAATTATTAGTTAATTTAATCAGACCAACTTGATCCAACTATGTTTATGTCTAGTTCTAACCATTAGTTGGTTTGACTAGACTAAATGGATCCAATAAGATCAGGATTTAGTTCAAACCACTAGTTAATTTAATCAGATCAGTTTAATATAATACCAGAGCTGATTTATTGGTTCGATTAAATTTGAATTAAATGGACCTAGAGTAAGGATTCGATTTCCTAATCGATCAGCCTAATGTGTTAGTCAATAAAGCTTCCCCAAATCAAGAAAATTTGTTTTTCTTATCTGTGTATGACTTTGTGGGTTTATGCATAATTGTCAATTGAATTAAACTAGTTTTGTTACTGGTTTGTCGGTTTTGTACTGACATTGTGTATTTCAATTCTAGATGCCTAGATTTATTACCACAATGACTCGTCGCGATGTGCGACGGAATGAGCTAAGGGAACATATAGAGGAGATTGACTACCGCCCAAGTCTTGGAATCCAAGGGCATATGGGAAGGCTTGATCATCTATTTTGGAAACTTGAGCAGGAAGAGCTTCCAGTACTAGATATCTACCGGATCGGGGCATTGATTCGTTCATTGCCGAGGCGTAGTGGAATAGCTGCAAGATGCATCTGGGGATGCTTTGAAGGGTGAATCACATATACCGAGCTATGCAGAGAACTACTTCGCCAAAATTTTTCAGAATAAGATCTGGAAGATTCCGAGGATGATTTGGAAGAGGATCCTGTAAAATTCGAAGAGGATCCAACAGAGGATCCAGTAGAATTCGAGGAGGATTCTGAGGAATTCGAGTTGGATCCAATTGAAGAAATCGAGGAGGATCCTATAGAATCGGTGGAGGATCCTGAAGTTAAACTACCTCTCATCAAGTCTGGGATGAAAGGGATAGTATTTACCACCACGCTAGTCTTTGTCCTAGTGGGAGTAGTGCTAGCTTATTTAGTTTATTAGAGTTTGTCTTTGTTACTGTTGTTATGTACAAATAGTATTTGCTCATTTAGTTTTTAATTATATAGTAGTTACTGTCGTTTTGTACGAACAATTTTTTTTTGAAAAGTTATGTTATGTGTTAACAAAACTTCTTAATAATTAGTATTCGGGCATCAAGATCACGTCTATGCTGAGCTGTAGACCCATCATCTGAGGGAAATGAACTCATTATGGAAGAAAAAGGACTCCACTGCTAAGGGTATTTTGATTAGTTCAATGGTAGATGACCTGGTATATAAGTATGAGCCATTACCATCGGCTCATGCTGTATGGGTTGCTCTGAGAGATAAATACAGTGGAGTTAACTTAAGCAAGCTTCGTCAGCTGACAATCAAGTTTGACAGCTATAAGAAATGCCCGAATATCTCCATGACCCAACATCTGAGGGAAATGGGAAATATGATTCGAGAGCTAAAAACTGCTGGTCATGAGTTGACTGATGAACAACATGTTCAAGCAGTTATTCGTTCCCTTCCTGATTCTTGGGAATCGATGAAACAGAACCTCACACATAGTGAAAGTATTAAGACTTTCATTGACGTCTCATGCCATATTGAATTAGAGGCGGAGAGAATAGAATCCGCAAGGATTTTTGGACAAGATTTTGTAGCTGAAGGCTCTGGATCCAAGAATAAGAAAAGATGGTTCAAGAAAGGAAAGGGAAAGGGAAAAGGAAAAGAAGCTGCTGCTGCTGGCCAAGGCCCAATCAAGAAGAATATTAAAGGAAAGAAGTATGGACAGAAACCGAAGAGCATGTTGACTTGCTATAACTGTGGCAAGAAAGACCACTTTGCTCGGGAATGTAATGAGCCAAAAAAGGTAGATCCATATTTATTTTCTATTCACGAGCATTATGTTGCTAGTTCAGTGTTGTTGGCTGATTCTTATCCTTTATGGATTATAGATTCAGGAGCAACGAACCATGTAGCTCGTGATCGAGCTACATACGTGGAGTACCGTCGAGTACCAGCTGACAATAAGTGGATATATGTAGTAAACAATGCAAGAATTGAAGTCAAAGGAATTGACACTTACAAACTCAACCTTCGTGGTGGGCGTACCTTGTTTCTACATGATGTCCTATATGCTCCTGAGATTTGACGGAATCTAGTTTCTGTAACTAGTCTTCTTGATTTAGGCTATTGTATAAATTTTTTCAGTCGTTGCGTGGAACTTCGTATTAACTCCGTGTTAATTGGATGTGGTTATGTAATGAATGATTTCATGGTTCTTGATGTAGAACAAGATATTAATTATGGAATTAATAGTTGTTTTTCAAACATTGCTCTTACTAGTGATGCTAATATTAATGAGGAAGTTTGGCATGCTAGACTAGGACATATCGGACAAGAACGGATGAATAGATTAGCTAAGGAGGGTGATAACCATCATTTTTATTGATTATTTTAGGCTCTAAAATTCATGTTTGATCCACATTTTATATGCTTAAGTTTGCAATTGTATTAGGTTTCATGTATTTCCTCTATTTTGGCTTTTAATTCAAATCTTTGTATATTTGAGATATTTTTGGCACTAAATTTGAATATCATTTTGTAGGCTTCAAATGATCATGGACCTAGATCAAATCGGGTCAGACTTGAGTCAGCATTGGATCCAGATCAAAGGGATCAAGCATCGGATTAATAGGAGCCGTCCATTCCAGAGAACGGCTAAATTTGAGCCATCGGTCAACTTCTGGTCAATCTGAGTTCAAGATAGAGTCAATCATGACCATAGATCAAGATCTGAAAATTTCAGCCAAATCAGAAGTAATCTGATCGTTGAATCAAGCTCAAAATGTTCTAGACCATCCATTCAAGAACAGGGAAGATCTGGACCATCCACCACTGATCTGGTTAATCCGAGCTGGGGACAGGTAGATCAGGACCATTGATTGGGATCTGTGGAGTTTGGTTCAGATCTGAGGAGATCCGACCATTGGATGAAGCCAAATCATTCTCAGCCGTTCATTGCTAATTCTCTTCTGACCTGTGGCTTGGCTGACTGGACTGAACCCAAGCTGGGTCGAATTCAACTGGCTTGGTTGACCGGACTGAACCAACTGCTGAGCCGAACCCAAGCTGGCTGAACTCAAGTGAAGGGCTGGGCTGAGCTGGACCAGAGCTGAGTTGAAACTTGATCTGGATTAACTGAACCTGCACACAAAGGCTGGCTTGGCTGACTGAACTCAAGCTGGACCGAACCAAACCGCCGGGCCAAACAAACAAAAGGAAGGCAGATGCGCGAGGCTAGGGCAGACGAGGGGTTCCCGTCTCAAATCCATCCACCTCCACAAGGGCCGGCGTCTCCACCTCTTCATCGCCGCCGGCCACAAGCTCCATTCCCTCTCCTCGCCATCTCACTCTCGATGCGGTTGCTCGGGAGCGGAGAGGGGCGTTAGGGGATCATCCACTTCATCGCAGCCATCGCACCAAAGCTAGGGCATCGGGTCCGTGCCCTAGTCGACTTCACCGCCGTTAGCAGCAGCATTTTTAGTAGATTTCCAGCATCGCAGCTTTTCCTTTAGCAGTTTCTTCCTTCGCAGCATTCATCTTCACAGCACTTCAATTCCAGTAGCTTTCCATTATTCCAATTTCATTTCAGCAATTTCAATTCCAGCAGTTTGTTTCCAGCACTTCTTCACAGCTCGATCCAACAGCAGCTTCAAATTCTTCACAGCATTTATAGCAGTTCTCCTTCATCAGATTTAGCAGCACTCTTTCTCCAATTTACAGCAAATCAGTTCCTTCCACTTCTTCTCAGTTCCTCACAGCAGATCCAGTAGTTTTTCACAGCAGTTTCATCTTCGGCAACAGCTTAATTCCTTCATAGCAATTCAATTTCAACAGCATCCGGCAGATCTCCACAGCTCTGAATCAGATCCGGCAGTTTCTTCACAGCCTTGCCTTCAAAGCAGTTATTCATCAGATTTGGGTTAATTGTGTTGTTAGTAAATGTTGATTGTTCTTAATTGAGTTGTTTGTGATTGACTATTAAGTGTTTGTATTGGATAGATCTTTTCCACATTAATTGGCACGTACTCGAAGCAATTTTTAGCATGCCTATCATGTGTTCGATTAAATGCTTCTTAGAACAGTTAATTTCAATTGTGATGTTTCTTAGTTGATTAACTCTTGTTTTGTATTGCTCTTCCATTGCTTTAAGTTTCATGTTTTCATTTAAATGCAATTAAGTTAGACCAGTCTAGATTTCTTTAATGCTATAGGTTTTGTTCCATGTCTAGGTTTCATTGATGCTCTATTTCTTGAATGCTTATGTCGAGTTGCTTTTTCTTTGCTGCAATTGTAGTTAGGGTAAACTTGATTTCCTTACCTGCATTGTCTTTCCTTAATTAGAACTAGATTTCATACCTGTCTTGCTATTTTTTTTCGTAGTCATAACGTTCGAAAATCCAAACCCCAGTTTCATATCCAAAACCCAAAATCAATAACATACGATCCTGAGATTTATCATGTACCAACTACATTCATTGGGAGACGACTCGAGTTACTCTATGCTACATTAGTTTAGAGGAGTTTGATACTTAAATTGTATTTGAAACCGTGACACGACTGAAACGGTTATCAGAGGGTCAATTGGGCACTCATGCTAAGATTAACCTATCCATATGTGAGCATTGTCTTGCTGGAAAAGCAACAAGGAAACCATTTGGTAAGGCTATTAGAGTTGATTCACCATTGCAATTAATTCATTCGGATGTATGTGGTCCAATGAATGTGAAGGCTAGACATAGAGGTTCCTATTTCGTTACATTTATTGATGACTTCACATGTTTCAGTCATGTGTATTTGATTTAGATTGCTTCAAACGTTATTTGAACGAAGTTGAGAATCAATTGGATCGTAAGGTTAAAACCTTACGCACTGACCGTGGAGGTGAATATTTGTCTGATCAGTTTAAGACAATATGTTACGAGAAAGGGATTATTAGACAGCTAACGATCCCTGGAACTCCACAGCAAAAGGGGTTGCTGAAAGAAGAAATAGAACTCTTCTAGATATGGTTAGGTCTATGATGGCTCAAGCTAATTTACCTATTTCCTATTGGGGAGATGCATTATTAGCTGCTACCTATATACTTAACCGAGTGCCTTCTAAGTCTATTCCATCTACACCATATGAACGTTGGACAGGCAGAAAATCAGATTTGAGTAATCTGAGACCTTAGGGGTCAGCTGCCTACGTTCATGATAAGACTCACGAATATGAAAAACTAGGACCAAGGGGTAAAAAGTGTATCTTTGTAAGGTATTCTGATATTTCTAAGGATTATGTTTTTATTGGTGAGCAGCAAGATGGAACCATATCTGAAATAGAGTCAAGAGATGCGATTTTTCTCGAAACTGAGTTCCCAACAAGAGGTGAAGTTGATAAATCGATTCCTCTATTTGCTATAGAGGAGGAGGATATTGTTCCTTTATCAACAAATCAGGAATCACAGGAGAAACCTAAATCTAGTCTACCCAGTGGGAGTGATTTGCCAATGAATGAATCAGTTTCAGTTTCTTAACAGTCAGACCTGTGAAGGAGTAATCGCAAGATTATTCCTAAAAGAAGGTTTGACATTGAGAATGAGGCATTAATGATTCTCCCTATGGACGATGAGGAACCTCGAACGGTTGAGGAAGCATTGAGATGCTCAGTTAGAGAAAAATGGAGAATTGCAATGGATGAAGAAATGGAGTCTATGAGAAAGAATCAGGTTTTGGATTTAGTCGATCTTCCTCCGGGCTGAAGGGCTATTGGGAATAAATGGATTCTCAAAATCAAGAGGAAGGGAGATGGATCGATTAATAGATATAAAGCTTGTCTGGTTGCAAAAGGATATACCCAAATGGAGGGTATTGATTTTAAAGAGACATTTTCCCCTGTTGTAAAGTTTGTGTCAATACGTGTCATTTTAGCTATAGTAGCATATTATGATTTGGAATTACATCAGATAGATGTAAAAACGTCTTTCCTTAATGGTAATCTTGACGAGGAAATCTATATGGCACAACCAGAAGGTTATATTGCTGATCGCCAAGAGGAAAAAGTATGTAGACTTAAAAAGTCTATATATGGGCTAAAGCAAGCGTCGAGACAATGGAACATAAGATTCAATGAAGTTATTTTATCTTATGGTTTTGAAATGATTAATGAGGATCATTGTGTATACCTCAAGGAGGATAAAGGAAAGATTGTCATATTATCGTTATATGTTGATGATATGCTAATAGCTAGAAATGACATACAGTTTGTGATAGAAATCAAATCGTGGCTTTCATCACAATTTAACATAATAGATATGGGAGAAGCCGAGTACATCTTAGGTATAAAGATCATTAAAGATCGATCAAAAAGACTTTTGGGTTTGTCTCAAGAAGCTTATATTACTAAGATGTTACAACACTTCAATATGTCAAACTGCAATATTGAACAAACTCCTGTAGCGAGAGGTACTGTTCTGAGCAAAAGTATCTATCCCAAGACTCCTAATGAAATAGCCGAAATGAAGAAAAAATCATATGCCAGTGCCATTGGTAGCTTAATGTACACTATGTTGTGTACACGTCCTGATATCAGCTATGCTGTTGGCTTAGTTAGTCGTTTCTAGTCAAACCCAGGATCGAGACACTGGAAGGCGGTGAAGAGAATATTCAGATATCTCAAAGGGACGACAGATTATTGTCACTGCTTCCAAGGATCAAAGTTGAGTCTGAAGGGCTATACAGATGCAGATTGGGCAGGAGACCTTGATGACAGAAAATCCACATCGGGTTATGTTTTCTTGCTGAATAGTGGCACCATCTCATGGAATAGCAAGAAACAGGCTTGTGTAGCACTGTCGACAATGGAAGCCGAATATGTGGCTTGTGCAGCGGCTATACAAGAAGCTGTCTGGTTAAGAAGGTTCCTGAAGCATTTGAAGATTGCTGAGGATAGTGGGAGTCCCGTTACATTGTATTGTGACAATCAAGCTGCAATAGCTTTTTCCAAGGATCCCAAATATCACAGTAAAGGCAAGCACATAGAATTAAATATAATTATGTAAGGGATATTGTGGACAAAAGAAAGGTAGTCCTTGAGTATATTCCTACCCGTGCTATGCTTGCAGATCCTTTTACTATGTCATTGACTAAAGAGTCATTTCTTGATTTTGTGAAGTCTTTGGGACTTTGTAAAATGTAACACATTGTAAAACAATCAGATATATGAAAGTGTCATGATTTATTCAGTGTATATTGGTGTTACATTTTGGATAAAAGTCTCGATAAGCATGTTAGCAGGTTGAGATTGGTCCACTCACATGGACAATCATCTCTATTTGTTGAGTATAAATAGAGGTAAGACCATTACTTATGGGATAGCTTATGTAGCTATAAATAGAGACATACTCATAAGTTGGGGTCGCCTTGATTTTGTATCAAGATGAGATCATTTATGTAATGATCGGAGTAAATAAACCCACCATTTACTGAATCTGCTTAAAGCTAGATAGGAATTGATAAGTTGAATTCAGGATTAAACATTAGGTATGTCTAGATCAAATCTGTACGATGTTAATTTTGAGAAAACATGCACTCTTTTTTGTTAAAAGAGAAAAATATCGTAGCATGTGATTCATACCACATGTGCTATAGCGACAATAAGGAGGGTAGGAGAATGGATCCATGTTTCTCTACTATGTGAGACCCTTGAGATTATAAGTTAATCTCAGATTTACCCTATGTAACTATTTAGCTGTCTGCTTGAAATTTTTATCAGTGCTTGCTACCTTAGCATGTATCCTATTGGCTATGGATGATTCGATCTATGGAGCATAATTAGGAAAGCAACTAATTAAAATGAATAGATTCAAGCTAAATAGGAAGACTAAGAGAGATTTACATCATTGACACTTATTCACTGGTCGACCAATTACATTTTTTGTTGAGTACTTAAAATGTGATTGTGAATAATTGTATTGAATGGAAATACTGAACATGCTCTTGACTTAATGGTCATTACGAGGGATTAGAGATGTTTATATTGATGTAAATGATTTAGTCTGGGGTAAAAGCAAGTGATTGATGTTTTTGATTCATGTGATAGAGTGACCAAGTAAAGTGTAACAACTTTCTTGTTATTGATGGCTCAGAGAGCAGCTAAGTTAAGTGTCATAACTTTCTTAGCAATGAGTGCTCAGTATGCTTGCTGTCGTACGAATTATTTTCCCTAAAGTATGAATTGGATGTTCCATTAGTCTATGTGACTATGGTCTTTGTGACTATCTGGTTTTTGTAACCTAGTTATGATATGGTCTTTGTGATCTGATTCTTATTTAGTCTCTGTGACTTGACTTGGATGAGTGGGAGATGTTGGAAAAGTGGAAACGTGTGATGGGGAAGTGGGTTCTCCCACTTCCCCCACTTCTCCACTTCTCCCCCTCCCCTTCCCTAGCCCCTCTACTATAAAAGGGGAGGGGTGCATCCAAGAGAGACAAGGAAGAGGAATTCGAGAAGTGAACATCCAAAGAGTTCGAGGGATTTGGTTCGTGATACCGAGAAGGGTGTTGATGCAGTCTGACCCTGATTGTTGTTTTGGTGTTGACACCGATTTTAGTTTAGGTTGATGAGATGATTGGGATTAAGTCCTGGTCGTGGACTAGACATACCTAGTGGGACTAGGTTTGATGAAATCCTAACTTGGAGGGTTAGGTGTGAGAAAGTCCTAGCTTGGAGGGCTAGGTGTGAAAATTCCTAACCTGGAGGGTAAGGTATGGAAAAGTCCTAGCTTGGAGGGCTAGGTGTGAAAATTCCTAACTTGGAGGGTTAGGTGTGGAAAAGTCTTAGCTTGGAGGGCTAAGTGTGAAAATTCCTAACCTGGAGGGTTAGGTGAGGAAAAGTCCTAGCTTGGAGGGCTAGGTGTGAAAATTCCTAACCTGGAAGGTTAGGTGTGGAAAAGTCCTAGCTTGGAGGGCTAGGTGTGAAAATTCCTAACTCGGAGGGTTAGGTGATGAAACCCTGGCTTGGAGGGCCAGGTCCTAGCATGGAGAGCTAGGTTGGATGAAATCACGGCTTGGAGGGCCAGGTCCTAGCTTGGAGGGCTAGGTTGAAGTCCCGGTGAGTGAGACTGGGCATGGAGTATTGGTCCGAGGGACCCACGAGTCAGAGAAGGGCTGAAGGCTTGTTCTCGTGACTTGGAGTGGATTTGACCTTGCCTGGATCGGTCTAGTGACCGATCAGGGAAGTTGGCACGGTGTTCCCTCGTGGATCGGTCTGGTGACCGATCCAGTGATGACTGATCGGTCTGGTGACCAATTAGGGAGCACACAGTGACCTGTTGGGCTACTGATCGACTCCTGATCGGTCTAGTGACCGATCAGGGAGCATACAGTGAGTTTGGGAACCTTACTGCTCGGCTCCTGATCGGTCTGGTGACCGATCAGGGAGCATACAGTTCACTTATTGCTTGGCTCCTGATCGGTCTAGTGACCGATCAGGGAGCATACAGTGAGTTTTGGGAACCTTACTGCTTGGCTCCTGATCGGTCTGGTGACCGATCAGAGATACTGTTCAGATCATTCTGGTGAACGATCAATTGTCGCGGAGTTCTCCTTATAACCGATCAGGCTGGAGCCTGATCGGTCGGAGAGCTTCTTGATCGGTCTGCTGACCGATCAGGGCACAGCCTGATCGGTCTGGTGACCGATCATGCCCTTGTAGTTGCGAAAGCTGGGAATCCAAGCAAAGCTGTGGATCGGTCCGGTGACCGATCCACGAGCCCTAGATCGGTCCGGTGACCGATCACTTTAATTCAAATGCGCTGTCAGACGCTCTGATCACGTCTAATCACATCTGCTTTCTCTGCTTTTACTTCTGATTGTTTGATTCTCTGTTGATTTGCTGCCCTAATGAGCTGCTAAGTGTGCAGGTGACTCAGTGATCATCCAAGGGAAGTCAAACAAAGGCTCTAGCGACAACAGGTTTGGTTGTTTGCTTCCGCAGGTTGCAACGTTCTCTGGTGTGAGCTGCAACGGCTGAAGAGCTGATGACCTGGGGCTCGACTGGATGGGATTCAGTAAGTGTAGAGGAGGTCTGGGGTAGCTGGCTGTTGCAGGTGAGCAGCTGTGAGCTGCTGCAGAGGAGCGTGTGACCTGGCGATGGAAGCAGGATAAGCCGTGGAAGTGGAGAAGGAGCTCAGAGAAGAGTTCTCCACATCGAAAGCTTGGCTCGATCATCTGTTGTGCACTACTGTGAATCACTTGTAGCGATCTCTTGCAAAGCTGTAACCTTGAGTCTGTGGAGGGAGCCGCGAGTGGATAAGCAAGCAAACGAAGAGCTGGGAGCTCTTGCGTTGGTGGCGCTGTGCTGTGCTCGGTGATCTGCTTTCACATTTCTCATCCTTGTGCTTTGCTAGCGATCTGTAAGATCTTCCTTGTTGTCTCTGTGCTTAATTTCTGATACATTTGAGACCATTTGTGTGGAGAGGTTTCTCCACCGAGAAGGAGGATTTGATATCCGGATTTCCGGGGCTTGATCTGCCGACGATCAAGGGATCGCCCACCTTATGGGCACGCCAAGGAGTAGGGGCAAGTTATCCCCGAACCTTGTATATCCTTGTGTTAGAGTTTGGCTTGTTACTTAGTTTCTGCATATAGTTTCTGCACTTGTTTTGCTTCCGCTGTCTAACCTCTGAAGTGTAGAGAAAATCAAAACTGCTATGTTTC
This sequence comes from Boesenbergia rotunda, assembly GCA_024364735.1. Lineage (NCBI taxonomy): Eukaryota > Viridiplantae > Streptophyta > Magnoliopsida > Zingiberales > Zingiberaceae > Boesenbergia > Boesenbergia rotunda. The sequence goes on from JAGFNQ010002696.1 coordinate 160,624, forward strand.
AAGTGTCTAGCTATATTCACCCCCCCTCTCTAGCCATCCAAGCACCAACAAGTGGTATCAGAGCTTGGGGCTCTGTACAAGCAGCTTAACATCCGAGAGTCAACGACAATGGTTTTGAGAGAAGGATTTAGCACTACCCGACCTCCCTTCTTCGATGGATCAGATTTTCAATATTGGAGATCGAAGATGGAGTACTATCTCAAGATGGACATCAACACATGGTTCGCTGTGAAGGAGGGTTTTTCCCCTCCAAAGGATGATGAAGGAAAAGAATTGGAGTCTTGGCGTTGGTCGGCTGAGCAAACCCGGAAAAGTGAAGCCGACGCAAAGGCGGTGGTGACTTTGCAATGTGAAATGAACAAAGATCAACTCATCAAGGTTGGTCCCTTTATAAGTGCAAAGGATTTGTGGAATAAATTCATTGAACTCCATGAGGGAACCCGAGACTCGAGAATTGCCAAGAGGGACTTGTTCCTCAACCAACTCCAAAACCTCTCCATGAAGGAGAGTGAAACGGTGAGTGAACTTTATAGTAGGTTCAAAGAAGTCCTCAACGGTCTTCACTCTATTGACGAAAAGGTCGAGAACCGCGTCCTTGTAAGGTATGTGTTAAAAGCTTTTTCAAGGAATGCTTTGTGGTCATCCATGGTGGATGCCTACAGAGTTTCTAAGGATTTATTAATTGTAAAGTTAGATGATTTATTTTATGAAATGGAGCTTCATGAAATGGCTAACAAAGGCCCCAAGGAGAAGGGGATTGCCTTAGTTGCAGGGGAAAAGACCAACAAGAAGAAGAAGGAGAAGGAAGTCTCTACATCTTCATCCTCATCCTCATCCGAGTCCGATTCCGAGGAGGATGGCAATGGGTCTTCTTCCTCCGAGATGACCAATTTTGTTAGAAGGATGATGAGGAAGAGTCGGCGCTTCAAGGGTAAAGGTAACCCTAGTGAAGTTAAGATTGATAAGTCTAATATTACTTGCTATGAGTGTAGCAAGAAAGGGCACTTCAAGAAGGATTGCCCAAAGCTCAAGAAGAAGGAGGATAAATCCAAGAAGAAGAAGAAGGCCTTGAAGGCCACATGGGATGAATCCTCCTCAAGTTCATCCGAAGAGGAGAAGGATGAGAAGAGTATACGGCATGTTGCACTCATGCCATTGGAAGATCAAGAGAGCAGTGATGAATTAACGGACTCTTCAAATGCGGCTTCATCATCTTCGGATGATGAAGAGGTAATCACTCCCGAACTAGATAAGTGTTATAGAACTATTGCATGTTTAACCGATTTATTGAAAAAGTCAAAAAATAAGGTTAAATCTTTGAAAGTTGAAGTTGAACATTTGAAATCCTCTAAGGATGAGGATGTTGATGATTTGCATGTTGAGATGTTAGAAGATGAAAACAAATCATTGAAGAGTGAAGTTGAGAGACTCAAGAGTGTTCTTGAGAAGTTCTCAACAAGCTCAAAGACCTTAGATATGATTTTGAATGCCCAAAGGGCAGTCTACAATAGGGTCGGTATTGGTTACCGACCCAAAGAGCCATCATTTGTGTCCTTAATGTCTAGGACTGATGTTAGACAATCTAAGACACCTAGGGTTCAAAGGAAAGTAGTCAAGGCATGGGTGCCTAAGTCTTGCTTAATAGGTGCTTTAGGTCCCAAGATTTGGGTACCTAAATCTTCTATTTTTCAAATTGTGTAGGTTGTGATTAAGGGGGAGCATCTATCAACTTGGTTCGTGATAGTGGGTGCTCCAAACACATGATCAGTGATAGATCCCTATTCACTACACTTCAAAGAAAAAGTAGAGGTAATGTTTCATTTGGTTACAATGGTAGTCTTAAGGTTATAGGAATAGGTGATATTCAAATATCCGAATGTCTTAGGATTAAGAATGTCCTTCTAGTCAAGGGGATGACATTTAATCTCCTAAGTGTCAGTCAATTGTGTGATGCGGGTTACACAATTGATTTCCAATCAAGTCAATGTCTAGTTAGACAACATGACAACTTTGACACGGTACTAGTAGGCACAAGAGTAGATAACATTTATCAAGTTTCCTTTAAAAGTGCTACTAATGCGTTTGTTAAGTATCTCATGTCAAGAGAAGATGAGTCCACCCTTTGGCACCGGAGACTAGCACACATGAACATGAAGAATATCCGGAAGTTAGCCAACAAGGGATTAGTTCGTGGCTTACCAAGCATCAAGTATGAAAAGGATAAACTTTGTTATGCATGTCAAATGGGTAAGCAAACAAAATCTGCACAGAAAGGTAAAAACATTGTAAGTACTTCTACCGCATTGGATTTACTTCACATGGACTTGTTTGATTGTAGTACTATTATATCCTTGAATGATAGTAGATATTGTTTTGTTATCATTGATGATTTTACTAGATATACATGGACCTATTTTCTAAAATATAAGGATCAAATTTTAGATATTTTCATTTCTTTTTGTAGAAGAGTTGAAAATGAAAAATCATCAACGATTAAAACAATAAGAAGTGATCATGGAGGTGAATTCCAAAATTAAAGATTTTTAGAGTTTTTTCAAGGTAGAGGGTATAGACACAAGTTCTCTACTCCCAGAACACCACAACAAAATTGTGTTGTAGAGAGGAAGAACTGGGTCTTACAAGAGGCTGCACGAAACATGCTCAATGAGTACTCACTACCGAGCTACTTATGGGCTGAAGTTGCAAACACAGCTTGCTACGTGCAAAACCGAGTCCTCATCCATAGATTCTTAGGAAAGACTCCCCATGAACTTTGGTTTGGAAAACCACCTACAGTTAAATACCATAGGGTGTTTGGTTGTAAGGTGTTTATTCTAAACACCAAGGACCACCTTGAAAAGTTCACCGCAAAAGCTGATGAAGGGATACTGGTCGGGTACTCCCTCGTTAGTAAAGCCTACCGAGTTTACAACAAGAGGTCTAGATTGGTTGAAGAGTCTTCTGATGTTATTTTTGAAGAAATTCCAAAAGCAAATGATCAACCAGAAGATGTCGAAGGAGTTCAATTCGAACATAGGAAACTGGGTTTGAATGGAAGTCCAAGTGTTGTTGATGGTGATGAATCTGATGACGGTGAGCCTAGACAACCCATAGATCAGCCGGATCCTGAGGCTGAGCTTGTGTCTACTGACACCATACAAGAAGCACCACCAACACCAAGGCAAACTAGGTTAGCCTCTAGCCATCCCCAAGACCAAATTGTTGGAGACATCCATCATGGGGTTAGGACTAGATCATTCTTTAGGAATGAGGCTAATGAAGTTGTCCTGATTTCCAAAATTGAACCTAGAAAAATTGACAAAGCATTAAATGATCCCGATTGGATCATTGCCATGCAAGATGAACTAGGTCAATTTGAAAGAAGTCAAGTATGGGACCTAGTCCCTAGACCTAAGAAGACCACCATTATTGGAACCAAATGGGTCTTCAAAAATAAATTGAACCATAAGAGAAAAATCATAAGAAACAAGGCACGCTTAGTAGCCAAGGGCTACAGTCAAGTTGAAGGCCTTGATTATGATGAGACCTATGCTCCCGTGGCACGATTAGAGTCCATCCGATTGATGCTTGCATTTGCAGCGCATCGTAGTTTCAAACTTTATCAAATAGATGTCAAATCGGCCTTTCTAAATGGTTTAATAAGAGAAGAGGTCTATGTCGAACAACCTCCGGGATTTGAGAGTACCGAATTCCCAAACCACGTATTCAAGCTCAAGAAGGCGCTCTACGGTCTTAAACAAGCACCCCGAGCTTGGTATGAGTGGTTGTCGACTTTTCTAATTGAAAAAGGTTTTGTTAGAGGATAGATAGACCTTACATTATTTCTACGGAGAGATGGTGATAATATATTTGTAGCCCAAGTATATGTCGATGACATAATTTGTGGCTCAAACAACAAGGGTTATTTGAATGAATTTATTGGCCACATGGAGAGTGAATTTGAAATGACTCTAGTGGGAGAGTTGACTTTCTTCCTTGGACTCGAAATCAAGCAAACTCGTGATGGAATCCATGTGCACCAATTAAAGTATACTCAAGAGATGCTCCGAAAATTTAACTTGAGTAATTCTAAAGAGGTAACCACTCCCATGGCTACAAACACAAGATTAGACAATGATGAGAGTGGTAAACCTGTTGATTTGACTCAATATCGGAGCATGATAGGTAGTCTGCTATACCTCACAGCCAGTCGACCTGATATTCTTTTTGCTGTGGGTATGTGCACCTGGTATCAAGTCTGTGCCAAGGAATCTCATTTAATTGTTATCAAGAGAATTTTGAGATACCTTAAGGGCACAATCGGAGTTGGTCTTTGGTACCCCCGTACCGAGTCATTTGACCTGATTAGCTATACCGATTTCGACTATGCTGGGTGCAAGTTGGATCGGAAGAGTACAAGTGGGGGTTGCCAATTTTTAGGATCATCATTAGTTAGTTGATCAAGTCGAAAGCAACATTGTGTTGCTCTCTCCACGACCGAGGCAGAATATATCGCCATGGGAGAGAGTGTATCACAATTGTTGTGGATGATTCATACTCTAGAGGACTATGGATTAAGCTAAAAGGGTGTGCAAGTGTTGTGTGACAACATAAGCATCATCAACTTAACAAAGAATCCAGTCCATCATTCTAGGACCAAACATATTGAAGTGCGTCACCACTTCATTAGAGATCATGTTGCTAGAGGAGATATTGTACTCTCACATGTAGAGTTCAAATCAAATATAGCGGACATTTTCACTAAACCACTCCCCGAGAATGAATTTAGTTTCTTACGAAGGGAGTTGGGAATGTGTCGCGCTTCGTAGGATTGAAATGCATTCAAAACCCTTCATGATCAATTCAATTATTGGGAACAATTGGGTAACTTGGGAACATCTCACACAAACTATAAGGTTTACCAAAACGTTTTTGTTTGCTAGAAATGGGGTGAGATGTTAGGATCAACTTAATTTCTCAAAATGTCAATGCATCCCTTGAGAAATTAGGTTGACGAGACAATAATCACTAAGTTGACCAAGTATGGGGAAAACCAATGCATAACACATGTGTACTTGGCTCCATGATCATACTTGGACATTCCAATCAAGAAAACTTGATTGGAGACTTTTTCTTGATACAAACTTGGTTGGAAATTGATTGCATGTTTGTGATTGAATTTGACTTCACTTGGGTGGAGCAAATTGATTTGTTAGACTCATAAGGACCTTTAATCCTTGGTAAAGGATCAATTATAGTCAAGGGATCACTTCCAAGATCGATAATTTTCATTTGATCTTATCAGAAATCGATAGGAAGTCTGAAGCTAAAATTTTAGATCGTATTAGAAAAAAATTCAAGGAGCCTGATCGGTCACCGGACCGATCAGGAGTATGTCTGATCGGTCTAAGGGACCGATCAAGCCGCTTCACGATTAATCACAGAAATCTCTCTGTGTTAGCCTGGATCGGTCCATAGACCGATCTGGCACCCTATGGTGATCGGTCCATAGACCGATCAGGAGGCCCACAGAAAAACTTCCAACCCCACTGTTCGCTCCCTGATCGATCAGCCGATCGATCAGGAGCCTGCCTGATTGGTTCGCTCCCTGATCGATCAGCTGATCGATCAGGAGCCTGCCTGATCGGTCACCTGACCAATCAGGACCAGGCCAGACCGATCAGGCTGGAGCCTGATCAGTCTGGTCACTCCCAGATCGAACGGTGATCTGTTCGATTACATTAAATTGCGGTTGGTGGACCGATCCACCAACCTATTAACTCTCTCTAAACCTTACCTTCCCAAGCCCTAGCGCCGAACCCCTCATCCTTCTCTTGCACGTGAGTTCCTCTTCTTCCCATGCGTGTGAGTGCTTCTTCGTCCCTGCAACTCTTGCACCGCGATCTCTTCTCTGCGCGCGACCCTGCGAGCGTTCTCTTCTTCAACCTGACCAGATCTTCTTCGACTAACCTTCATGGCACCTAAGTAAGCTTGCGTTAAGACTATTTCTTTTCGGCTTAGATCATAACTTTGTAATGTTTACCCTGACCATGTTCTTTCTTATTGTGTTTTCTTTTTGTGGTGTGATCTTTGCCCTGCCGTGACCTTCCCATGATCAACCTCTTCCTACAAATGCTTGTGTTATCATTCTTATGATCAACTCATTGTGATTTCTGCCGTGGCATTAATTTCCTATCCTTTCCTTGTGTCATCGATTACATGATCAACCTCTATTGATTATAATCTCCCTTCATTTGATTCAATTTGTTGCCATGATCTATTCCACCCTTTAGAAAATCCACTAAGGGCAAGGAACCCACTGAAGGGTCCTTCAAAGGCAAAGAGCCAGCTGAGGGTAGCTCTCGATCCAGAGCTCCCTCATCCTCTTCAAGACCTCAACCACCTCCTCATACCAGATTTCAAAATATTCATTATGCACTAGCCTTTCAATATCACACTTTCAAACTCATGCCCTGTCAAACTATGGACCGAGCATTCATTTACGAACATTGTCCGTCGGTACGACAAATCATTGAGCATTACGAACTTCAATCCATTCTTTTCCTTAAGAGGCCAATCAACTTTGATTTGGTCTCCGAATTTTATAACAACATGGTCAGTGGAGAGGGTACGGGGTGGAGGACTCGTGTCGCCAGTATCAACCTTAATTTTGATCTATCTGCTTTCACTGCCTTTCTTGGCTGTCGCCGATCAGATAATGACTTTCCACTCTATCTTTATCTTCCGAATCCTCTACCGGTTCCCTTCGATGGAGTCACTCCTGTCTCTATCTATGAGTACTTTTTCGGCCATCCCAGGCCAGGGGGTCTCGGTGAGGCTGCCAGTGATTTCCCCACATTTCCTGCTCTCCGGCTTTCCCCCGTTGATGATGTCCTATTCAAAATTATCACTAACTGTCTGATACCTATTTACTTTAAAGCCTCTAGCCGAGATTCACTCATTTCACTGTTTGATGCTCTACGGGATGTATCGGCGGTTAGACTTTGATATAGTGACAACCATCTACTTCTCCATCATCACCTACAGTCAGCTGTACGGTCAGACAGTTTACATGCCATTTGAACATATCATTACTGCCTGGCTACAGTCGGTTGGTATCGACGTCTCACAGGGCAGCATCGTACCTATGGTTCGACAGGACTGCCAACTTGACCGACGCACGTTGGCCCAGTCTGGCATTGTTGTCGGACCGCAGGGGATGAGGTGGAAGGATAGGAGACGTGTAGGGGAGTTACCTAGGGCAGCCCATGATCAAGAGCCGCCCACTACTGCTAAGGATTACTATGGGCCGGATCCAGATCTCCGCTGGCAGGTTGCGGAGCTGGAGCGGACGATGCAGGGCGAGTTTCATATTTCCGAGCTCTGGCGATAGGAGGTCAGCTCTGAGCTTCAGTCCTTCGATCGCCGACTACTCGCTATAGCATCCGATGTTTTTGGGATCCGCTCACAGCAGGAGGCGTGGTACGCGGAGTGGCACTAGCATACGTTTCCTGGAGCTGCGCTCTCCAACAGCACTTCACCAGGGGATTTCATATATATTGATGATACATCTGACGATGACCCCACTGAGGATTGATGATGTTGACTGTTATGATTTGTGTTACATTTGACTGTTATGCCTTGTGCTATGTTTGACTATGCTGTGATGCTGTATGATGCATTTGACATCAGACTATTTTGTGTATTACTTGCTATATTAGGCTTATTGCTAGTTCGTATGATGACTATCTTCATGTATGTCTTGCCATATTATGCTAGTTCATATGTCTGTTCATATGATAGATATCTTCATGTATGCCTTGTTATATTATGCATTGCTATGCTTATTATTACTCCATGTTCATATGATACATATGATTATTTTGCCATGCTTTATATTTATCATATGTTTTCAAAATTAAATCAAATCTTATGTTGTTTTGGGAAACCCCTGGGGTTGAGGGGGAGTATGTTTAAACTTAACAACCAGTCTACACCCTTTTCGGTGCTTGACAAAGGGGGAGAGTGTGGTTGGTTAAGTTTAGGACGATTATGAGTTTAAATGTTGTAGGGGGAGGATCCTGATTCTCTTACAATTCTGAGATTTGAGATAATTGGATTCAAATTAGGACGATTATGAGTTTAAATGTTGTAGGGGGAGGATCCTGATTCTCCTATAATTCTGAGATTTGAGATAATTGGATTCAAATTCCTAAACTTAAAATCGGGTTGTCAAACAACAAAAAGGGGGAGATTGTTGATACAGTCTGACCCTGATTGTTGTTTTGGTGTTGACACCAATTTTAGTTTAGGTTGATGAGATGATTGAGATTAAGTCCTGGTCGTGGACTAGGCATATATAATGGGACTAGGTTTGATGAAATCCTAACTTGGAGAGTTAGGTGTGACAAAGTCCTAGCTTGGAGGGCTAGGTGTGAAAATTCCTAACCTGGAGGGTTAGGTGTAGAAAAGTCCTAGCTTGGAGGGCTAGGTGTGAAACTTCCTAACATGGAGGGTTAGGTGTGGAAAAGTCCTAGCTTGGAGGGCTAGGTGTGAAAATTCCTAACCTGGAGGGTTAGGTGAGGAAAAGTCCTAGCTTGGAGGGCTAGGTGTGAAAATTCCTAACCTGGAGGGTTAGGTGTGGAAAAGTCCTAGCTTGGAGGGCTAGGTGTGAAAATTCCTAACTCGGAGGGTTAGGTGATGAAATCCTGGCTTGGAAGGCCAGGTCTTAGCTTGGAGGGCTAGGTTGGATGAAATCCCGGCTTGGAGGGCCAGGTCCTAGCTTAGTGGGCTAGGTTGAAGTCCCGGTGAGTGAGACTGGGCATGGAGTCTTGGTCCGAGGGACCAAGCACGAGTCAGAGAAGAGCTGGAGGCTTGTTCTCGTGACTTAGAGTGAATTTGACCTTGCCTGGATCGGTCTAGTGACCGATCAGGGAAGTTGGCAGAGTGTGCCCTCGTGGATCGGTCTGGTGACCGATCCAGCGATGACTGATCGGTCTGGTGACCGATCAGGGAGCACACAGTGACCTTGTTGGGCTATTGATCGACTCCTGATCGGTCTGGTGACCGATCAGGGAGCATAAAGTTCATTTACTGCTTGGCTCCTGATCAGTCTGGTGACCGATCAGGGAGCATACAGTGGGTTTTGGGAACCTTACTGCTTGGCTCCTGATCAGTCTGGTGACCGATCAGAGATACTGTTCAGATCGTTCTGGTGAACGATCAATTGTCGCGGAGTTCTCATTATAACCGATCAAGCTGGAGCCTGATCGGTCGGAGAGCTTCCTGATCGGTCTGCTGACCGATCAGGGCACAGCCTGATCGGTCTGGTGACCGATCATGCCCTTGTGGCTACGAAAGCTGGGAATCCCAGCAAAGCTGTGGATCGGTCTGGTGACCGATCCACGAGCCCTAGATCGGTCCGGTGACCGATCATTTTAATTCAAACGCGCTGTCAGACGCTCTGATCACGTCTGATCACATCTGCTTTCTCTGCTTTTACTTCTGATTGTTTGATTCTCTGTTGATTTGCTGCCTTAATGAGCTGCTAAGTGTGCAGGTGACTCAGAGATCATCCAAGGGAAGTCAAACAAAGGCTTTAGCGACAGCAAGTTTGGCTGTTTGCTTCCGCAGGTTGCAACGTTCTCTGGCGTGAGCTGCAACGGCTGAAGAGCTAATGACCTGGGGCTCGACTGGAGGGGATTCAGTGAGTCTAGAGGAGGTCTGGGGTAGCTGGCTGTTGCAGGTGAGCAGCTGGGAGCTGCAGCAGAGGAGCGTGTGACCTAGCGATGGAAGCAGGATAAGCTGTGGAAGTGGAGAAGGAGCTCAGAGAAGAGTTCTCCACATTGAAAGCTTGGCTCGATCATCTGTTGTGCACTACTGTGAATCACTTGTAGCGATCTCTTGCAAAGCTGTAACCTTGAGTCTGTGGAGGGAGTCGCGAGTGGATAAGCAAGCAAACGAAGAGCTGGGAGCTCTTGCGTTGGTGGCGCTGTGCTGTGCTCGGTGATCTGCTCTCACATTTCTCGTCCTTGTGCTTTGCTAGCGATTTGTAAGATCTTCCTTGTTGTCTCTGTGCTTAATTTTTGATACATTTGAGACCATTTGTGTGGAGAGGTTTCTCCCCCGAGAAGGGGGATTTGATATCCGAATTTTCGAGACTTGATCTGCCGACGATCAAGGGATCGCCCACCTTACGGGCACGCCAAGGAGTAGGGGCAAGTTATCCCCGAACCTTGTATATCCTTGCGTTAGAGTTTGGCTTGTTACTTAGTTTATGCACTTGTTTTGCTTCCGCTGTCTAACCTCTGAAATGCAGAGAAAATCAAAACTGCTAAGTTTCAAGTGTCTGGCTATATTCACCCCTCCTCTCTAGTCATCCAAGCACCAACAAGGGGAAGAGCTTTCCGATTCCGTGATCGTTCTTCCGACGACAAGCGCGAAGAACAACGAAGGACGAGCGAAGAATCACTGTAAGTATTTACCGTTTTATAATTTCGTAGATTCGTTCACGATTTTATACTTTAGATCAACAGTTCTTGTACAAGTTTAATCTCTCTCCTCCAGGGAGACACTTTTGCTATCCATCCAACCTATCATGAACTTAGGCATCGGAGGTGTAAAGCCGACATTATCGACTCTTGCTCACTGATGTTGATCTTGTTACTCAGGCCTGGGGCTCGGAGAAGGTAGCGGAGGATAAAGCTGGCATTGTCGACCCCACTCACTCATGTTGATTTTGCTGCTCAAGTCTAGGGCTGGGAGACGTATTTCAGGGCCGTCTCAAGATTACTCGAGGCCCTAGGCAAAAAATAATAATTAGGTCTTTAATATTTGATAATGGCAGGTTTAATTTTTTTTAAAAAATAAAATATTAATTTTTAAAAATAGATTTTTATATGAAATTTAGTTTTCTAACTTTTTTTTTGAGATGTAAAAATATTAATTAAAGTTTTATATTCAAGTTATAATAAGAATTTTTTTCAATTGATAAAATTACTAAATTATAAAATCTTCTAGTAAAAATTCAATTGGTTTTTTTATTTAAATTTTCAATTATATTATATTATGAGTTTTTATTTTTAATATTAGTAATAAATCTTTCAAATGTAGCATTTTGAGATTTAATAAACTCTTCTATTTTTTCATACTTTTTGTATATCCAGAATTATATTTTTTTAGCAGACATATTTATATTCAAATAATAATAATAATAAAGAAAATATAAATTTCTACAATTTTATCAAAATAAAATTATTTAAAATTAAAGAAAAAACCTGATTTATACTGTGCAATTTCAATTTGATGATGTTTCAAAGTTCGATTATTACCTTCACAAATATAATATAAATAAATAAATATGAAATTTTATAATAATTTGATATTTAAAATAACTACTATTCTACTTTATATTTGTATAGATAAAAAAAATTCTAATTTAAGTTCTTATTTCTTATAGAGAAAAAAGAAAACGCAAGAAAAAAGTCGTTTTCTCTTTCTTTGAGAATATTAGTAGAGGGTCCGTAAGAGGAGATCAGGAAAAAAATGCAGCAGAATGAGATTAGTACAGAACTATTGATAGACTAGGGTTTCATCAAGTTACAAAAAATGTTGAAAAAATAAAATGAAAAAGTAATAAAATTTCATTTAAAATGGTAGAAGGGAAAATAATTAAATGCATTTAATTGATAAGAGAATGCAATTAAATGTGAAGGGAATGCAATTGGAGAAGGGAATACAATTAATAATGAAGCAAATTAATAAGGAAATGGTAATTGAAGTTAATAATCTCATCATGACATTAATGATAGATTTTATAAAATAATAATATTTATTATTTTTTAGAATTATTAGGCCCTAATAAATTAGGGGCCCTAGGCATAGGCCTTAATGGCCTATGCCTTGAGCCGGCTCTGACGTATTTGTTCACAGGAGAAGGTAGCGCAACACTAGAAGTCAAAGTTGTGCTCCGCTATGGACCGTCTGCTGCACAACTGCGCCTGGATTTGTTTTTTATTTTATTTTTTTAATAAATAAATCCATAAACTTCCTAAATATCTAAAAAAAAAATTATTTTAAATACTCTAATTCAAAAGGAAAGATTACATCTCAAAAAAAAAATCTTATTTGCTTAAATATAATATAATTCAATTTTTAAATCCTAAAATTTTAAATATTAAATACACATAATATACCCCCTGTGCATCTAAATTTTTTTATTTTAAATACTATAACCCAAAAGGAAAACTGAATCCTAGAGAAAATTTTTATTGGCTTAAACCCACTATAACTCAATCCCTAAATACTAAAATCTTAAACCCTAAACATAGATAATATATTCTCAATAATTAAAAATAAAACAAAAAAACAAACTGTGTGCTGGATTCAAATCCAAATGTTTGGATTGAATCGGGGGTGCCTAAATTCAATCCAAGTGCTTGAATTTAAGGGTTCGGTTATAATAGGTTTAAGCCAATAAATTTTTTTTTTCTATAGTAATTTGGTCTTCTCTCGTGAGTTATAGTATTCAAAATAAAAATTTTTAGATCTTTACATGTATATTATAAGATTAAAAAATTATTTATTAAAAAATAAATTAAATTTTAAAAAAATTAAGAATAATCTAGGCGTCTAAATTTGATCCAGGCGCATAGATCGTCAACTTGCATAGGTGTACGACTGGTGGTTCGCATATATATAAAAAGTTTTGTTTTGTCGTTGGACCAATATATTTTAATTTATTTATTTTTTAATTTACGATTACGTATTTAAGATTTAGATTTAGGAGTTTGGTTATAAAATTAAATATATAAAAATTTTCAAATCTAAAACATATATGATAAAATTTTTCGATAATGAAATTTTATAAATATAATTGCAAAGAAGAAACACAATGCGATTAATTAGACAAATGTTTTATTAATTAATATGAAATTAATTGCTAATGCGTCAGACTCCATGACGCAGAACATGAGCGTCGAGCTGCCAAACGAGCGTCTCCGGGGTGGCGTCGACGACCCTTGACAAAACGTACCCCCTTGCAGACCGGAACCTCCCGGTGCCGCCGACGATGCTGCGCTCCGCCTCCTCTCCCGACGCCTTTACCAGCCCAAACACGGAGAGGGAGCTCCCCTGGTACTGCCCGCCGGTGAACACCAGCTCCAACACCGTGAGGCCGGAATCCTGGGCCAAACTCGAGCCGGCTCCAAAGCCCTGCTCCCTGCCGATGGCCGGCGAGGCTGGGTCGGCCTCCTCGCGGATGACGCTGTCGAAGACTATGATGTTCCCGAAGCCGGATGCCGGGCCGCCCGGATGGAGATCCACCGAGTACACCAACGTAGAGTTGACTGTCCCTAGATTTTTCTCGTGGATGTAGAAGCGTATGTATTCTTCATCTTCATCGGCCGAGGCAGCTGCGCCGTTCGCCAAAAAGATGACAAAGAGGAGGAGGAGAAGGAAGAGATATGGAGACGATGAGGCTGCAGCCATTTGATGATTAAATTGATAATATGAATTAATAAGGGTGGAAAACTACAGAACTATGAGGTGCTTTATATAGTCTCACTTTTGTCAATCCCACATAGACCTTGAAAGAAAAAAATTAAAAATAATATAAGTAAATCATTAATATCTTATCGTTCATTACTCGAAATTTATAGCAAAAGCTTTTTTTTATATCGTTTTCAAATTAAATTTAACCAAGTAATTGTTATGTAATCATAAACAAATCCATGTGGCAATATAATTAAAAAGGCCATATAATTTAAGTATGAAAGGTTCCTACTTCCCAAATTAAACATCAAATAATATTAAAAAACTAACAGTTTTAAGTTTCAATAATAGCTTCTGATCGAGTGGGGACGTGCAAGTAACCATTTGCTACAATGTAAACTGTTCTATATTCAATTATGACAGTTGATAATAAAATACAATCCTTAATAAATGGTTGACTTTGTTTGCATATTAAAAAAACTCAAGTAGGATATATACATAAGAATTTGATTTGTTGCGTGCCTCTTATGGCCGTGAGAAAGTCCACCCCCTCCTACCATATCCCCCCTCCCCCACGCAAATGCTGCCGCCGCGAAGGGGCGAGTAGCGCATCATCTTTTATATATATATATATATATATATATATATATATATATATATATATATATAAAGAGAGGGAGAGAGTTTTGTTATCTTAGACACCTCATTTATAAAAATAACACCTAGTGTTATTTTTTTAAAAAAAATCCACTTCTTTAGCCTAAATACTAAATCTTTTGACACCACTTTTCATTCGCACCTGTGCACGATAAGTATTTGAGACACCTAGAATTGATCCAAGTGCTCGAGGTACTTGGAATTGATTCAGGTGTCTCAAACATTACTTTTTTTTCTTTTTGATTTTTTAAAATCCTAAATTCCTTAATTCTAAATATTATATCCCAGATTCTAAATCTTAAATCCTAAAAAATATTACACCCCGCAAATACTATACCCTAAACACCGAACCCTAAATCCCAAATCTTAAATCCTAAACCCAAAGTTTGAAAAAATCAAAACAAAAATTATGCACCCTAAATATTATATAGTATATCCCGTGAGCATCTACTTTTTTTTTAAACTTGAACACTATATCTCTAAACCTTAAAGATAAAATTTAATTGGCTTAATCCTAAGCTAAAAAATAAATAAATAAAAAACACTGATAACAAGTGAGGCACTTGGAATAGCTCTAAATGCGTAGTAAAAAAACGTTGATTTAACAATTGAAGCACCAGGATCGATTCTAGGCGCCTCAGTCACACATAGGTGTGTAGGGAGAGTCGGGTAGGATATCATTTTCGTGTAGATTGTCAACACTGATTAATGTTTATATGAAGATTGCATGATAAAATTCTTAGCATATATATATATATAGAGAGAGAGAGAGAGAGAGAGAGAGTTTGCATATCTTTATATGAGCGGCTATGGGTGGGTGAAATCAAACGTGAACCATATGATGGGGCCAAAATATATATATTTTTTAATTCCTCTCTCATCTACATGCAACAACTCTCTTCTCTCTCCTTTAATTGCATACAAGATGGTTTTGATTTGTAAAAATTTACATCACGTTGGTGCTATTTTTTATAAACCAGCACCAAGGTAGTGTTGATTTTTACAAGCAGCACTAAAGTGGTGCTGATTTCTACAAACAACACCAAAGGTGGTGCTGGTTTGTGGTGTTGATTTCTACAAATCACCACCACATTTGATACTGATTTGTAGAAACCGACACCACTACCAAAGTGGTGCTGATTTCTAGCTACATACTAACATCAAGGTAGATAGTGATGGTTTAGCGATGCTAGCGCCACATTCATGCTGGTTTGTAAAAAACAACACTAACATGGTGTTGGTTTATACAAACCAGCACCAAGTGGTGTTGGCAAACCAGCATCACTTTGCCAGCACAACATTTGTTTCAGGTGATGATTTTTAAAGACTAGTACCATAGCGGTAGTTGAGCATGCTGCAAGCTACTAAAGGAGAGAGAATTTATTGCATGGAGATGAGATTTGATAGAGATTAAAAAAAATTGGTCAAAGTTGCATCAGGTAGCTACATAAGATGTCGTAATCGCTAAGGGTCTGATATATATACATATACATAATTGCTCTACTACGGACCTTTTGCTATGTGCCTATGCATGCGGATTGAAGGCTCCTCCGATAGCATCAGAGGCGCCTTCAATCCGACTGAAGTCACCTCCTATGCAATTGGAGGCTCCTTGAGTTAAAAGAGTAATTTTTTTAAAAATAGGGTTATATTATATGTATTTAGGGTTCAAGATTAGATTTATTTGTTGGATTATAGTAGATTTATGCCAATAAGATTTTTCCTCTATGGTTCAAGTTTTTCTCTTGAATTACAGTATTCAAAATAAACAACTTTAGATGTTCATGAGTATATTATATGTATTTAGCGTTTAAAATTTTAGGATTTAAGGATTCGATTATAGTGGATTTAAGTCAATAAGATTTTTTCTTGGGTTATAGTATTTAAGATAAAAAAATTTAGATGCTAACGAGGTATATTATATGTATTTAGTATTTATGGAAGAAAATATTGATTTTAAAAAAAACCGACTTGCATTAGAGGCGTCTCGAGTTGCATCGCACATGGACATGAGACGGATAGTCCGCAATAGAGAAGCTATATATATATATATATATGAATTTGATAGTCTGCACACCCTTATAAGGGCAACCATGGGCAACATTTGATCTACCTAGCACACGCAAACAATTTTAAAATTGTTTAATCTCTCTTCTGCATGCAAAGATGATTATCTTTCAAGCATGCTCTCTCTCCTGCATGAAAACAGAAAAAATCAGCTCTACTTATGGAGTTGATTTGAAAAAACCTACTCCACTACGAAGCTCCACCAAGTGGAGCTAATTTGAAAAATCTCAAATCAAGTGTAGGCTATCAAATTCGAGCAATGATAGGGAGAGTGAAAATCATAGTGAATGATGTGGCATAACGTGACACTTTACATGCACATGTTCGATTATCTCTTGGACACCATCGGCGGCCTTCGGCCGCCGCCCGGAATCAAACTATACCCTGGGGGGGCATGGTGAACCCCTCGGAGATTGCTGCATGTAAGGTGCCACGTCATTCACTATACTTTTCATTCTCCCATTTTCACTCTCTCTATCATTTTTCATCAAATTCCTCTATATATATATATATATATATATATATATATATACACACACACACACACACACCCATTGTGCAGCATAAAATTTTGCAATATATATATATATATATATATGTGGTTTTATACCCACTATGCGTGCCATGCATGGGCGCTGTGTGTGTGTGTGTATATATATATATATATATTTTGATCCCGGGCCAGCTTGCGTATAGTTTGGCCCGGCCGCCTGGCGCCTAATCAGAAGAAAGGTGGTTAGTGGGCTATAGTGGCCCATTGGAGGGGTGTCAGTTAGACCCCGGCCCCAAAATTACCGGGGGCGGCCCACGGTTGTTAGTATCAGGTTAAGCCCGAATCGGATGTTTATACTCCAATATCCCTCCCCGTTTGGCTCCCCGCAGACGCATGGCGGTCCACGCTCCGGGGGTAAGCCCGAACCAGAGGAGGCGTTACTCGGTGCCCCAGTCGGCACCCACATAGGCCCTTAGTCGACCTCGTTACTCGGTGCCCCAGTCGGCACCCACATAGGCTCTCAGTCGGCCTCGTTACTCGGTGCCCCAGTCGGCACCCACATAGTGTTGATCTAAGCATGAAATTCTGAACGAATCTACGATATTGAAAAACGGTAAACACTTACAGTGGTTTCAACGCGTCCTTCGTTGTTCTTCGCGCTTGTCGTCGGAAGAGCGATCACGGAATCGGAAAACTCTTCCCCTCTCGGTATCACGAACCAAATCCCTCTCGAACGTTTTGGATGTTCACTTCTCGAATTCCAAAATGCCTCCTCCCTCTTGGATGCACCCCTCCCCTTTTATAGTAGAAGGGCTAGGGAAGGGGAGGGGAGAGAAGTGGAGAAGTGGGGAAAGTGGGCACCCCACGTCACCCACTTCTCCCACTTCTTACATCTCCCACTCATCCAAGCCAAGTCACAGAGACTAAATAAGAATCAGATCACAAGACCATATCATAACTAGGTTACAAAAACCAGATAGTCACAAAGACCATATAGTCACAAAGACTAATAAAACATCCAATTCATACTTTAGGGAAAATGGTTCGTGCGACAGCAAGCACACTGAGCATTCCTTGCTAAGAAAGTTGTTACACTTAACTTAGCTGCTCCCTGAGAGATCACCACTAAGAAAGTTGTTACACTTTGCTTAGTTGCTCTTTAGAACAAATCTGAGACATCAATTACTTGCCTTTACCCCAGATTAAATTATTTACATCAATATGAACATCTCTAATCCCTCATCATGACAATTAAGTCAAGAGCATGTTCAGTATTTCCATTCAATACTATTATTCACAATCATATTTTAAGTACTCAACAAAAAATATAATTGGTCGACCAGTGAATAAATGTCAATGATGTAAATCTCTTTTAATCTTCCTTTATAGCTAGAATC
Organism: Boesenbergia rotunda; assembly: GCA_024364735.1. Classification (NCBI taxonomy): domain Eukaryota; kingdom Viridiplantae; phylum Streptophyta; class Magnoliopsida; order Zingiberales; family Zingiberaceae; genus Boesenbergia; species Boesenbergia rotunda. Next base: position 178,729 of record JAGFNQ010002696.1, read on the forward strand.
TCTTCATTCTAATCAGTTGCTTTCCTAGTTATGCTCCGTAGACCGAATCATCCATAGTCAATAGGACACATGCTAAAGTAGCATACACTGATTAGAATTTCAAGCAAACAGCTAAATAGTCACTTAGGGTAAAACTGAGATTAACTTATAACCTCAAGGGTCTCACATAGTAAGGAAGCAGGGATCAATTCTCTTACAACCCTTATTGTCGCTATAGCACATGTGGTATGAAACACATGCTACGATGTTTCTCTCTTTAACACATAAAGAGTGCATGTTTTTCTTCTAAAATTAACATCGTACAGATTTCGATCTAGACATACCCAATGTCTAATCCTGAATTCAACCTATGAACTCCAATCTGGCTACGAGCAGGCTCAGTAAATGGTGGGAACATTTACTTCGATTATTACATTAAATAATCTCATCTTGACACAAAATCAAGGCGACCTCAACTTATGAGTATGTCTCTATTCACAGCTACTCAAGCTGCCCCATAAGTAATGATCTTACCTCTATTTATACTCAACAAATAGAGATGATTGTCCATGTGAGTGGACCAATCTCAACCTGCCAACATGCTTATCGAGACTTTATTCAAAAATGTAACACCAATACATACACTGAATAAATCATGGCACTTTCATATATAATGAATTTGTCTGTACATTGTGTTACATTTTTCGAAGTCCCATGGACTTCACATATCCAAGAAATGACTCTTTAGTCAATGGCTTAGTAAAAGGATCTGCAAGCATAGCACGTGTAGGGATATACTCAAGAACTACCTTTTTCTTGTCAACAATATCCCTTACATAATTATATTTGATTTCTATATGCTTGCCTTTGCTGTGATACTTGGGATCTTTGGAAAAAGCTATTGCAGCTTGATTGTCACAGAACACTGTAACTGGACTCCCACTATCCTCAGCAATCTTCAAATGCTTCAGGAATCTTCTCAGCCAGACAGCTTCTTGTACAGCCGCTGCACAAGCCACATATTCGGCTTCCATTGTCGACAAAGCTACACAAGCTTGTTTCTTGCTATTCCATGAGATGGCGCCACCATTCAGCAAGAAAGCATAGCCCGATGTGGATTTTCTGTCATCAAGATCTCCAGCCCAATCTGCATCTGAGTAGCCCTTCAGGCTCAACTTTGATCCATGGAAGCAGAGACAATAATCCGCTGTCCCTTTGAGATATCTGAATATTCTCTTCACCGCTTTCCAGTGTCTCGATCCTGGGTTTGACTGGAAACGGCTAACTAAGCCAACAGCATAGCTGATATCAGGACGTGTACACAACATAGTGTACATTAAGCTACTAATGGCACTGGCATATGGTTTTTTCTTCATGTCGACTATTTCATCAGGAGTCTTGGGATACATACTTTGCTCAGAACAGTACCTTTCGCTATAGGAGTTTGTTCAATGTTGCAATTAGACATATTGAAGTGTTGTAACATCTTAGTAATATAAGCCTCTTGAGACAAACCCAAAAGTCTTTTTGAACGATCCTTATGATCTTCACCCCTAAGATGTACTCAGCTTCACCCATATCTATTATGTCAAACTGCGATGAAAGCCATGATTTGACTTCTATCACAAACCGTGTGTCATTTCCAGCTATTAGCATATCATCAACATATAATGATAAATGACTATCTTTCCTTTATCCTCCTGAGGTAAACACAATGATCCTCATTGATCATTTCGAAACCATAAGATAAAATGACTTCATTAAATCTTATGTTCCATTGTTTGACGCTTGCTTTAGCCCATATATAGACTTTTTAAGTCTACATACTTTATCTTCTTGGCCTTCAGCAATATAACCTTCTGGCTGTGCCATATAGATTTCTTCGTCAAGATTTCCATTAAGGAAAGCCGTTTTTACATCCATTTGATGTAATTCCAAGTCATAATGTGCCACTATAGCTAAAATGACACGTATTGACACAAACTTCACAACAGGGGAAAATGTCTCTTCAAAATCAATACCCTCCATTTGGGTATATCCTTTTGCAACCAGACGAGCTTTGTATCGATTAATCGATCCATCTGCTTTCCTCTTGATTTTGAGAATCCACTTATTCCCAATAGCCCTTCGGCCCGGAGGAAGATCGACTAAATCCCAAACATGATTCTCTCTCATCGCCTCTATTTCCTCATCCATTGCAATTTTCCATTTTTCTCTGACTGAACATCTCAATGCTTCCTCAACCGATCGAGGTTCCTCATCGTCAACAGGGAGTATCATTAATGCCTCATTCTCAATGTCAAACCTTCTCCGAGGAATAATCTTACGACTACTCCTTCGTAAGTCGGACTGTTGAGGAGCTGAAACTAATTCATTCATTGGCAAATCACTCCCACTGGGTTGACTAGATTCAGGTATCTCCTGTGATACCTGAGTTGTTGATAAAGGAACATTATCCTCTTCCTCTATTGCAAATAAAGGAATCGACTTATCAATTTCACCTCTTGTTGGGAATTCAGTTTCGAGAAAAGTGGCATCTCTTGACTCAATTTCAGAGACGGTTCCATCTTGCTGCTCACCAATGAAAACATAACCCTTAGAAGTATCAGAATACCTTATAAAGATACACTTTTTACCTCTTGGTCCTAGTTTTCCATATTTGTGAGTCTTATCATGAACATAGGCAGCTGACCCCCAGGGTCTCAGATTACTCAAATCTGGTTTTCTGCCTGTCCAACGTTCATATGGAGTAGATGGAAGAGACTTAGAAGGCACTCGGTTAAGTATGTAGGTCGCAGCTAATAATGCATCTCCCCAATAGGAAATTGGCAAATTAGCTTGAGCCATCATAGACCTAACCATATCTAGAAGAGTCCGATTTCTTCTTTCAGCAACTCCATTTTGCTGCGGAGTTCCTGGGATAGTTAGCTGTCTAATAATCCCTTGGTCATTACAAGTTGTCTTGAACTGATCAGACAAGTATTCACCTCCACGGTCAGTGCGTAAAGTTTTAACCTTACGTTCCATTTGATTCTCAACTTCATTTAAATAACGTTTGAAGCAATCCAATGCTTCATATTTATGAGAGATCAAATACACATGACCAAAACGTGTGAAGTCATCAATGAATGTAATGAAATAGGAAGCTCCATGTCTAGCCTTCACATTCATCGGACCACAAATATCCGAATGAATTAATTGCAATGGTGACTCAGCTCTAATAGCCTTGCCAAATGGTTTCCTCGTTGCTTTTCCAGCAAGACAATGCTCACATACTGACAAGTTAATCTTAGCATGAGAGCCTAATAGACCCTCCTTAGCTATCGATTCATTCTTTCTTGTCCTATATGTCCTAGTCTAGCATGCCAAATTTCCTTATTGATATCAGCATCACTAGCAAGAGCAATGTTTGAAAAACAACTATTAATTCCACAATTAATATCATGTTCCACATCAAGAACCATGAAACCATTCATTACATACCACACCCAATTAACACAGAGTTAATTCGAAGTTCCACACAACGACTGTAAAAGTTTATACAATAGCCCAAATCAAGAAGACAAGTAACGGAAACCAAATTCCGTCGAATATCAGGAGCATAAAGGACATCATGTAGAAACAACGTTTGTCCACCACGAAGGTTGAGCTTGCAAGTGCCAATGCCTTTGACTTCAATTCTTGCATTGTTTCCTACATATATCCATTTGTTACCAGCTGGTACCCGACGGTACTCCACGTATGTAGCTCGATCACGAGCTACGTGGTTCGTTGCTCCTGAATCTATAATCCACAAAGGATGAGAATCAGCTAACAACACTGAACTAGCAACATTATGCTCATGAAAAGAAGTTAAATATGGAATTACCTTTTTCGGCTCGGTACAATCTCGAGCGAAGTGGCCCTTCTTGCCACAGTTATAGCAAGTCAGCTTGCTTTTAGGTTTCTTTCCATACTTCTTTCTTTA
>JAGFNQ010002696.1:182985-284869 GCA_024364735.1 Boesenbergia rotunda
AATTTCTTATGATAAATAATTAGTTTTATTATAAAGTTAGTTATAATAAAATTCATAAGAAAATTTATAGAATAAATTTCTTATGATAACTAATTTGTTTTATTATAAATGGTTATAATAAGACTAGGCTTAAATGGAATAAGCAATAAGAAAATTTATAAGATAAATTTCTTATAACTAATTCCGTTAATTCCGTTAATTCGGTTTAGAGGGAGACTTAGCAAAGGAGTTGCTACTATATAAAGGAACCAAAGGCTAGCCCTTAATTCCAATTCAAGTAATTGAATCATAGAGCTCTCCCTCTCTCTCTTAATCTCTTCTCTTCTCTTCTCCCTCTCCCTCTCTTGCCTAGGGCCGGCGTGTTGATCTAAGCATGAAATTCTGAACGAATCTACGATATTGAAAAACGGTAAACACTTACAGTGGTTTCAACGCGTCCTTCGTTGTTCTTCGCGCTTGTCGTCGGAAGAGCGATCACGGAATCGGAAAACTCTTCCCCTCTCGGTATCACGAACCAAATCCCTCTCGAACGTTTTGGATGTTCACTTCTCGAATTCCAAAATGCCTCCTTCCTCTTGGATGCACCCCTCCCCTTTTATAGTAGAAGGGCTAGGGAAGGGGAGGGGAGAGAAGTGGAGAAGTGGGGAAAGTGGGCACCCCACGTCACCCACTTCTCCCACTTCTTACATCTCCCACTCATCCAAGCCAAGTCACAGAGACTAAATAAGAATCAGGTCACAAAGACCATATCATAACTAGGTTACAAAAACCAGATAGTCACAAAGACCATATAGTCACATAGACTCACAGAACATCCAATTCATACATTAGGGAAAATGGTTCGTGCGACGGCAAGCATCCTGAGCATTCCTTGCTAAGAAAGTTGTTACGCTTAACTTAGCTGCTCTCTGAGCGATCAACACTAAGAAAGTTGTTACACTTTACTTAGTCGCTCTATAGAACAAATCTGAGACATCAATAACTTGCCTTTACCCCAGATTAAATTATTTACATCAATATGAACATCTCTAATCCCTCATGATGACATACGAGTCAAGAGCATGTTCAGTATCTCCATTCAATACCATTATTCACAATTACATCTTAAGTACTAAACAAAAAATGTAACTGGTCGACCAGTGAATAAATGTCAATGATGTAAACCTCTCTTAATCTTCCTTTTTAGCTAGAATCTATTCATTCTAATCAGTTGCTTTCCTAGTTATGCTCCATAGACCGAATCATCCATAGCCAGTAGGATACATGCTAAAGTAGCATACACTGATTAGAATTTCAAGCAAACAGCTAAATAGTCACTTAGGGTAAAAGTGAGATTAACTTATAATCTCAAGGGTCTCACATAGTAAGGAAGCAGGGATCAATTCTCTTACAACCCTTATTGTCGCTATAGCACATGTGGTATGAAACACATGCTACGATGTTTCTCTCTTTAACACATAAAGAGTGCATGTTTTTCTTCTAAAATTAACATCGTACAGATTTCGATCTAGACATACCCAATGTCTAATCCTGAATTCAACCTATGAACTCCAATCTGGCTACAAGCAGGCTCAGTAAATGGTGGGAACATTTACTTCGATTATTACATTAAATAATCTCATCTTGATACAAAATCAAGGCGACCTCAACTTACGAGTATGTCTCTATTCACAGCTACTCAAGCTGCCCCATAAGTAATGATCTTACCTCTATTTATACTCAACAAATAGAGATGATTGTCCATGTGAGTGGACCAATCTCAACCTGCCAACATGCTTATCGAGACTTTATTCAAAATGTAACACCAATTCATACACTGAATAAATCATGGCACTTTCATATATAATGAATTTGTCTGTACATTGTGTTACATTTTTCGAAGTCCCATGGACTTCACATATCCAAGAAATGACTCTTTAGTCAATGGCTTAGTAAAAGGATCTGCAAGCATAGCACGTGTAGGGATATACTCAAGAACTACCTTTTTCTTGTCAACAATATCCCTTACATAATTATATTTGATTTCTATATGCTTGCCTTTGCTGTGATACTTGGGATCTTTGGAAAAAGCTATTGCAGCTTGATTGTCACAGAACACTGTAACTGGACTCCCACTATCCTCAGCAATCTTCAAATGCTTCAGGAATCTTCTCAGCCAGACAGCTTCTTGTACAGCCGCTGCACAAGCCACATATTCGGCTTCCATTGTCGACAAAGCTACACAAGCTTGTTTCTTGCTATTCCATGAGATGGCGCCACCATTCAGCAAGAAAGCATAGCCCGATGTGGATTTTCTGTCATCAAGATCTCCAGCCCAATCTGCATCTGAGTAGCCCTTCAGGCTCAACTTTGATCCATGGAAGCAGAGACAATAATCCGCTGTCCCTTTGAGATATCTGAATATTCTCTTCACCGCTTTCCAGTGTCTCGATCCTGGGTTTGACTGGAAACGGCTAACTAAGCCAACAGCATAGCTGATATCAGGACGTGTACACAACATAGTGTACATTAAGCTACTAATGGCACTGGCATATGGTTTTTTTTTCATGTCGGCTATTTCATCAGGAGTCTTGGGATACATACCTTTGCTCAGAACAGTACCTTTCGCTATAGGAGTTTGTTCAATGTTGCAATTAGACATATTGAAGTGTTGTAACATCTTAGTAATATAAGCCTCTTGAGACAAACCCAAAAGTCTTTTTGAACGATCCCTTATGATCTTCACCCCTAAGATGTACTCAGCTTCACCCATATCTATTATGTCAAACTGCGATGAAAGCCATGATTTGACTTCTATCACAAACCGTGTGTCATTTCCAGCTATTAGCATATCATCAACATATAATGATAAAATGACTATCTTTCCTTTATCCTCCCTGAGGTAAACACAATGATCCTCATTGATCATTTCGAAACCATAAGATAAAATGACTTCATTAAATCTTATGTTCCATTGTCTTGACGCTTGCTTTAGCCCATATATAGACTTTTTAAGTCTACATACTTTATCTTCTTGGCCTTCAGCAATATAACCTTCTGGCTGTGCCATATAGATTTCTTCGTCAAGATTTCCATTAAGGAAAGCCGTTTTTACATCCATTTGATGTAATTCCAAGTCATAATGTGTCACTATAGCTAAAATGACACGTATTGACACAAACTTCACAACAGGGGAAAATGTCTCTTCAAAATCAATACCCTCCATTTGGGTATATCCTTTTGCAACCAGACGAGCTTTGTATCGATTAATCGATCCATCTGCTTTCCTCTTGATTTTGAGAATCCACTTATTCCCAATAGCCCTTCGGCCCGGAGGAAGATCGACTAAATCCCAAACATGATTCTCTCTCATCGACTCCATTTCCTCATCCATTGCAATTCTCCATTTTTCTCTGACTGAACATCTCAATGCTTCCTCAACCGATCGAGGTTCCTCATCGTCAACAGGGAGTATCATTAATGCCTCAATCTCAATGTCAAACCCTCTCCGAGGAATAATCTTACGACTACTCCTTCGTAAGTCGGACAGTTGAGGAGCTGAAACTAATTCATTCATTGGCAAATCACTCCCACTGGGTTGACTAGATTCAGGTATCTCCTGTGATACCTGAGTTGTTGATAAAGGAACATTATCCTCTTCCTCTATTGCAAATAAAGGAATCGACTTATCAACTTCACCTCTTGTTGGGAATTCAGTTTCGAGAAAAGTGGCATCTCTTGACTCATTTTCAGAGACGGTTCCATCTTGCTGCTCACCAATGAAAACATAACCCTTAGAAGTATCAGAATACCTTATAAAGATACACTTTTTACCTCTTGGTCCTAGTTTTCCATATTTGTGAGTCTTATCATGAGCATAATGTTGCTAGTTCAGTGTTGTTAGCTGATTCTCATCCTTTGTGGATTATATTTGTGAGTCTTATCCTTTGTTAGCTGATTCTCATCTTGTTGATCTAAGCATGAAATTCTGAACGAATCTACGATATTGAAAAACGGTAAACACTTACAGTGGTTTCAACGCGTCCTTCGTTGTTCTTCGCGCTTGTCGTCGGAAGAGCGATCACGGAATCGGAAAACTCTTCCCCTCTCGGTATCACGAACCAAATCCCTCTCGAACGTTTTGGATGTTCACTTCTCGAATTCCAAAATGCCTCCTTCCTCTTGGATGCACCCCTCCCCTTTTATAGTAGAAGGGCTAGGGAAGGGGAGGGGAGAGAAGTGGAGAAGTGGGGAAAGTGGGCACCCCACGTCACCCACTTCTCCCACTTCTTACACGGCGCCCACTTGGAGCCTAGGGCCGGCGCCCACTTGGTGACTTAGGGCCGGCGCAATTCCTCCCTTAGTTGAGGTTGGCGTGAGCTTCAAGAAGAAGAAGGAGAACCCGAACGCGAAGAAGAAGAAGCGGATAGCGATTCCTCTCTTCCCGGAATTTGATTCCGTTACTTCGTTGGTTAGTTTTTCATTATTTTCTCTTATCCTTCTAGTTGTGCCTTCCGAGAATCTAGTAGTTCTCGTCGGCACAAAACTCGTGACTTTGCGAAGTCATCCCGAAGAGAACTCGGCGTGGACGCGAATAGAGGCGAAGCTTCCAAGGGACGCTACGGTTGGATCTCGTCCCTTTCTTCGAGTTACGCAAGGTACAAAAGTAAATTAGTTTACTTTTTCGCAAACTTTTATTTTATGATTATGTCGATACACTATAAGGTTGCATGCTAGATACGAAGTTAAAATAATTTAGGAAATTATTTTATGCAAACTCTTCCGCTGCACGTAAAAATTTTAAATTTTACGAACTCGTATCCTTGTCGACATGCACCCGGTCCCAACAGGTCTCACAGACCGAGCAGAGGCCAGGGATCGGTCACCAGACCGATCATAGACCTACTATGAATTCCAGGTGATTCCGGTCTAAGGCACTGATCGGTCTCCCTGACCGATCAGCCCAGGCCTGATCGGTCTCACTGACCGATTAGGCCATAGCCTGACTGATTAGGCCATAGCCTGACCGATCAGGCCATAGCCTGACTGATCAGGCTCCTGCCTGACCGATCAGGCTCCTGCCTGACCGATCAGGCTCCTGCCTGATCGGTCCAGACTATGCTGATCGGTCGCACTGACCAATTAGCTACCACACAGAAAGGTACTGATCTATTTCTGATCGGTCACTAGATCGATCAGCCATAACATAGAATGTTTCTGATCTATTTCTAATCGGTCACCAGACCGATCTACTATCAAGAGAGTCCGTGCCAACTCCCTGATCGGACTTCAGACCAATCCAACTCCGATCATTTCGACCTTGAGTCTAGAGAATAGGCTCCCTTGCCTTCTCTAACTCAGTCTGGTCCAGAGAACGAGCTACCGAGCTCTCTCTGATCTAACCCGGTCCAGAGAACGAGCTACCTAGCCCTCTCTGACCAATACACTTAATGCTCAGTCCCCCGGACCATGACTTTATGCCCAGCTTCATTCACCGGGACTTAGTCCAACCAAGCTTCACTCACTAGGACCCAGCTTCACTCACCAGGATTTACTTCACCTAGCTTCACTCACTAGGATTTTCTTTACCTAGCTTCACTTGCTAGGACCCGGCTTCACTCACTGGGACTTCGTGCCCAGTTCCCGACCAGGACTTAATCCGAACTTAACTATCTGATCTTACTCAACCAAACTTAAATCGATGTCAACATCAAAATAACAATCAGGTCAGACTACATCAATATAAATTAATAATTTTTATAATTTATCTTTTTCATATTAATCTTAACTAACAGGATTGCTAGATTGTGCTAATCAACTTTTATCACCGAATGTGACGGGCCACTATAAAAATCAATATTCATAGATGAGATTTATGGATCTAACGGAGGAGTAAATTAGAAAAATGATCAATCAGATGAGTAAATTTTAAAGTTTATGAAAAGTTTATTTTTGATAGTAATAATTTAATTAATTATGGTTCTACTATGTTGAATTTGAATCATTTTAATAAATTAATAATCATGATAATACTATTTTAATTGGTGATACTAATTTTAATTTGATTAATTCAAATTTAATTAATAGTTCAAATCTAATTAATCAAAAAATAATTAATTTAATTTAATTAAAATTAATCAGAATAATTAAATTAATCAAGATGATCATATTAATGATTCATATTTAAAACTTAATTACCCCTGTAACATAGTCGAGGTGGTCACTACATGATAGATTAAGTAAACGTCGATTTTGAACTATGCCAAAAGAAATTAAATACCCTCCCATGGGTTAACATATTTGGTTTTCTAATTTTACTCTCTAAAAAAAAAAATGTGAGGTCGGTCGTGAGAGACACCCGTATTTAAAATATTTAAAGACTCATTAAATTAATTAAAGTACAATTAATAATATGTTCAATCATAATAATCAAGTGAATGATAATCTATTTAATGAGATCAATCAAATCATGATGAGACTTTAATTAAATAGAATAATCAAACTTTATTTAAAAATTTGATTAATCAGAAAATAATTTTTTAAAATGTAAAAAAATGTTTTTGAATTTAAAAAATTAGAATATTTCGTATTTGAATTTAAAATATCAAAATTTGAATTTCAAAAATAAGAAAAATTCAGATTTGAATTTTAAAGATCAAAATTTGAATTTCGAAAAAAAATTGGATTTAAATTTTAAAGATTTAGAATATCATTTTTTAAAGATTTAGATTATGGAAAATAATTTTTAGAACTTGGACAAATAAAATAGTTTTTGAAAATTATAATTTTAAGAAAGATTGTTAAATATTTTACAAATTTATAAAACATAGACTTGGATCACAAGTCTAATCAAAGCCAAAAAATAAATTGATTTAACATACATAAACCAAAGTATCCTTTGATTATGAAATAAATTAATAAAATCATAGTCAAGAAAATAAATAATAATAATAATAATTAAAATATACCAAGTGGATTGACACATTTGAGAGATAATAAATAATGTGTTAAATTGTATTTTTGACTCATTATTAGAAACCGATAATTTAGTTATGATTTATTTGATATGTTACATGTTATATTTACCACGTTTCATGCATATTTTTACTTAATTGCTATATGCTATGCTTGACATGACATGCCATTTATTAGATATTTATCTTAAAAAGATATAATATAGGACAAAGGGATTTAATCTAGAAATTTAATATAGAAATGGTTGAGATGACAGTAGATTTGAATGTAATGGAAGATTAAACTTCTTGAAAGACATTTAATTTATTTATTCTAAAACACTTGTTTGACATATGTAAAACTAAATTTGAATCTAATGCAACATTAAACTAATTTAGAAAATTCACCATCAAATATTTAAATTAATCGATTAAAATTTAAAAAATATTCCTCTCACAAAAATTATAAAGTTATCATGTAATATAGAATGGATGAGATGTTAACATAGTAAATAAAAATTATATTGAAAAGTTTTTAAAAACATTTCAGAATTATTTTCTTAATTTTTTTTCAAAATCATTTATATATTAATGTTGAACGAATTTTCATGATTGTCTGGTTGTGTAACTATATAAAAAATATTTAAAAACTTATATATTTTGAAAATGAAAATGATTGATCAACACTTAGTTTCTAACTAATTTAGATCATCTATAAACTCTTAGACCCCTAAACATTTAGATATTTTCTTTGTTTATCCAAAATGACATTTATATTTGATTGAAGATTTTAGTTTCTTAATAATATGAGACATTTAATTTTGGATAGTATATTGTAATATTAGCTCAAAGGTATATTACAATATATTCTAATGTTTTATCTGAATCTGTATGTCTAATTTGCAGCAATTTCTTTTCATTCGCAAGCTTCTTCTATTGCCATATTTAATGGTTTAAACTTCTCTGAATGGAGTGAGCAAGTTAATTTTCATTTAGGTGTATTAGATCTCGACTTAGCACTACTAAAGGAAAAGCCCACTGCAATTATTGATTCAAGCAGTGAGGGAGAAAAGTTCAAATATAAAACATGGGAACGATCTAACAGATTAAGCCTCATGTTTATGCGAATAACTATCGCAAACAACATTAAGACTGCCATTCCACAAACGGGAAATGCAAAGGAATATTTAAAGTTTGTGGAAGAACATTTTCGTTCTGCTGATAAGTCACTCACTGGTACATTAATGGCACAACTCACGACTATAAAATTTGATGGATTGTGTAGTATGCAAGAGCATACCATTGAGATGACTAATATTGCAGCAAGATTAAAAACTTTAAGAATGGCTGTGGATGACTCCTTCTTGGTTCAGTTTATTTTGAACGCATTGCCTCCTGAATATGGTGCTTTTCAAATTAACTATAACACTAATAAGGAAAAGTGGAATGTTAATGAATTGATAAGCAAACTCATTCAAGAGGAAAATAGACTGAAGAATTTGGGAAGTCATTCCATCAACTTCACTATTCAAGGAGCTGGTAAAGCACTAAAAGCAAAACCCAAAAGTTTCAAGAAAAGGAAAAGATCTATTAAATCTCCTCAGACTGATAAGAAGGAACACAATAATGATAAGTGTCATTTCTGTAAGAAAGAAGGACATTATCAAAAAGATTGTCCTAAACGCAAGGCTTGGTTCGAAAAGAAATGTATATTAAAAACTTATGTTTGTTTCGAATCAAACTTGATTGATGTTCCTCATAATACTTGGTGGCTTGATTCTGGTGCTACTACTCATGTATTCAATATAATGCAGGGATTCCTTACAATCCAAACCACAAACCGAATTGAGAATTTCCTATATATGGGAAATCGTATAAAGGCTCCGATTGAAGGCATAGGGACTTATCGTTTGGTCTTAGATATTGGTTATCATTTAGACCTATTACAGACTCTTTATGTATATTCAATTTCAAGGAATCTTATTTCTCTTTCAAAACTTGATGTTTGTGGTTTTTGATTTTAATTTTGGAAAATCTTGTTTTAATTTGTATAAGAATTCAAGATTTATTGGTTCTGAAATTCTTAATGATGGTTTATATAAATTAAAACTTGATAATAAATTTGTTTATTCTTACTTATTGTGCATCAAAATATTGGAATTAAGCGAAATATGCTTAGTGAAAGTTCTGCTTTCTTGTGGCATAAGCGTTTGGGTCATATATCCAAAGAAATATTAGAAAGATTGGTAAAGAATAAAATTCTACCAAAATTAGATTTTACTGATCTTGGCTTATGTGTGGATTGTATTAAGAGAAAATAAACCAGACATAACAAGAAATGAGCCACAAGAAGCACTCAGCTTCTTGAAATAATACACACTGATGTATGCAGACCTTTTGATACTTCATCTTTTGGTGAAGAAAAGTATTTTATCACTTTTATCGATGATTTTTCACGTTATGGATATGTTTGTTTGCTTAAAGAAAAATCTCAAGAAGTAGATGCTTTTGAAATCTACATTAATGAGGTTGAAAGACAATTAGACAAGAAAGAGAAAATTGTAAGGTCGGATAGAGGAGGTGAATACTATGGGAGGTATGATAAAATAGGACAACATCTAGGTCCATTTGCAAAACTTCTTGAAAAACATGGCATATGTGCACAATATACTATGTCATACACACCTCAACAAAATGGTGTGGCAGAAAGGCGTAACCGTACATTAATGGATATGGTTAGAAGTATGATGAGTAGTTCATCATTACCCAAATCATTGTGGATGTATGCTTTAAAAACATCAATGTACTTACTTAATAGGGTTCCTACTAAAGCAGTTCCAAAGACTCCTTTTGAGTTATGGACAAATAGGAAACCTATCTTAAGACACTTGCATATTTGGGGTTGTCCAACAGAAGCAAGAGTTTATAATCCACATGAAAGAAAGTTAGATTCTCGAACAGTTAGTGGGTACTTTATTGGTTACCCAGAGAAATCTAAAGGGTAGATATTTTATTGTCCTAACCATAATCCAAGAATAATAGAAACTGGTAATGTAAAATTTCTTGAGAATGGTGAAGTTAGTGGGAGCGACAAACAACAAAATGTGGATATAAAGGAAGTTAAGATAAATATTCCTTTATCTAAAAGTATTCCTTCATCCAGTATTGTTCCAAAAGTTGTCCCAGTTATCAATACTGAATAACATGATGAAATATCCCCTGAAGAAACTAACTCACAAAGATTTGATGCAAATAAGTCGCAAGAAATAGCATTGAGAATATCTCAAAGAATAAGAAAAAGTGCTATTTCAAAAGATTATGAAACTTATTTGCAAGAATTAGATTATGCAATTTATGAAAAATCCAGTTTCATTTTCACAAGTTATAGAAAGTTTAGAGTCAGATAAATGGATTAAAGCAATGAAAGAAGAGTTGCAATCCATGTATGAAAATAATGTTTGGGATATCGTTGAATTGCCAAAAGGTTCCAAATAAGTTGGATGCAAATGGGTCTTTAAGACCAAGCGTGACTCGAATGGTAATATTGAACGATATAAAGCTAGACTTGTTGCTAAAGGATACACTCAACAAGATGACGTTGATTATAAAGAGATATTTTCACCTGTCTCAAAGAAATATATTCTTTACGTATTATCGTGGCACTGGTGGCTCATTATGATTTAGAGCTACATCAAATAGATGTGAAAACAACTTTTTTGAATGGAAATCTTGAGGAAGAAGTATATATAGACCAACCTGAAGGTTTCTTAATTGAAGGAAAAGGCCATCTAGTGTGTAAACTTAAGAAATCAATATATGGACTTAAACAAGCTTCCAGACAATGGTATATTAAGTTTAATGATACCATCACATCTTTTGGTTGAAGAGAATGCTGTTGATCATTGCATATATCAAAAGATCAGTGGGAGCAAAATTATATTTTTAGTCCTGTACGTTGATGATATTTTGTTTGCTGCTAATGATTTAGACATATTGCATAAGACAAAAGATTTTCTTTGTAAGAATTTTAAAATGAAAGATATAGGTGAGACATCCTGTGTGATCGGAATTAAAATATTTTGTGATAGATCACAAGGATTATTAGGATTGTCTCAAAATGCTAACATTAAAAGAATTCTACAGAGATTTAATATAGAAAAATGTTCAGCTGGAATTTCTCCAATTCAGAAAGGGGACAAATTTAGTCTTATGCAATGTCCAAAGAATGATATCGAACGAAAACAAATGGATTCAATTCCATATGCTTCTGTTGTAGGAAGTCTAATGTATGTACAAACCTGTACAAGACCGGACATTACTTTTGCAGTTGGAATTCTCGGCAGATATCAAAGTGACCCTGGAATTGATCATTGGAAAGTTGCTAAGAAAATTTTAAGGTATCTTCAAGGCACCAAGAATTACATGCTCATGTATAGAAAAACTAATCACTTGGAAGTGATTGGTTACTCAGATTCAGATTTTGCCGGATGCATCGACAGTAGAAAGTCCACTTTTGGTTATTTGTTTCTTCTTGGAGGAGGAGCAGTATCATGGAAAAGTGCCAAACAATCTGTCATTGCCTTATCCACAATGGAAGCAGAGTTTGTGGCATGTTTTGAAGCTATAATCCATGCATTATGATTGCGGAATTTTATTTCAGGACTTGGAATTGTCGACACTATTGCCAAGCCGCTAAAAATTTATTGTGATAATTCTACCGCAATATTCTTTTCAAAAAATAATAAATACTCAAGAGGTGTCAAGCATATGGAATTAAAATATTTTGTCATTAAAGAAGAAGTTCAGAAACAAAGAGTGTCTATTGATTATATTAGAACGGATCTCATGATTGCAAATCCGTTAACTAAAGGTTTACAGCCAAAAATATTTAAGGAACATGTATATCGAATGCAGGGCCGGCTCAAGCCTATTTAAGGCCCTAGGCGAAAAAAATAGGTCATTAACATTGTTTAAAAAAAAATTCTCTCGCCCTTTTTCATTTAGACTTGCAACTGTCAACCTACTTGGTCGAAAACAAATATATTCAAAATTATTTAAAAACTAAGAAAGATAAAAAAAATGTGTCTAATTATTCAAATGAAAGACGAAAATAACAACTCTTACAAAAAGGAATAAATGAAATTGGACAATATATAATAGAAAAAATCATGTTTCTATCTTCAACTCATCAACACCGCAAACCAAAATAAATAATATATTTACAAAATGACACAACTAAATATAATCCTTAGAAAATAAAAATCATAACGAGATCAAATCAGTCATTATCATTTATTAAGAATTAAATAAGTCATTTTTGGCACAGAACAAAAGAAAAAATAAATCATATTTTTTATTACTTAAACCAAAATAGTTGTAAATGATAGAATAAAAAAAAGGGAAGCCAAAAACTTTATTTATGTAAATAAATATAAATAAAAGCTAAATTTGGTGTATATAAGGAAGCGAAATGATAAAAATATTTAACTCACTATTGCTCAAAAATAATAAAATCTTCTATTTCGATCGAACACAATATGGATGAATCGCTCAACATTTGAACTTAATCAAGCAAGGAGCATAGTAGCACCAACCGGATCAACGTGACAGCGTTAGGTGTAATTTCTTTTTCCCAATATCAACGAGCGAGAGAAGTACAAAGTGGGAGAACTAGTTAAGGGAAGAGGGGGAATTCAAAAAAAGACTAATATTTTTATTTTGCATTGCATGGATTAAAAAAAAATTTAATTCATGTTCTTACCAACCAGAAAAGAAAACGTTACTACCAAAAAAAAATAAATGTAACAAGAGAAGGCTAGGGTTGAAAGATATTGAAGATGAATACATTTGATCTTATAAAATAACATACATAATAAAAATTAAATTTAAAATATTAAAAAGAGAGTCTCCTATGACTCTATTCATTGGAACAATAATAAAATTTTTATAAAATCTATAATTTTGACTAAAAAAATGAGATACGTAAATTTTTATCAAGGCCCTATTCTTTTCCATTCCCTTAAAATATATAATAAAAATATATTTAATATATCAAAAATAATGGGCCCCAATAAAAATTGAGGCCCTAGGCATAGGCCTTAATGGCCTATGCCTAAAGACGGCCCTGATCGAATGGGTCTTGGTTGTACTTTGAATGATTTATTAAGTTGACATTGTGAGCTGATCACTTATGTTTTTCTGATATATAGTTTCTAGCGATGATGTGCATATTACTATGTTATAACATTATGTGCCTAGAAATATTATTGTGGACCATTATGAAATTATATGTTCATTTATAGGCCTAGTATGATAGGATACTGATGTTTGTGGTATATAGAAGGAAGTATGTTATATAATATACAATCCCTATAACCCGCATTTAGTATTCTATTATACTAAGGTAATTATGATGTTATAAGAGGATGAGTTTTAATTCCATCTAAATTTTAGGCCAAGTGGGAGAATGTTAAATAATAATTATTATCTAATATTATTTGACCTTAAAATTAAAAAAAATAAATTAAAACTAATGTAACTTCATGCAATTGAAGTTACTAATCAAATATAACTCATCTATACATATATATAGTTATTATTATTTGTAATGGATGTAAATAAAAATAAGTATATGCAATCAATACATGATGGATGCATAATAAAAGGAGGTTACACATATATTCCTCTCTTGGCCTATTAAAGAGAAAGCATATCATATTCTATCATGTGTGTATACATTGTGTGCTTTCATAAAGAAAGGAACTATATTACAATGACTTCTTCATCAAATTCAGATATGTAAAATATATAGATTTTAAGATCTAAATATAATGATCATGTAAATTAACAAAAAAAAAAAAGTCTAATAGGTCAGCTAAATTAGAGATATGCCACATCATCATTAGTTGTTGACATTTTCAAAGAAAAAATTAGGCAATGATTCTCACACATGAATCACATGAACGACTATCAGTTGACAGCTGTGTAGAGGCATACTGTCGTATTTTTCAAATAGAGCAATGATATGCAGCATGAATTTATAGCATGAAACCCAACATGAATGACGTGACACTTTTTATATACGCATCCGATTGTCACTTGGAGACCAACGGCGGCCTTCGGCCGCCGCCCCGAACAAATCTATACCCTGGGGGGCATAGTGAACCCGTCGGGGATCGCTATAATTAGAATGTCATGTCATTCATGTTAAATTTCATGATACAAATTCTTATTGCATATCATTTTCCTTTCAACTATTATTCTGCTTTTGGCCATCTTTTTCCCTTGAGAATGACGGTCGATCGGCTGTAGTAAAGTCCTCCGTGGACTGTCAATTCTGTCTTGGTTTTTGAGTGCTACCCTTATCGATACATTTTTTTGTTTCTACTTTTTCAGATGCTTGATGATACATTAGGTTCAGCATAATTTTAGATTTTGCACCTTATTGTTAGTGAATTTATTTTTCAATTTTTATTTTCAGGTGAAGAATGTGACATGGTATGCGGAGAGAGGTCGTTTTCGGCCATTCTTCATTTTATTGTTTCATCGAAAACGTAGTGTTCGCCGACTAACTATTCTTCATTTTAGTGCCAAATCTGCTGTGTTAATTAAGACAATTGAATTGAATACAAATCTGTGGATTTCAGAATAAACTCCAGCATGAGTCTTCTGTCGAGAATACACATCTATGTTTTTTTTCCCTCGATCCTTTTAGTTGTTAGATGATTTGCATACGAAATCCGCGAGTAGGAATCTAACTTTATGTTGTGGAAATTGGTCGTATGTCAATCCATTAAGGATGCAACAATATTAAAGCTCTGGTAAAAGATCATCACACGACTAGTCAAAAGAGCAAATCAAGCGTATCAAGATCGTATTTTGATGCAGAAAGATGATAACATTCATTACGATATTCAGCAGCCTGTTAGATAATAGAATAAGATAATGAATTTTGGGGAATTCAAATCTTATTATCATGATACAAATATAGTATCAACTTAATTACGTCCGGGTCAAGATCTTATCTGTTGGTGGCAAAAGACAATTCGCTCGTCTCCAGTCCTCGCCAATCCGTCTCAAAACCAACACGGAGTAGATAAATCATGGGGGTTATTAGTCTGGATGTTGTGGCTAGTGCGTGGAAAGGATGAATATACTGACTTTGTCAGGTTTTAACCTCCAGATCTCTTGATGATAATACTCACGTGTTAATCATCAGTCCATCCCATAAGGATGTCGAGATATTACGTGTGATCCAACAAATGAGGGATTCTCCACCGTGATTTGTGAGGTATGTTGCTACAAGGTTCTTTCATATTTTATCTTCCTGCTTTCTCAGCAGCGTCTTCTCTACTCTACACTGTAAACGGGTCTCTTTCATCTAAATGTGCTTTTTGGACAGTGAATCCAGTCGACAATCCACTTAATTTTATCACTAGCTTGTTTGGCCCTATTCATCTTAACAAAGTTTCTTTCCGAGATGCGAGACCAGGCCACTAATTGCAATAACGTAACTGACAGCACTTCGTCACGCTCTAAAGCTTAAAATCAAGACCAACTTTATCCTCATCCTCCACTATTCTCTTCACTTATATATTTTTCATGTGATCTCAGTCTGAGGATTAAGATATTGAATTTCAATTTTAAATTTCTTATTAAAGTTTAAAATTTTGTGACTGTGTCGAAATTAATTTCAATTTATGGTTAGAATAATATAATTTTATTGTACGTATAATTTTGATAATTTTTTAAATATAATATATATATTAATTAAAAATTTTTTTATTAATATTTAATCATATTGATATTGAATTAGAGTTGAAATGTTAAATTTACGTTTTAATATTATTTTATGAAATATTTAATATTTATCGAGTAAAAATTAATTTACGATAATTAAATTTAAAATGATCATCGTGAGGTTATTGTGGATCTCGCGGAGTTGTCGTGGGATAACAATAGCCTCCTACTTCACGTCTGGATGGAATGACAATTTTACTCGTGCCATTCGGCACAGTATGAAATTTAACAAATGAGATTCTCTATCTCACAATCCCTTTTATCTTGTGTCTTACAATCGCCGACCATAGTCGGTAATTCGTATGATCATCGATCGGACACCACTGGTGATCTCCAATCATCGTCTCAAATCAAATGATATCCTAGGAGAACGGTGAACCTGTCCAGATCACCACAATTGCGATCTCACGGTATTCGACGATGAATCCGGCGAGATCGCAATTGCGGGCATCTCTGATGGGTTCATCGTACCCTCAAAGTGCAGTTCAGTTTAGGATGACGATCGGAGACCGTCGATGGTGCTCAATAGATGATCAGATGAATCGTTGATTATCACCCATGATTACAAGATACGAGATAGAAGTGATTGTGGACAGAGGATCCTTTCTCGAAATTTAATTCCTCATCTCTAGGGATGGCAATGGGTCGGGTTCGGATCGGATTCTATATCCTCCATACCCATACCCATCGGGTATCGGATATCCATCAGGTATACCCATACCCATTAAAGGATCAGATATCTTGTATACTAATATTTTTTTTCTTTCTATTCAACTATATCATTGAACAAAAGTACATTATAATTAATATTAAAATTAAAAAAAATATATATCTATAATTTTAAAAATAGATTAAATATATATATAATCTATTTCTAACATTAATACAAATTATTAGTAAATTTTGGAGAAAAAATCTTTAATGTATATATGTATTTTTTTATTTAATCGGATATTCGGGTCGGATATCGGGTATTGGTAGTGCCTCCATATCCTCCTCCATTCAGGTCGGATGTCGAATTTTCTGTCAGATTCGGATGAAATTACCATCCTTACTCATCTCGCATCATCCTCTTTTTACCATAATTTCGCCCCCATGAGCTGGATCGGATGGTAAGGCGCTTGGTCGATTTGGTCGAGGTCCACCTTTTTGTCTTTTTATCATAATTTCATCTGCCGTAAAAGAAAATAGTTTAGAAACCGGTGATGGACCACAAGGAGAGAGAGATATCTTTGTGGGTACTTTATAGATGTCTATCTTTCACACCTTCTTTTCTTCGTGTAAATGATTCTGTTATTTTTCTAATAAAACAAGTGAAATGGGTATGAATCGGGTTCCCAATGCCTAGGTGAAACACGGTTCATGTGGAAAACTGACATCTGGTACACAAAATTTAATTCGATATGTCGCACCATATTAACTGATTGATGGGTCAAGCTCACCGGTAAGTAAGTTTCCTTTATAATTTTCTTCAATAACTTAACTTCATCTATGATGAACCCTCATTGAATAAGTTTCCTTTAGCCGACAAAATGGCGAAGGGAAAATGGTAGACAAATAATTGTTTTAGCATTCAAACAATTTGAACCAGTTAAGCTATATATTTTGGACCATGCATGCCTTTTTTTGTTTTCTTTCTGTCTTTCGATTTTGGCACCGGAATTCTTTTCTGGTAGTTGGTGTGCTTATCCAAATGCATGGAAGTCAGTCCTTAAGCTTTTATTGGCCTCACCTCTCTAAGACTTGCATCATATATCAAGTGAAACTTAAGAATATCGCAAACATTGTAGTTCATCGTTGATTATTTGGTGCTATCCAACGACCACTTACAATATACACTAACTATACTTGTAGCCATATGCTACTGATTTAGCTAGTTAATGTAGCCAAAGTCCAGTAGATCGTCGAACATGAACGTCTCAGGATCGAATTCTATATCTAAGCTGCTGGTCGGAGTGCTCGACGTAACATCGTATTGATCTGAAGCAGCCCCCGTGAAAAGTGCCGCCGGAGCAGAGCCTTCCAAGTCCGACAAGTCGGGGAACTCCAGAAGTACTTCTGATGAAGCACTGCGAGGTGAATGACTGCTTAGGACTTCTTCATCGAATTCCGGCTTTATTGAGGGAATTAGAAGTGGTGCAGAAAACAGAGGAGTTTCTCGTTGAGTGTCTGCTGTATCCCCTGTTTTGAAACTGATGATACGAGGTGCTGCTGACGATTTGGTCACGTCCATGCATGTGTGTTCTCCCATGTAGGTGATGGCGAACATGGAGGCATCCTCTGTCTTCTGGACTTGTCGCGTGGCGTGGCATTCTCTGTCAAACTTGTGCGTGCATCTGTAGTAGCTCCTGCAAGTCGGAGCGACTCAGCTCGATTCCCATGGATGAACCCTAGCTAGCTAGCTAATACGATTATTGAATTAGTACCTTTGATGCGTAGTACCATATATGATCTTTTGCCCATACTTCCTCCAAGTGTGGCCGTCTTCGATATCCTTGGCATAAACTGTTCTGCATGTGTATGGATGTGATCTGTAAAGAGAAGATGACATTTAATTAACAAGTTGAATCGATTATGCTAATTACAAAAGCTTCCTTTCCCTTTGACAGGTTATGCGTTCAACAAAAAGCCAAACTTATGCTACATTAAGAGATTCTCTCGAAGCCAATAACAAGCATCTGGAATCTATTCCTTGATTAATTTAATGATCAAAAAGTGGCTCAAATGACAGATCTCAATCTTATCGGTAGAGATGAACCAGAAATAAACAAGAAATTAATTAATTTGTTTTACCTTCTTCTGTATCCGGATCTTCTTGGTGGTCGGATCTTCGTCGAGCTTTGACTCTTCTGTTCGTCAGAACTGAGCAAGTTGGCATGGCCAAGTGGTGCCTCAGCCGTCGTCCCCGTGCCCAAAACAGAGATCGCTCTCGAGATGGAGCCCAGCACCTCGGCGAGCAACTCCTTCACTGTGCCGGAATAGTTCTGTGGAGGAAGGCTCTCCTTGAGATGCAGCAGGGCTTGCAGGCGAGTGGCCGAGTCCTGCCCCTTGAGCAACTCTCGTACGACCATGTTCATCACCTGCCATGAAATGCCTTGATCATGATCATGGGAGTCCATTCCCATCTTCAACTCAAGCAAACCTCCTCTCCTTGATTTTTCCCGATCAAGGCGTCCGATGACAGAGGCAGAAAGTGAGATGTGAGTAAAAGACAGGGAGGAGGAAAATTTATAGAAGGGAAGGAAAGGGGAACTAGGAAAGGAAAGGGGTCGGAATGAACGTGGAATTTGAAATGAAACCCACGCGAGAAGACAAAAAAAAAAAAAAAACTACGATGGGGACGTAAGCATTAAGACGTAACTAGATGACGTTGCGGAATCCGATGGGTTGTTTCTTTGACGCTTCCACAATCACATCTGGAACATTTTTAAGAACGGCTACAGTCGTAATTAATCCATTCCAGTTTAATATGTTAAATTACTTTTAATACTTGTTGCTTTGTGCAGTTTGCCAAGTCAATTTGTCGTTGGAATTCTGAGCAAGTGGATGAGAATGAGATCCTCTCTCCCTCTTAGCTGTGATGTTTTTTTCTTCTCCATACACTGTATCTTCCGTCTATTATTTTTTTAAATTTTTTTAACGAAGACAATCTAGATTTTATCCAATTAATTATATATATAATTTTACCTAAAAAATAAAATAGTATGAATAAATTTGATATTCAATTTAATAAAAATTTATTTATAATTAATCAATACATATAAATTTAAATATGCATAAATTTAAAATTTTTTATCATGTTCTTCCGTTACTCATTGTTCACTTCGTGAATAATATTTAAAAATAAAGTTTATGAATTATATATTTATCAATAAAATTTTTATTAATATAATAAATAAATAAATTTTTAAAATGATAAAAAAATAAATATTATCAAACTCAAAAATCAATTAAATAAATTTAAAAATATAAAATTTTAAACAATCAAATAAATTTAATTGAGAGTTTGATAATTTATAAATGAAGGAAATTCAATTAAATTTATAAAATAACCAATTCAAATTTTAATACTTATTTTAATGATTTAGTTTATTATAAAAATAAATTAATTTTAATTGATTATTTCATTAAATAAATTTAAATATTATAAAATTTGATTCATTTTGTTTAATTTACTGAATTCATCCGACAATTCAATGCTTTTGTGTCCGTCTCTCATAAAACAGAGCCAAGTTGCAACATGTATTCATATTATTAATATATTGCACATCACAGCTCATAAGATTGTGTTTAGTTAGAGGTAATATAATTCAGTTTGTAATATAATTAAGCCTCTAATATAATCTAAATTACATATTGTCGGCTTTATAATCCGATTCACAATATTTTAACTAGTTTTTGTAATACAGATTACATTATATTACAATTTTAAAACTATACCAAATAAAGTAATCAATCCTGATTACATTATAAGATTGATTATCTCTTACCAAACATAACCTAAATGTTCTCTGTGTACTCAATCACACCTCATTCCATCACGAGGTAAAAGCACGTGAAAATGAAATGAAGGGACATTAAATAATTATTTTAACATTTACTATTTATTCTTTAATTATAATATATTTTGTTTCGGAAGAAATTGACGTCGATGGTCAGTCACAGAGGTTTAGCCTACGTGGATACTGACGGGAGGGGAAGAACTCTGCGCCCTGCGAGATCAACACGAGCGTTAGGGGCACACGCCGAAGGTTGTCCGACGGAGCCCACTCCGACGCTCAAGTCAGTGCCTCGATGGATCAGAATAGAAGGCAGAAAAATGTATAAGTCGTAGAGAGTGCGTACCCCCTTACCGGAGGGGTTGGACTGCCTTTTATACTTGTGGCGGCTGCCTTGGCGCGTCCCCATGATCGATGCCACATCCCCCCCTTTGGCGGTTACTGGATAGCCTTTGAAATGGTTCACGCTGTCATTACGTGTTTCGACCCGTTGCGACATTAATAGGTCATGATGATTCTGCGATAGCAGGGATGCTTATCTGTAGATCCACGATGGAAGGGGGACCGTTGCTTAAGGTCGAAGGCAGCTTAGGCTCCACTTCCCCGAGGTGATCGTGGGGTCTTTTGGCCCGGGTGATCGCGGGAGTTCTACTTCCCCGAGGTGATCTGGGGACCGACTTCCCAGGGTGCTCCTAGGAGGGGTTTTCGGATCTGATCTTCCAGGGCGTGTTTCTCGAGGGGGGCCCTGATAGCTCTAAAAGGAGAGTCGCTCAGACTCGTCGCGTTTTGCCACGTAGCTTCTTCATCCCATGTGCCCGTCACGAGCTACTCAACCCCATCATATTTCATATATATATTTTTTAAAATTAAATATATAATCATGAGATATTGGACTTCTGGACCGCTCATTATGAACATCCGATAATAGCGTCAAATTTTTTTGTCAAATCGTAAGTGCACAGTAAGTCATCAAGTATTAAAAATATCAAATGACGAGAACTATTTAATAAGCACTTGTTAAGTCTGTAAAATAAATTATCTAGACGACCGAAGATTTTGTGCAAGCTTGAGAACAAAAGAGAGAGAGAGAGAGAGAGAGAGAGTGAGAGAGAGTGTGAGGGAAATCAATTTGGGAGAAGGCTAGAGCATAGGTGGTTAAGGGAAGGCCAATGGTCAAGGGAGATGTTACAATTAGGGATGATTCTAGGATTTCAATTTTATCATAATCCTAGTTAATGTCTTATGTATTGTTCATATCCTTACCTCCATGTTTATGCACTTTTAGGGATTCTAACCAAATTACCGATACAAACCCATGAGCATTGCACCGGAGTATTTACTCATTGAATTTCAATATTATTAAGTAAAGAGGTAATATAGAAAGTCGAGTTAAAGAGATATCCCCTATCACATAAGAGAGTCCTACTCATACATTCTAGATTACATAAATCACTTTCTAACATTAAATTGGGGGAAACCAATTAAACTTTAATTAATTAATCCTTTGTAGAGAATTGACCCATATTTCAAGGTGATACTCTAGAAAATCTACTTAAGGGATACCCTTTATCACTAAGGGCCCCCGATCATAAAATCTAAAGCATCTCTCTTATATGGTGACCAATCCTTCACATTCATTCAACCAAACATCATATACATGTAAATATACACCACACATATTTAATCAAACAATAACAAAACATAAACATATCAAAAAATAGATAAATGACCAAATATATATTTCACACATCAACATCACATCATAATTACTTTCTACATCCTTTAATTTGGAGGACTACTTCATAGTAAAAGAATACAACCAGGAGACAAAAAAAACTTGCAAACTACAACTCAATACATGAAATAGTGAAAAGAGAATGTTTATCTAGCGTTTTGGTCTTTTTGGATGAAATCATTGCCCCAGAGGTAGAATGATCGTCGAAATGGTTGCAAATGGATTGTTAAATACCGAGTCTCAGGGGGGCTAAATGGAAAATTCAGAATATAGGGACCTAGTTGTAATTATCCGAACTTGAGGGGTAGTTTTGTAAAAATGCCAAAACTATTAAAAAGCCCTAACTTCCCCGATTCAGTTTTCTCCTCCCCGACCCTTTTGTATCTGCCTCAACGCCGCCCGCAGCAAGCAAGCCAAAGTGAGCGGTTCCCCGTCGCCACCGCTGCAAGCCTAGCCTCGCCTTCTCCTTCTTCTTCTTCGGTGCACACGAAGGAGATGTCGCCACCCTCGTGCAAGCTAGCCGTGCCCCACGCCTGTCTGTTCTCGCGCCGCAGCCTTTCCCCGCGCATTTTTCTTCATCTCCATCTTCTGCGCCTTACTCCTCTTCGGCACACACGAAGGAGAAGCCGACTTTCCCCTCTCCGGCGCACACAAACAAGACGTCGCAACTTCTCCTCGCGTGAACCCTAGGCCGACGATCAAGGTAAGGGTTCTCTTAATGAGTTGGCTGTGATAGGATGGAATTGGTTGTGATAGGAGATCAACTTGTGTAGAGGAGTTGGTTTCTGAGATTGCTCAGTTTTGTTTTGGGATTTTTGCTAACCTTAATTAACTGAATTCATGTTGCCGTGAGCATGTGTGGTGCTTAGGGTTCTTATGAGTTGGATTAGTAGGGATAACCTAATTTCCGAATCAGATCATGTATTCTTCTTATATACATATAGCAATTTGATTTTGGAGTATTCTGTTTGGAAGTTGATTTGGTTCTAAGTGTTGCCGCAAGTTGTGTTTTGGTTGTAATTTGGGGTTTTGTCCAAGTAAGAAGATTGGTTGGATTGAGGTTATTGTATTTTTCTGGTTTAGTGGAGCACTGCCGTGAGCTATGATAGTTGGGTAATTAATATGGTATTTTGGTTTTGGATGATTCCTTTGGGCTATTAGTGGATTAGGTTAACTGTTAATGTTATGTGTTGGAATTAGTTTCCGTTCAGTTGGATTATGATTAGGGTTTAAGCCTAATGTAGTTTGGTGGTTAACTTAGCCATTTTAATAATTGTATAAATAGCTAAAGTTATGTCCTTGATACAGGACCTTGATTTTTGGATTCGTTCGGTTGATCGTGAAGAGGTTTTTCGGTCACGTTCTTCAATAAAAGGCGGACACTTCTCCTTTGTATTCGAGTAGTTATTTTACCTTAAAGCATGACTATTTTTATGTCTAGTAGGTTGCTTGACCTTATTCCTTGTCGTTTGTTATTTTAACATCTCTGTTGATACTTATTCTTCGTTGATCTTCGAGTATTCCCAATTCGTATCTGTACAGTCCTCTGTTGGTTTTCTGTTCTGTAAAGTACCGCTTGTACGCGAGTACTTAGAAGTCCATTAAACACAATTAGGTTTATTTGGCATTAGAAATATCCTACCTATTAGTGTAGGTGCATAATCGTTGGTTTGCGATTTCTGATTGGTTGTATTGATGCATCGTATACTCGTTGGATTTTATTACATCGTTGTTTCTCCGGTTGTTCGTGCATCGTATAACATGCACCATACTTGCACGTTGTATACTAACGACTGTTGGGCTTACATTTGGTTAAGTCGTCGTTAGTCATATTGTTGCTCGATTCACCCAACCACTTGTTGTCGTGGTAGTTGTTAGAGTGCGATCATTTGTCCTGTTATGCTAAACAGTGGCACCCTCACCGTTGTTTTAGAGGGATATTAGAGCCGTTGGCGGCTCACCCTCACCGTTGTTTTTAGAGGGATATTAGAGCTGTTGGTGGCTCCCCCTATGTATCGGGGTTTTTGGAGTAGTTGGCTCCCCAGCATCTTGTCCACTCAACCACACCTTTGTGGTATTTGTTGTTGGAGTGCGTACAGTTATCACAGCCCTACCCACTCGGTCCACAGATGTGATATGTTGGCGGCTTGACTGGCGTCAGGGGTGACACATGTCATTGCA
This sequence comes from Boesenbergia rotunda, assembly GCA_024364735.1. Lineage (NCBI taxonomy): Eukaryota > Viridiplantae > Streptophyta > Magnoliopsida > Zingiberales > Zingiberaceae > Boesenbergia > Boesenbergia rotunda. The sequence continues at coordinate 207,132 of JAGFNQ010002696.1, forward strand.
TCATGTGCATACATATTTCGTTTATACATTTTTCCTGTGATTGTTGCATTTATATGAGCTATGGTTGTTGCACTTGATTGACATGCATGAATATCTTGATTTTACTGTTGTTGTGTTGTATTATACCTGTTTATATGTTATTCGGTTTTATAACCTGTTGTTTGATATATGTTATGCATGTTTAGGTTCCTATATTCCTTATGGACTGTACCCTGTTGGATTCTCTACTTGTTATATCCTTTATTATGCCATGCTTATTGTCTAATCATATACCCGCAGAGTCTGCCCAGACTCACCACCCCTGCTTTCTTTTTTTGTTGTTTCAGATAGCAGGTAGTCATATTTCTTGGAGCCAGGAGAGGATCCAGTCGCCAATCCCTCAGTTCCACCGTGTCGGTTTTGATTTGGTTTGATCTAGTGTCTGAGTTGTTTCCGCAGTTAATTTTATTTGTCAAGTATCGATTGGTTTTGTCGTTATTACTGGTATGTAAACTTTCTTTATGTTTATGATGGCCGAGCCATCCATTTATTTTGTTTCGTTATAAACTGCGTGGATGTGTCTTTTATTTATTATTGTGATGCTAGTCGCTTGTAGCTGAGCTATATTGGTGGAGAGTGTTTGTATATTTGCCCCATATTGTCCGCCGTACAGGGGAGATACTGTCCGATTTTCGAGGAAACATGTGCCTCTGGGGTCGTGACAATTTTTGGTATCAGAGCCAAGTTTTGCGAGTTCCTTTGGGATCTGTGGATTTTTATGATGTTGTTTTTGGTGCGTCAGTTTGTCGAAGTTTTGCGATGTTTTGGTGTCTGTGGGTTTATGAAGTTGTTTTACGAGGTCAAACTGTATGTTACAGATTTGTTTATTTTTGCGGAGTCTTTTTCTTGAGGGTTGACGAAGTTGTTTTGTTTTCAAGGTTTATCGGTATTTTATGGATTTGGTTGTATTTTACGGAGTCATTTTTGTGACGTGTGTTTTGAGACTTGGCAGCGACGGAACTTCTTCAGGCTACAAGAGGTATGTTTTCAGTGATCGTACTATCTTTGGTATTCACTACCTAGTTGGGGTTGGTTGATAATTTCCAAATTAGTTGGATTGCGTATCTGGTCCTACACTTGTTAAATAGTTATTCATCGTTTGGATTCTAGCTTAATAGCATGTAGAGGGGTCATGAAAGCGAACAATTAATGCGTTGGGGATTCGCCCTAGATAAAAAGGGGTAATCTTGAGATCATTTTTCTCCTCTATTTCTACATCAAGGTTGCTCTAAGTTCCTTGATTCTTTGATTTGGACACTAGACAATAGGGATTATTTCAGATAGAACCCTGACCGCAGCCTTGGAAGTTGTAATTGTTTATACTCTGGGAGAAAACCCTGGTTAGCAGTAACCAATTCGAAAAATGTCCTCGGGCATTCAGATAGAACCGAAGGTGAAGTCTCCTCCACCTCTGATAATGATCCAGCCTCACTGACATTTTCTCCAGTAGTAAATTTCTGGATGTAAGACAACTTGCTCAACAACCCACATTTCAAGAGAATGGCATCTACTTCCTTCTGAACAAGAATACTAATGTTTGTCTCAATAGCAGAGGTTATTTTATTAACATAACCTGCAGCCACTTCCTGTCCTACTAGTGGCTGCTGAATAGCGGAAAAGCAATTGATGAGGTAGATTTTGGTTGAAGTTTCAATTGTTGGAACTTGGATGGCTAGAGAGGGGGGGGGGGGTGAATATATCCAAACACAAAAATCACTTTCACTTAACAGATTTCTGCACTTCAAGGGTTAGTAGCACAGCTGAAGAAATGCAAAACAGAGTAGAACTGCAAAAATGAAAAGCAATCCAAAAACGTTAACAAGGAGGGTTTACTGTTGAGGCAATCGGCCCTTGAATGATTGGAAGATCATGGTTTTAATGAGTGGGCAAATAGGTTTAAAGTTAGAGTGTTATGTTGTATTTGATTTGTGTGATTGAGTTTGCAGGACTTGACAAATCACACTTGGTGGACCTATCCGAGGGACGAGAGCCGAGGGAGGAGAGCTCCAAGGGCAAGCCGGGAAGTGGACTTCAAAGGGCACACGTGAAGGGTGGCATGGAGGCAAGCCAAGGGAAGGCTTGTGTGCGCATCCGAGGGACGATAGCCAGAGGAAGAGGACTTCAAGGGGTGAGCCAAGGGAGCAGACCTGAAGGCACACGCGAAGGAAAAGGTTTGAAGTGGCTGGAGCTGAGCTGGGAGGCAGGGCAGTCGACTGGCCCGAAGGCAGTCGACTGCCAAAACCCACAGAGAGTTCGCAGCCTCGGACCAGTCGACTGGCCTTGGGGCAGTCGACTGGTATACCCCAAAACTAATCGTTGGCTAGCTGTTTGCTAGCCGTTGGCCAGCATTTACTGCTGGGCCAGTCGACTGCCCCAGGGGCAGTCGACTGGTGGGCGTCTGGACAGACTGCGAATCTGTCATTTTCACATATAAAGGAGGCCTCGTTACACGTGTCTATACAGTTCCGTACAGTAACGAAGTGCTGCCAAATTGTAGAGTGATTTCTTGCTTCCTCCATCATCTTTCTACACCTGTAAAGAGGAAGCTTTTGCTGTAAAGGTTTCTCCACCTCAAGGAGACTTTTCGATAGTGAAAAGTGGTGCTCGCGGCGTGGATCCTTGGATTAGTCACCCATCTGGGTGGATACCAAGTAAAAGAATTTTTGTTAGCATTGTTATTGTCTTTACATATTATTTCCGCTGCGCTAACATCTGTGTAGAGATCAAACGATCAAAGAAAGTGCATTCACCCCCCCTCTGCACGCCCACATCGATCTTTCAGTTGATATCAGAGCCGGTGCGTTTTGGAAGATCTAACAATCAACCAGAACATTTGTAATGGCGTTTCAAGAGGGATACTCCACAGCACGACCACCATTCTTCGACGGCAACGACTTCGCGTACTGGAAAGGTAGAATGCAGTACTATCTTATGATTGACATAGAAACTTGGATAAGTGTTGCAGATGGCTTCGAGGCGCCCGTCGATGAAAGAGGAGATCCTACCCCTATGAGAACATGGTCTAAAGAAGTGATGAAAAGGGCGCAGTCAAATGTCAAGGCCACCACTACACTGCAGTGCGGGCTCTCGAAGGAGCAACTGAACAAGGTGGGGCCATTCAAGAGCGCCAAAGAGCTATGAGACAAGTTGGTAGAACTGAACGAGGGGACAAACGAGTCCAGAAGAGCCAAGAAGGACTTGTTGGTGGCCCAACTGCAATCCCTCTCCATGAAGAGCAACGAGACCGTCAGTCAGCTGCATGGAAGGGTAAAGGAAGTGATCAACGAGCTCCATGTAATTGGAGAGAAAATTGAAAACCGGGACATTGTTAGGTATGTCTTACAAGCCTTCCCGAGAACCATCCTATGGGCATCCATGGTTGATGCTTACAAGGTATCGAGGGACTTATCCTTAGTTAAATTAGACGATCTATTTTGTGAATTTGAACTGCACGAGCAAACTAACATTTCGGCAAAAGAGAAAGGTATTGCTTTTGTTGCAAAAAAGGAGAAGAAGAGGAGAAAGGAGAAGAAGAAGGTGATCTACTCATCATCCTCGGACTCAGAGGAGTCAAGTGCTTCTATGGACAGTGACCAAGAGGCCTTTATGGTAAGGAGATTTCGTAAAGCATTTAAAAGTTTTTCTAACAAATCATATGCTAGGAAAGGGGCCAAAGGTAAGGGTAAGGCCAAGGAGATAATCTGCTACAACTGTCATCAAGAGGGACATATGAAGAATGAGTGTCCCCAGTTGAAGAAGAGGGAGGACAAGAAGGAAGAGAAGAAGAAGAATGACAAGAAGAAGTCAAAGGGAAAGGAGAAGAGTGCCACGAACCTTAAGACGACATGGGACGATCCCTCATCCTCAGAGGAAGAAGAAGAGCAAGTCTCCCACTTCGCTCTTATGGCACAAGATGATTCAGACTCTTCAGACGATGAACGAAGCTCAAGTAGTGAAGATGAGAGCTCCTCTACCTCATCATCATCAGAGTCAGAAGCTTCGGTAAGTGAGGTATACCACTTACCCTCTTCTACCTTAGTGAAAATTATCTCTAGCACGAACATGGATTTAGCTAAGGCTAAAAGTAGAATTAAGGACCTTAAGGAAGAAATTGCCATGCTTAGAGTAGAAGCTATTAAACTTAAAGATTTGCATGCTAGCTCTACCTCTTCACATGTTTCACATATTGAAAATGAAAATAAGGAGTTAAGGCAACAAGTAAATAACCTCACAAAGGCCCTAAGGAAATTCCAAGTAGGATCTAGTAACCTAGACATGATCATAAACAGTCAAAGGGCTGTATATAACAAGGTCGGACTGGGTTATAGGCCTAAAACTAAGGAAGTAGCATTCGTCTCACTTACCGGTAGGATTGGTGCATCTAGGAGACTAGGGGGTAGGGGAACCACAAAGAAGGTATGGGTACCTAAGAAATTTTTAAATGATTCTTCTGGATCAAAAATATGGGTACCAAAAGAGTGTGTTTTTCGTTTTTAGGTAAAAGTGAAGGAGACCCCAACCTTGTGGATAGTAGATAGTGGATGCTCAAGACACATGACCGGAGATGTGAGCAAGTTCACCACTATTAGCTACTTAAGAGAAGGGACCGTCTCCTTTGGGAACAGTGGAAAGTTAAGGATCATTGGTAGAGGCACAATCGAGGTATCTTCCACTATTTCAATTCATAAGGTACTTTTAATTAAGGATATGAAGTTTAATTTATTAAGTGTAAGTCAATTATGTGATGCCGATTTTAGAGTAGAATTTCATGCTAAGAAATGTGTAATAAGATAAAGTGAATCAAACACTATCATATTAGAAGGGTTTAGAGAGGCAAACTTGTATTATCTTGATCTATCTTATGCTACTAACAATGTTGTTAAGTATCTCATGTCCAAAGAAGAAGAAGGGTGGCTATGGCACCGGAGACTTGGACACGTCAACATGAGGAGCATTGCAAGAGTGGCCAAGGAAGAATTGGTGAAGGGGCTCCCAATGATCAAGTACGAAAAGAACAAGCTGTGTGATGCATGCCAAGAGGGTAAGCAATCCAAAGCATCACACAAAGGTAAAACTTTAATTACCACTTCTTTGCCTCTAGAACTTTTACATATAGACTTGTTTGATTGCTATAGTACTCCATCACTTGTAGGGAGTAAGTACTGCTTAGTGATAGTAGATGACTTTTCTAGGTTTACTTGGGTCTATTTCTTGAAACATAAGGATAATACCCTAGATATATTTATAGAATTTTGTAAAAGGGTAGAAAACGAAAAGAACATCAAAATAAACCGAATTAGGAGTGACCATGGTGGGGAGTTCCAAAATGCTAGTTTCACACAATTTTGTGTTGAAAATGAGTACAAGCATGAGTTTTCATGCCCTAGGACTCCTCAACAAAATAGGGTAGTTGAGAGGAAAAACCGAACCCTACAAGAAGCTGCTAGGACTATGCTTAATGCATATTCTCTTCCTAGCTACCTTTGGGCTGAAGCGGTTAACACCGCTTGCTATATCCAAAACCGGGTGTTGGTACATAGGTTTTTAGGAAAAACACCCTTTGAACTTTGGAATGGAAGGGTACCCCAAGTCCATTATTTTAGAGTCTTTGGATGTAAAGTTTACATCTTAAACACCAAAGACGACCTAAGAAAATTTGAGTCAAAAGCCGATGAAGGAATCTTAGTAGGGTATTCATTGACTAGTAGGGGTTATAGAGTGTACAACAAGAGGACAAAAGTAATTGAGGAGTCCTCAAATGTCAAATTTGATGAAACCACTAGTACTTACCCTAGAAAGGCTTCTATTGATAAGAATATAGAAGAAATCCAACCCCTTGCCCAAAGACTTCAAGACCTACATTTGGAGGGCAATGATCAAGGGGGAGTAAGAAACACACTAGAGGATGAGAAAGAAGGAGTAAATGAACCTACAACCTCTAGACCCTTGAGACATCACCATGATCATCCCATTGACCAAATTGTGGGTGATGTCACTCAAGGAGTAGGACTAGGTCATACTTTAGGGATCAAACTAGTCAAATAGCTCTAATCTCCCAATTAGAACCCAAGACCATTGATGAAGCATTGGGAGATGTTGATTGGGTCTTGGCCATGCAAGAAGAGCTAAACTAATTTGAGAGAAGTGAAGTATGGGAGCTAGTTCCTAGACCCACTGATTGTACCATTGTGACCACTAGATGAGTCTTTAGGAACAAATTAGATGACCAAGGTAAAATCACTAGGAACAAGGCTAGATTGGTAGCTAGAGGGTTTAACCAAGTTGAGGGATTTGATTATGATGAGACCTACGCCCCCGTAGCTAGGTTAAAATCAATTAGAATTCTACTAGCCTATGCCGCTCACATGGGTTTTACACTCCACCAAATGGATGTGAAATCGGCATTCCTTAATGGGATCATTAAGGAAGAGGTTTATGTACAACAACCCCCCGGGTTTGAGGACCCTAACTATCCAAGACACGTATTTAAATTAAGAAAAGCCTTATATGGATTGAAACAAGCTCCCCGGGCTTGGTATGAAAGGCTTTCTTCATTTTTGGTGTCTAAGGGGTTTAGGAGAGGAACAATTGACCCTACATTGTTCCTAAAATCTAAGGATAAGGACATATTTGTTGCCCAAGTCTATGTAGACGATATCATTTTTGGGTCAACAAATAATGACTTCCTACAAGAATTCATCAAGTGTATGGAAGATGAATTTGAAATGAGTCTTGTAGGAGAGTTAACCTTTTTCATAGGCCTTCAAGTCAAGCAAACTAACGAAGGTACACATGTTTTTCAAACCAAATATGCTAAGGAGATGCTTAAGAAATTTGGTTTAGAACATGCTAAGGAAGCATCTACACCCATAGGAACTAATGTGAAAATGGATAGTGACCTTGAAGGCAAAATGGTAGACTCTAAACAATATAGGAGCATGATTGGTAGTCTCCTATACCTAATCGCTAGTAGACCCGACATACATTTTGCGGTATGTATGTGTGCAAGGTACCAATCTTGTGCCAAAGAGTCCCATTTGATTGTAGTCAAAAGGATCCTAAGGTATATGAAAGGAACACTAAATGTCGGACTTTGGTATCTTAGAACCCCAAATGTTGACCTAATTGGATACACCGACTCGGACTATGCGGGTTGCAAGTTAGATAGGAAGAGTACAAGTGGAGGGTGTCAATTCCTTGGGTCTTCTTTAGTTAGTTGGAGTAGTAGGAAACAACCATGCGTTGCCCTATCAACAACGGAAGCAGAATATGTGGCAATGGGTGGATGTGTTTCCCAACTCCTTTGGATCATGCACACCTTAGAGGACTATGAGCTTCATTACACCAAGGTTAAAGTCTTGTGTGATAATGTAAGCACGATCAACCTAACTAAAAATCCGATTCACCATTCTAGAACAAAACACATTGAAGTGAAACATCACTTCATTAGAGACCATGTGGCAAGGGGAGACATAGAATTACACTATGTTGAATCAAAGTCGAACCTAGCCGACATCTTTACCAAGTCTCTTCCCGAATCGGAGTTTACATCCTTAAGAAGAGGCCTTGGAATGTGTTTTGTGGAAGTATAGAATGAACTTGGACACATTAGCTTTGAAAAAGGGTGCTTGATCCATTAGGGTGATACATTTGGCTCACTTGTGCTTGTGGCACATTGTTGAACCATTAAAAGTATCAAAATATCAAAACTAGACCAACTATGGGGGAGACAAGTGTTTAATCAATAAACACTTTGCCAAAGATCATAGTTGGACAGTTTAAAACTTTGAAAACCATTTTATGTTTTACATACTATGCCATGCTTTTAAAAGTCACATATTTGCAAAATTGGTTTCAAAGGTTGATACAAAATATAGTGTTTTTCAAAACTTTTGGGTTTTTATCAAAAGACATGCATGTTTGACATTTTATATGGTTTAATATTTTTCCCTGATAGAGTATAACATTTCAAACATGTATGCAAAATTTTATAATTTTTGGAATTTTTTGAAATTTTATGGGAGTTTCTGAAATTCGACAGAAAAGCTAAAATTTCAGACTGATGCCGTATCAGTCGACTGCCCTATGGGCAGTCGACTGGCACAGCCATTTTCAGCTGCTGTGAGAAAATTCAGAAATCAATAATCCTCGTATTTGATGCCATAGGGTTTGGTTGCTTGAGGCAATCATTTTGATGGTGTCAAAGGGGGAGAATGGGTGGTTTAAGTTAGAATTTTGACTTAAAATGGATGATTTTAGGTATTTTGTCTAACCTAGACCTTGAAAGGTTAAAATTTGGAGAAAAGACATGGATTAAGGGGGAGGTACCTCTTAGGTTCGGATATGTCTTACAATCTTATTGATGTTATTAAGTGGAAACTTAACTTGGAATATGATTAGAATTGAAACTGTGGAGAGGACATAGGTTAAGGGGGAGGTTACCTCTTAGGGTTATTATGTCTCATAATGTTTCAATTGCTATCTTTTGTTATTGCTATTGCTGTTACTTATCTCTAACTTAAACATATTGCCACACATCAAAAAGGGGGAGATTGTTGAGGCAATCGGCCCTTGAATGATTGGAAGATCATGGTTTTGATGAGTGGGCAAATAGGTTTAAAGTTAGAGTGTTATGTTGTATTTGATTTGTGTGATTGAGTTTGCAGGACTTGAAAAATCACACTTGGTAGACCTATCCGAGGGACGAGAGCCGAGAGAGGAGAGCTCCAAGGGCAAGCCGGGAAGTGGACTTCAAAGGGCACACGTGAAGGGTGGCATGGAGGCAAGCCAAGGGAAGGCTTGTGTGCGCATCCGAGGGACGATAGCCAGAGGAAGAGGACTTCAAGGGGTGAGCCAAGGGAGCAGACCTGAAGGCACACGTGAAGGAAAAGGTTTGAAGTGGCTGGAGCTGAGCTGGGAGGCAGGGCAGTCGACTGGCCCGAAGGCAGTCGACTGCCAAAACCCACAGAGAGTTTGCAGTCTCGGACCAGTCGACTGGCCTTGGGGCAGTCGACTGGTATACCCCCAAAACTAGCCGTTGGCTAGCTGTTTGCTAGCCGTTGGCCAGCATTTACTGCTGGGCTAGTCGACTGCCCCAGGGGCAGTCGACTGGTGGGCGTCTGGACAGACTGCGAATCTGTCCTTTTCACCTATAAAAGGAGGCCTCGTTACACGTGTCTGTACAGTTCCGTACAGTAACGAAGTGCTGCCAAATTGTAGAGTGATTTCTTGCTTCCTCCATCATCTTTCTACACCTGTAAAGAGGAAGCTTTTGCTGTAAAGGTTTCTCCACCTCAAGGAGACTTTTCGATAGTGAAAAGTGGTGCTTGCGGCGTGGATCCTTGGATTAGTCACCCATCTGGGTGGATACCAAGTAAAAGAATTTTTTGTTAGCATTGTTATTGTCTTTACATATTATTTCCGCTGCGCTAACATCTGTGTAGAGATCATGTAACGACCCGACCCGTCTACCGGCCCATTTACCGGCCCATTTACCGGTCCTCACGACCGTCGTACCGTCGTACCATCGACCATCGACCGTGCCGTTACTCATACTAGGTCTTCCCACCCCTGGGTGTGGATTTTTGCCTTCCCAGGATTCGAACCCTAGACCCAGGCTTAAATCTAATTCTTTATGAATCCTGAATACCAATTGAGCTATAGTAACGACCCGACCCGTCTACCGGCCCATTATCGCCCATTTACCGGTCCTCACGACCNAACATTACTATCCTGGCATAATGCATAACATGAATGAATGCATGAGCCAAATGCATATACATAAGGATGCTTACTTTTAAAACCATACTTTTAAATACTTAAACATCATCATTACATCATTGGGGGTCCCCGGCTTGTACCACATACATACATCATAAGCGCACATCCCTAAGTAAATACGAGGTAGCGAGCCCCGACCTACTAGGGTAAGGACAGCATAGTCGGTAGTCCCAGAACCGGGGCGTTCTTAAGGTGGCCATCCATGTTGCACAACTTCGGTAGTGCCAGAACCGTGGACAGCATAGTTGGTAGTCCAGAACCGAGGCGTTCTTAAGGTGCCCATCCCTTGGGCCCATACTTCGGTCCAGTACAAGCCCATTCATAAAGTAAAATACTTCATATGCCTCATCATTCATACATCATGGCATGCATCTTTATTCATAAAACATGGCATGCATCTTCATTCATAAACATAACATGTGTAACGACCCGGCCCGTCTACCGGCCCATTTACCGGTCCTCATGACCGTCGTACCGTCGTAGCGTCAACCATCGACCGTGTCGTCATTCATAAACATGGCATACACCTTTATTCATAAAACATAGCATGCACTTTCATTCATAAACATAACATACATCTTCATTTATAAACATAACATGCATCTTCATTCATAGAACATGGCCTACTTATATAAACATCATTCTTATTTCTAGTGCTTGCATGATCATGGCATATAAGGTAAGCATTGCATTATATTCATTGAACATGACATGTTTGCATAGACAATTATCCTAATCCATAGAGTTTGTATGATCATGATATATATAAGGTAAACATTGCATTTCATACATAAGCATGGTATTCATCCCAAGCATACCTAAGTAGGACTTCCATAAACATACTACCTACCCTTCAAGTGCATGGCATAAAACACAAGACATTCATAAATAAATCCTATTAAGCATGGCATCCAATCAAAAACATAAAACATAAAACATAAAACATGGTGCTTAGGGTTAGGGGTATAGGTAACTTAATTTCTACCACATGCTTGAACCTTTATATATACTTCATAAATAAGTATAAACCATCATTCTTCAAACCCTAACTCCTCCCAAATCCTATTTACCTTGCTTGACCAAAACCTATAAGGAAGGGTTCCATCATTCAACTAACATATAAGATAACATAAGGTAAAGAAACAACCATACATTACCTATAAGACCATGGGAAGCCATTAGGGCTCATGATTAGGGTTATCTCTAACCTTTAGCCCTCCTTCTTAGGGCTGGCCGAAACCCTACAAGGCCATGGTTGCATGGAAAAATTCCATAAAATCCCCAATCAATCATTAAACACCAACCATACCCTACCATAGGGGTCATTGGACCCCTTACTTGAGGTAAGCCCTAACTTCTTGCCCTAGAACTCTCTTGGCCGAAACTTCTAGGGTCACAAGACCTTGTGAAAATTCACACAATTTACTTTAAACCTCCTTTTGAATCATGGGGATACCCAAAGTACATACTTGAAAGGTTAGGCCCAATCCTAACCAAGGAATCATGGTGAGAGTCCCAAACCCTAAGGGGTCTTTAGGGTACTCCAAAAATTCCCCAAAAATTATATTTATTCTATATTCATCATGGTAACACATTAGAAAGCATGAGAGGGATTTTTGACATCTCCTTGGACCCAAATCCCATAGTGGCTGAAACCTTTAGGGTTAGGTTCATGGGTTTTCTCTTTTTTCCCCAACATAAAATCGCATACAAGACTTTCATATCATGTTAAACTTCAAGAAAAGCCATTATACCACAGGTGAGGGAGTCTTACCTTAGGGTATCTTGGTTTTAGACCTTAGGTTTGGGAGAAGGATGAAGACCTTTGTGCTTTTTAACCACCTCTAGCCTTTGTAACCTTGAACAAGAATCTTGGATCTTGAAGGAGTGGACTTCTTGTGGACTTTTTCCCAAGGAAAACCCCTCCTATGGGGTTCGCCTAGAAGGAGGAAGAAGGAGAAGAAATGTGGCTTGGTGGATGAGGAGAAGAGAAATGAACCTTAATGGTTAAGTTATCTCTTATTTATGCACCATGAAGAGGGGTAAGTGAAGAGACATGGTGCCTTCTCTCATGTGACTCTTCACTTCCTCTAACCTTAACAAGAATTTACTTCATTCCCTCATAGCACTCCCTTGTTAGGTGAATTAGTTAGTGCATGCATGGTTGTAGACTAGGTCCAAGGTTCAATCCTTGGTGAATGCACTTTATTTTTATTTTCTTTTTATTTCATTTTTTTTCCTTATTTTCAAAAATTCTCTAAAACTCACCCATAATCATGCTAAAATTCCTAATTAAGATTCTTTTATATTTATATTGAATTCTACCTAATTAAAATTCATTTTTGGAGCCCATATAAGGCCCATTAGTACTTAAATTCTCAATTTAAATAGGAAAATCATGCTAAAACTCACCCATAATCATACTAATATTCCTAATTAAAATCCATTTATATTTATATTAAATTTTGCCTAAAATCTACCAATAATCATGGTACTAGAAAGCCCATATAAGACCCGTTAGTACTTAGTTTCTCCATTTAAATGAGAAAATGATGGATAACTAGGCTAAAATTCGTACTAGTATCTCTAGGTTCCTCAAAACTATCTAGACATGATCAATATTTTTAAAGAAAATATTGAGAGGATTTTGCGGGTCGTTACAGATTATGATTATGATTAAGTCCTGATCGGGGATTAGGCATGGTATGGAAAATCCTAGTTTGGAGGGCTAAGTGTTGGAAAATCCTAACCTGGAGGGTTAGGTGTGGAAAATCCTAGCTTGGAGGGCTAGGTGTTGAAAAGTCCTAGCTTGGAAGGCTAGGTGAAAAGTCCTAACTTGGAGGGTTAGGTGAAAATTCCCAACTTGGAGAGTTAGGTGAAAAAGTCCTAGCTTGGAGGGCTAGGTTGGATGAAACCCTAGCTTGGAGGGCTGGGTTTGAGTCCCTGGATCGGTCTGGTGACCGATCAGGGATGTTGGCACGCTGCTCCTTCGTGGATCGGTCTGGTGACCCATCCAGTGATGACTGATCGGTCTGGTGACCGATCAGGGAGGGCACAGTGAGGTTGGGAACCTACTGTGTGGCTCCTGATCGGTCCGGTGATCGATGAGGGAGCAGGCCATTGCCCAGTTGCTTGGCTCCTGATCGGTCCGGTGACCAATCAGGGAGCAGGCAGCTTCCTCACTGACTTGCTTCTGATCGGTCTGGTGACCGATCAGGGAGCGAACAGTGAGTTATGTTCCCCCGCTGATCAGCTCCTGAACGGTCTGGTGACCGATCCACGACTTAGGATTTGATTTTTGCAGTTACTATTCACTCAGACTTGGACCGATCAGGCTTGAGCCTGATCGGACAGGGAGCTACCTGATCGGTCTGGTGACCGATCAGGCTTCACTCTGATTGGTCTGGTGACCGATCAGGCTTGTGTCACCACGAGAGCTGGGAGTCCCAGCAAAGCGGTGGATCGATCTGGTGACCGACCCACAAGCCCTGGATCGGTCCGGTGACCGATCACTTTAATTCAAAATGCAGTGTCAGACGCTCTGATCGCATCTAAACGTATTCGATTCTCTGCGCTTAACATCTGATACACGATTTTCTACTTGATATGCTGTGCTAACACTCTGATTAAGCTGCAGGTGACAGGGAAGGATTCAAACACTCAAGGAGAGTCAATGGAGGCCTTTCCTTGGAGCAGATTTGTCTGTTTTCCATCTCAGGTTGCAACGGATGCTGGCGCTGGCTAGAGCTGCTGACTGGGGCTGGTCTGAGGGAAGCTCAGGGAGTCCAGAAGAGCTCAGTGGTGGCTGGTGGTTGCAGGGGAGCAGCTGGAGGCTGCAGTGAGATGGTGTCACCTGGCGCACAAGAGGGAAACAAAAGGAGTGTGTGGAGCAGAGCATGAAAAAGTTCTGGTTGCCTTGGTTTTGTGCTGCAACTTCTTGCTGCGTGCTTGTGCTCTTGGTTGATCATCCACTCTTGAGAAAGCTACTGTGATCTTTGAAGCAACCAGCCCTTGCTTGAGCACTTGGAGGAAGGAACAAGAGGCTTTGAGTCCAACAGCGAGAAGACACGGAGAAAGGGTTCTTGCGTGAGATCATCGCTGGGTGGAGCTCGGAGGAAGCTTGCTGTGTTCTTGTCTGTGCTAAGTGCTAAGTAAGATCTTTCTTATGTTTCATTGTGGTTAAAACTATATCTTTGATTGAAACGCTGTGGAGAGGTTACTCCACCGAGAAGGAGGTTGCTTTCTATCTGGATCTTCCAGGGCTTGATCTGCCGACGATCAAGGGATCGCCCACCTTAAGGGCATGCCAAGGAGTAGGAGCAAGTTATCCCCGAACCTTGTAAACCCTCTTGTTAGCGTCTTGCATTTGTGCTTAGCTTAGGGTTCTAGTTTTTCTGTATACCCCGTTTCTATTCTTTCCGCTGTGCTACTAAACGGTTTAAGTGCAGAATTTTGATAAGTGCTAAAGTTCAAGTGATTGGTTATATTCACCCCCCCCCCTCTCTAGCCATCTGAGTTCTAACAATGAGGACCTCCGCCCCGTATACCAGTTGGAAAGGGCTCTCGCCTGTTCCTTCCCGCGGGGTAGTACGGTAAGACCACAGGATGCTAGGGAGTTCTTCGACTCAGCTGCCCCCAACATGTTCTAGATTTATCTTGAGCCCCCGCAGGATTTCTCGATTGATGACCTCGGCTTGTCCATTGCCTTGCGGGTAGGCCACGGAGATGAAGGACAACTGAATGCCCAACCCTTCCCACCATTCTTTCAGCTTGCGTCATGAGAATTGTCTTCCGTTGTCCAACACCAGTTTGTGAGAGATGTCGTATCGGCAAACAACATCCCTCCATAGGGCTTTCATCACCGCTGCCTCTATGATGTTTGCCAGAGATTCGGCTTCTACCCATTTGGAAAAGTAATCAACGAGAATCAGCAGAAATTTCTTCTGTTGTAGCCCAATGGGAAAGGGGCCTACAATGTCCATTCCCCACTGATCAAAAGGGCAGAACACTGTAGAGACTCTCAAGGACTCAGTTGGGCGGTGAGTCACATGTTGATGACTTTGACAGACCTCACATCCAGCCACGAACTTGAGAGCATCGGTCTGCAGGGTAGGCCAAAAATACCTTGCCAAAATGATCTTCCTTGCTAGGGATTTTCCTCCGATGTGACTTCCATAGATGCCTTCATGTACCTCCCTCATCACGTCGTCGGCCTCCTCCGGCCTGACACACTTGAGGAGAGGTCGTACAAAGGCCCTCCTATATAATTGATTGCCGACCATCGTGAATCTGGCCGCCCGGCGATGGAATAGCCGACTTTCTTGGTCTCTGTTTGGAATGATCCCTCTACGCATGAACTCCACGTTGGGATCCCTCCAATCAGTCCGAGTAACGCTCCCGACTTCTTCTTCAATTTGCGCTACCGTCCCCTCCGTGGCATTAGGTTCATCCAACTGCCAAGTGGATATGGAGCTAGCCAGCTTGGCTAGCTCATCGGCCCGAACATTGTCGGTCCTGGAGATCTTCTGCAGGATAACTTCCATGAAGGAGGCCATTATCTATTCGTAAAGGATATATATTTTTGCAGTCGCTGACACCTGACTTCAAAATCGCCCTTTATCTACTGCGCTACTAGCTGAGAGTCCGAATACAAAGTGACCCGACTGGCACCCATGTGCATAACAGCTGCTTGCAGGCTCGCTAGGATCGCCTTGTACTCGGCTTCATTGTTGGTAGCTTTGAAGTGGAGCCGAATGGACAAATGTAATGTGTTTCCCCGAGGGGAAACCATTAACACTCCAACCCTGCTATGCTAGCTGTTGGAGGACCCATCCCCATAGATCTTCCACATTCCTTCGGCCTCGGCCTCCAGGATGTTAGTGATATGAGAGAAGTGTCCTAAGGCAATCGTCTTATGATTGTAAAACATTTATTGTAATAAATGATAATTCACTATTTGAGTATACATGCTTGTGTATTTGATTGGGATCTTAAACTCATCTACTGAATGTCCGCAATACAACTCACAGCATAAGAGAATTTGTGATGGGATCACAACTAGTGATTATCTCTAAATGCGCAAATGTGAAGTATTGAAAATATCCATAGTCGATGAATTGATAAATACGGACACTATCAATTCTGTTGAGACTAGCATGGGTTATTCTCTAATCAGCTGATTCTCACTGGCTGGTGACATTGGGATGTCCGGAGATAAACATGGATGCTAGTTAAGGGAACTAGTTCATTGGAGTGACTAGCTGTAAAACTTCATATGGAATCTATATATAGAAATGTCAATGAAGTTCTTACTGCGGCTTAAGTGCGATGTTCCTTTGACTTGCGGTGTTCAAGTCATCTTGGACATGGAGACTTATACTTTAACATCTTAAGCAAGCATCTCCAAGGAGGTGTGGACCCAGGATGATTGGGTATAAGCCGAAGTGCCCGAAGATGTTTGAACAGCCTACAAAGGATTCACCACTCCTTGCGAGGAGATGTATACCCAGGCCTATCGTCGGATTGTTACTCAAAGCCTCTGGCCAGAGCATATCATGTTTAGAGTGCGAGTCTCTAAAATACATGAGAGTAATTAGAAATCCAAAGGACGAGAAAGATACTACTTGGGCTAGGTGTGACGTAGTCAGTCTACTGGGGACTGACACAAACAGACCATGTCCTGAACCAAGTGGGTATAAGATGGTGAAGGGAATGAGGCACGATTCATTAGAGTTGCTGAAGGGTTTCAGAATTCTCTCTGAAGTCAACCGTTGATCTTTCGATTAATTGGGGGTCATGATGTACTACTAGGTGCCACTCATGATCGTTCTATAATTAGTTGATTATAGACGGCCAACATAAATCGAAAGCCTATTTAGTCACACACACTACGAGTAATCCGAGGGATTTAAAACGAGTTGAAAATTGGATTTTCCAATCAAGAGAAATAAGTCGAATCTGAATTAATCAGAGGCGCAATGGAAGCTTAAAATGGCTAAGTCTTTTGAAGGCTTATCGGGCGAATTAAATGAGTTTAATTCGCGATCGGTTCGACCCGGTTTGGCCGGCCAAAGAGGGTGCCAAACCCCTTTGGATTGGCCGGCCACAATAATGGGGATAAACCAATTTATTTGGTTTAATTAATAAAATAAATCTAGCGTGATTTGTTTTATAAATTTATGGATAAATAAATTGATATATAATGAAATTTATATAAAGAGATTTATAAAGAAATTTGTAGAAATTTATTCTTTTTATGGAAATTAAAATGAACCATGAATTGGTTTAATTTTAATTTATAAAATCAATTATGAATTGATTTTTCCATAATAAGAAAGTTTATAAATTTCTTATAAAATTTATTCCATAATAAAAGAAGAGAAAGTATTTATTTTATTATAAAGTTAGTTATAATAAAACTTGGCTTAAACGAAATAATTAATAAGAGAATTTATAGGATAAATTTCTTATGAAAAATTCCGTTAAAGAGGAGACTTGGCAAGGGAGAAGCAACTATATAAAGGAACCAAAGGCAAGCCCTTAATTCCAATCAATTAATCAAGAGATTGTTGCTCTCTCTCTCTCTCTACACGCCTCTCTCTCTCTCTAGGGTCGGCGCCTCTCTCTCTAGGGACGGCTCTTTCTCTCTCCTCCCCTAGGGCCGGCGTAACTCCCAAGGTGGGCGTGAGCTTCTTCCACCAAGAAGACCCCGAAGAAGAAGAAGCGGATCGCGTCTCCTTCCTTCCCTCCCGGAATTTGGATTCCAACTCTTGGTGGTTAGTTTCCTTTCTTCTTTCTTGATCTTCTAGTTGTGCCTTTAGAGAATCTAGTAGTTCTCGTTGGCACAAAACTCGTGACTTTGCGAAGTCATCCCGAAGAGAACTCGGCGTGGACGTGAATAGAGGCGAAGCTTCCAATGGACGCTACGGTTTGATCTCGTCCCTTACTTCGAGTTACGCGAGGTACTTAGTAAATTAGTTTACTTTTCCGCAAAGTTTTATTTTATGATCATGTCCACACACCATAAGGTTGTATGCTAGATACGTGGTTAGAATAATTTGAGAAATTATTTTATGCTAATTCTTCCGCTGCACGTAAAAATTTAGAATTTTACGAACCCGTATCCTTGTCAACATGCACCCGGTCCCAACACGGGACGATTTCTAGAATGAAGTCTGAGAGGGCTTGTGCCATGATAGCAGCGTAAGGCTGGTACTCGATACCATACTCGGTTAACTTCGTCGTCCACTTAATCAGCCAACCCGAAGCTTCAGGATTAGTGAGGACTTGGGCGAGTGGGCTGTTGGTGATGACCACAATGGAATGTGCCAATAAATATGACCATAACCTCCGGGCGATTAAGACCAGAGCATAAGCCAGTTTCTCCATCATGGTGTATCGCATTTCGGCCATTTTTAGAAGATGTCCGAAGAAATATATGGGATATTGCACCAGGTCCTATTCTCGAACGAGCGCCGAGCCTAACACTTGCTCTACAGCAGACAAGTAGACAAACAAGGTCTCCCCTTCCACCTGCTTGTAGATGATGGGGAGAGCAGCTAGATAAGTCTTCAACTCTGCAAAGGCCTTCCCACAATGCTCGTCCCACTTGAACTTGGCTGCATTTCTCAGAATCTTGAAGAACGACAAGGTTTTATCTGTGGATTTGGAGATGAATCTGGACAACTCCGTGATTCTTCCATTCAGCCGTTGTACCTCCTTGAAGTTGCGAGGGGCGACATATCCATAATAACTTTCACTTTTTCTGAATTGGCCTCAATCCCCCTCTCTATAACCATGTAGCCCAGGAACCGACCGAAACACTTAGCGGGGTTCAACTTCAGCCTGTTGGACCTTAGGGTGGCGAATGTTTCATCCAAGTCGGCTATCATGTCACCTCCCTTGTCGGTCTTGACTAGTATATCGTCCACGTACACCTTGATGTTTCTCCCGATCTGGTGTCTGAAGACTTTGTCCATCATCCGCTAGTATGTGGCGCCAACATTCCGCAAGCCGAACTGCATGACATTGTAACAATATGTGCCATCAGCTGTCAAAAACGGACTTTCTCCTGGTCCTCATGAGCAAGTGAGACTTGGTGGTAGCCTTGATAGGCATCCAACATTGAGATAAACTCGCAACCGGCTGTGGAGTCCACCAACCGGTCTATCCGAGGCAGGGGATAACAATCATTGGGGCAAGCTTTAATCAAGTCGCGAAAGTCGATGCAAACCCGCCATTTACATCCTGGCTTAGGGACGAGGACTGCATTAGTCAGCCAGGCCAGGAATTGCACTTCTCTGATATGCCCGGCTTTTAATAATTTCTGAACTTCGTCTCAGATAGCTTGATCTTTCTCGGGTGCAAAGTATCTCCGTTTCTGCTTCACAGGTCGGGCTCCCCGCGTAATATGCAGATGGTGCATGGCTAATGCCGGTGGAACTCCTTTGCTTTCTTCAGTGGCCCCGGCGAAGACGTCTTTGTGGCTCCGTAGGCAATCCACGAGACGACTTCTTATCTCCGGCGCAAGGTCGAGGGCGATCCGTGTAACTGCCCCTCCATGTTGAGGGTGAATCTGCACCTCCTCGCTCTTGACCTCCCTTCGTTCTTCCTTGGGTCCTTTGTCTTCTCGCGGGTGGGTGAGATTGATAAGCACCATTTTATTGATTATTTTAATTGCTTAAATCCATGTTTGACCTATGTTTTTATTGCTTAATTATGATTTTACTCTAGGTTTTGGAACTTTATCTCATTTTGGACTTAATTGCAAAATTACACAATTTTTGGATTAATTGGCCACTAATTTTCTGATATATTTTTGTAGGCATGAAAGGATCCTGGACCTAGGGCATATTGGGTCAAACTTGAGTCGGATGTGAACCGGATCGAATTATCAAGCCTACGATTAATCCGGGCCGTTCGATTCAAGAGCGGCTAGATCTGAGCCATCCGGGACGATCTGAAGCAATCCGAGCTAGGGTTAGGGTTGATCAAGCTCTATGATCAAGATCTAAAGGTTTCATCCCAATCGGAGCTAAATCAACCGTTGGATCAAGCAAGGAGGGCTCTAGAGCGTCCATTCACTGATTGAGTTGATCTGGACCATCCGTTGCACATCTGGAGGATCCGAGCTACCACAAGGCAGATCCTGACCCCAGATCATCATCATAAAAGTTTGGCTTAAATCAGATCAAGATCTACCGTTGGATCTCCTCCAATCAATCTGAGCCGTCCAATTCTAATTACTTAAGGAAATTTTTGCAGCAGCTGTTCTTCGTCGCGTCTCCGCCGCTACAGTACCCTTCACCGTTTCTTCTTCGTTTTCCAGTCGATTTTCTTCAATCCAAAGGGGCGCGACCCCTCAATCTTCATCTAGATCAAGAATTGGATCATTGGGGATAGCTAGGGTGGCGAATTCAGCTCAGATTACATCCGGACAGTGGTGTTTGAGGGTTTCGGCATCTCTGCTAACCAACCACTAGTATCTCGTCCACAAGCCATTTCCGACCATCTGAGCCGGCTGTAGGGGTTCTCAGGTGAGCTCAGATGAGTCCCAATTCACCATCGCAGTCCATCCATCGAGATACAAGAGATTGGACTGGAAAATTCCAGCCGAGTGAAGTTTGAGCAAATTCCATCAATCCAAGCTGCGCTCCACTGATTTGCTGTGCTTAGGGGTTCGAGGCCGGCTCTTGATTGACGACCAAGAAAGTCTTGAGCTTAGGGAAGCATTGAGGAGTAGCTTAGTTCTTTAGATTTCAATGTTTCATAGCTGTAATTGGATTTTGGCACTGTTCTGTTTCTGCAGTTTCGTATCAGTAGTTTAATTCCAAGTTTCTGATTCGTTTAGCTTAATTAGGTTGTCAATCTTTAAGTTAGTTAGTTTACAAGCTTGTTTAGATGATAATTAGATTTAATTTCAGTAGTTTGCAATTTATTTCTTGCGTGCCATTTGAACCCTTGCGTATCAGCCCAAATCTGAATTTGCCATTTAGTTTCTGAGATTTTCAAATTGTTTCACTGTTAGTGATGCTAATTCAGTAGGTTAAGTTTGTTTAGATCTTAGCTTCATTTCTTAATCTAGTGTAGCGTGGCAAGATCGAATTTCAGTTTGTTTCCCAGCTGAGCTTGAATATCAATCCCCTGTTTTCAGCTTTCGAATTACTGCATTCAATTCAGTTTACTTCATTTTCATTTATGAAATTGGTTTCGAATTACTTTGTTTCTGCATCCATCTGTGCTTAAATTTTGCATCGATTCATCTGCTTTACAGCAATTATCTTGTACAAACTAGAGATTTGCATTCCTCTCAGTTTTGGCACAAAGGTCTGCAATTGAATTGGACTGAATTCCAATTCTGCAAACCCAGCTCAGTTCAGAAACTTCATGTCATAAGCTTTTGAGTTTCGAATCCATTAAATGGGAATTCGACTTAAGCTTTGCTGATCATAAAAAAATAGCAAATCCATTTTAGTCATTTGCTTGTTTTGTGTCCAAGTTAACTGCTACGTTTTCAGTTTCTGCACACTATCTGTGCTGTTTTCAGTTTCAATTCTGCATTGAGTATCAAGCTGTAAGTCAGCTGCAAATTTCTGAATTCATACCAAGTAATCTTCAGCTTCTCTGCCAATTCGTTTCCTGAATTTTACCGCAGCTTGCATCTGCTGTCCTTGCATCCAAATGGTGATTCTGAAATTCTGCATTTAGGTTATGCCATTCTGCACTCAGGTGCTGCTTAGAATTCTTGCTGCATTCTTGGGCAGTTTCTGCAGAATTAGGAAACGTTTCTAAGCTGATTAGCAAAATTTCGTAGCATCAGTTCCTAGTATCAATAAATTAACTGAATTCATTTTGCTACCTCTGAATTTCTGCAGTTTTCTGCAGAATTGGTGTATCAAGTCTCAATTCTGCATGTGAGGTTTTGGAATTCTGCACTCCATTTAGTTGGAGCATTTGTTTCTCCAGTTTCTGCCAGATTTTTGAATCAATCAGCCAATTGACTTGCTAGTTTGTAGCTTAAGCATTTGTTTTAGTTTTTGGCACTTAAGTTCTCCTTTGCGTACCAAGATTCATTCACTTCTTCCATTTTGTATCAAGTGCAGATTAGGGAGTGATTTGTAGCAAGTTACATGGAACTTCTAGTGTGCCGTGATGTTTGAATTCAATTAGTTTTGCATTCGAATTGTTCTGAACTTCTCTGCATTGGTTTTCCTCTGGACTTTGTAGCTAGTTGTGTAGTGATTGTCCAAAGCTTGATTGCTGAATTTTCATAGATAGCATTTGATCTAAGTCGGCTAGCTTCTGAAAATTGTATCCACTGTTTTGTTGCATCTTTGCTTCGTATTTGTTGCTGAATTTGAGATCAGATTCACTTTCTAAAAATTGCTTAAGTTCTTTAGATGAATAAGTGGTCCTTTTGATTGAATGATAACTTGCTATCACTTGTTCAGATCCATGGTGGAGTTTTCCTTTATTTTCATTGTGATTCCATTTCTATTTAGAACCAAACCCAGATTACATTTGAAACCCATAAACGCAAACGACACCTAAATACAAGCGCAAATCAAACAACTCTCAACTAGTCCCTGAGAAAAATACGACCTGTGGCCCCTATATTACATTTCCATATTTTTGATTGTAAAAAGGGTTTCCAGCAATTCATTCATTCATATTTAAATTTGATGAGCCCATACATTTCGTGACAAATTAATTAGTATATTTGGGCCCGTCAAATTTTTGGCGCCGTTGCCGGGGAAGCAACTAGTTGATTTGTTTGATTTTTGCTTGTATACTTTTAGACATATCATTGGGTTCTATTTTATTGTGCTGTATTTTTGTATACGGTTGCTGCCATTTTTTCTTGTTTGATTTGTGACAGGGCTGCAAGATTCAAAATGAATTCAACGGAACAATCAGAAATAGTGAAGGCACTGGAGGAGATAAGAAATGTGATAAAGGAGTGGGACTACCAACTAGAACGTAAAGCTCAGTCATCTACTTATCAGAAGCTACCTCAGCCACAATTTCAGCCACTCCAAGAATTCCAGCAGCCATATTTTGATTTCCAGCAGCCCCATTTGAATTTTCAACACCCGAATGATCAATTTCAGCAGCCCTATCCTAATTTTCAGCAACCAAACTTTCAGTTTCAGCCACCATTTCAACAATTGGAGCCACCACCGCAAGATTTCCAACAATTTCAGCCACATTCCAGCAATTTCCAGAATTTCCAGAATTTTCAGAACGGGCAGCCAATTTTCCAGAATTTTCAGCCCAGTTTTCAGCAATTTCAGCCCAATTTTCAGCCTACATTTCAGCATTTTGAACCTCAATTCCAGCAATACAATCAAGGGCAGCAAGTGTGTCAACCATTTCAGCAAGATCTGCCTCAAAACCAGCCATTTTATCAGCCCACACAGCCCTTGAATCAAAATTTTCAGCCTTACAACCAAGGGTTTCAAAATCAGAATTTTCAGCCCTTGCCACAGAATTTTCCACACCAAAATCAGAACTTTCAAGGGTACAACTTCCAGCAAAGTTTTCAAGAATATCAGCCCTTTAATCAGCCTCAACAGCCATGTTTTTAACCAAATCAGCAAGCTCAAAATTTTCAGTCTACTTCATCCTTTCAAAATCAGTCAAGGAGCTATGCTAACCAAGGAGGCTTTGAGAACCTTAATGAGAATGAGGCTCAACAACAAAGGTGGGAGGAGATGGTTCAACAAGTTTTACTATATCAACAACAAGAGAAACAAAGGCAAGCCCAAAAATCAGAACAATCCCTCGGAGTTGGTTTTATATCAGTTCAAGGTGACCCTAGTGTATGGCCAAGTCCTTCTTCAAGTAATCTTGCACATTTGATAGAAGAAGAAGATGACGTACTCATTAAAGTCTGGGCACCTAGAGCATGCATTCCTCAGGAGACTCCTATTCAAAATCCAATTCCAAATTTTTCAGCTCCAGAAGAAGAAACTGAAGCTCCACAGGACCATTCTAGACTTTTATTTTCTGATGATAGCATTATTGATGGTCCTAATTTTTCTGACACTGTTGTTGCAGATATTACAGGAGAAGCATGCAGAGGAGATGATTCCATAGGTGTAGGGGATTGCACTAAGCCCCAGGGACCACCACAAGATTTAGAGAATGAACCAGAAAGTGTAGGGACTTGCATGGTGGAAGCAAGCGCCCAAGGATCACCAGTTGAATGTCCACCAGAGCCTGAGGCTGAAGAGGAACATGAACTTGACCAGGAGGAGACCACAGATACATCTACTATTATAGAACCTCCAGGTATTATCCAGCATGCTCAGGTAAGTATTTCTCCTCCTTCTTCAGAAAAATTCAGTGAGGTACCTAGGGATGACTTTATTGATTCTGATGAATTTATTGATATACCTTGTGTAGAAATTGTTTGTGAAAATCCAATAGAGGTACCAAACATTGATTTTATTGATCATCATGCATTACTTGACACATCCATTGTAAATATGAATAGTGAAATAATTTTAGAGGCACCCATAATTGATGTAGTTTTTTATGATGAATCACTTGATACATCTCTTGTAGATATGGCTAGTGAAAATTTTTTAGAAGTGCCTGAAATGGATGTTATTTATTTTGATGAATCTCTTGCTATATCATATGCTGAGGTTGAATGTGACAGACTTATGGAGATATCTGATATTGATTTGATTGGCTGTGACACATTGCATGATACACCCTGGATGGAAAATAATTGTGAACTTTCTATTGATGAGCCAGAAATTGATTTCTTTATTTGTGATGAGCTCCTGGATGCAAATTTTGTAGAAAATGATTTTGAAAATTTTATTGAGGCACCAGAATTTGATTTAATTGTATATGATGCAGGTTTGGATTCATTTAATGCAGAAACTGAATTTATATCATTTCTTTCTGACCCTGAACGCTTGAGAGAGGTATTACATTGTTTTGCAGGGTCCAGAAGACTTCAGGAGTGGGTACTCCAACTGAACAGACTTCAGCCTCCTGGAAGGACTTCTGAAGGGCATCAAGAAGGAGGAGATGATCTGACTTTAATTAAAAGCACTCCATCCCTTGAATGGCTCTTGAACCTGAATCGCCTTAGGCCACCAGAGCAATTTTTTGTGAAGTTCAAGTGTGGGGGAGTCCTACTTATCCCAGCCACCCATGTTCCTCCACCACCACGATGGAGGCTCCTTCTGGATAGACTCCGCCCACCAGAATAAAGGGGAGTTTATTTTTTCTTGCATTTTCTTTTATCGCATTTTTCACTTTTATGTTTTCTAGAGTAAATTGAATAAATAGACATTGTAAATACCATGTCTTTTCTTTTAGCCCTTTTTCTTGCATGAGTAGAAATAAAAGTATCCCTTTAGGTATTCTCCATGGCATGTTAGAGTCTTCTGAAAACAAATTAAATTTGGTTGTCAAGACTTAGAATTTGAGTTCATGGATGAAATCTTGGATGCTTGAGTACTACTTTGCTTTAAATTCTTAATTGATGACTTGAGATGAATGGTTTTTACCTAGTGAGATTAGCCTTATTTGTGACACACATGTTATTGAACTCTAGAACTTGCTTAGTTTCTTTTAAAACCATATTTCAATGATTGGATCACATCTATAGAGACTAATCCATTTGTTTCCCTTTCCACATCAATTTTTTGAAAAAAAAAAAATCATGTTCATTCCATTTTCCTTTGCTTATTTCTTTTTCTTACCTTCACTTTTCTTTGGACTTGTTGTTTGAGAATGTTTCTTGATGCTATTTTGCCCGAGACGGACAAAGATTCAAGTGTGGGGGAGTGACTAAAGTTTTGGATGCATTTCAACTTGAAAAAAAAAAAAAATTTTGCCAATTTGAAGCCAAAAGGTGCCAAATGAGTGAGTTTGGTGCCAAGAATGAACAAGGGAAATGGAAGCCATTGGAGACTTAGCTTATTTACTACATTTTGAAGATCAAAGTGGCATGCAATGAAAAGAAAAATCTGCAATGAAAGAAAAAGAAAAAGAGATGGCACGCAAAAGTAAGAAATTCAAAGAAAGGAAGTTGTTTCGGTATCACTTGATTTCAATGGACATAGACACAGTTTAGTATCCATCTAAATCCGAATTTTGGGTGTTGGAAATCAGTAATACAGTGCCAAATTAATTGGAGCAGTTTTGAAGAAGAAATCTTCAATGAAAAGCAAAAATGGCACACAAGCAAAAGCAAAGTTATGCCATATAGAAAAAAAATCAGTAAGCTGAATTTGCAGCTGAATTTGTAGCTGCTAGAGCTGTTCTTTGCCGAGATCAGCAACACCTTGTGGAGACTGCACACAAGCTGGATAATCTGAACATGGCAGCAAATCAGTGCCAAAAACAGAGGAAGAAAAGGAAACTTCTGTGTGGATTAGCAATCGAAGTGAAGCTGGACTGTTTTGAATACTGGAACTGAATTGGGAATGCAAGATACTGCTGCCAAGAATTAAGATCAAACCATTCGACAGCATAAGAATTATGGAGAGCAGAGAGGTTGATACTTGAGCTGTAAATGCAGTGATAAAAGAAAAACAAAGCAGTGAATTGCTAGTGAGGCAGTTTATGCCAAGAAGAAGCTGGAATTAGATTTTTCAAGGGCTGTGAATCAGAGAAAAAATTCGGAAATGCATCAGAGATCTACTCGCAAGACTTCGCGGAGATCAAAGTCCTCCTTCTCCGATCCATGGGTTCTTCCATCGGCTCTACCATCAGTGCTCCTTCAGGTGCTTTACTGGATTCCCACAGACGACGCCAAACTTGTTCTAGAAGAAATCTACGTCGACGGCCAGTCATCGAAGTTCGACCCACGTGGATGCTGACGGGAGGGAAGGAACTTCGCGCCCTGCGAGATCAACATGAGTATTAGGGGAACACGCTGGAGGTTGTCCGGCGGAGCCCAGCCTGACGTTCAAGTCAGTGCCTCGTTGGAAAAAAAGAGAAAGCAGAAAGACTGTGTGAGTTGTAGAGTGTTCGTCCCACCATTACCAGAGGGGCTGGACTACCTTTTTTTGCAGATAGTGGCCATCCATGAGCAACCACGATCCTCGCCACGTCCCCGTGATTGTTGGTTGATGGCTCACCCTGACAACGGTTGCCGTAGTTCTTTAATCTGCGTCGTTGTGATGATCAAGGCCTTTATGGCCGCTAATCATGGGTGGTAATTACTCCGTCGAAACGGATGAGGATGACTTCGATGATCGCGAGAAACGAACCTCAGCTTGAGCGTGCCTTAGGTCCCACCACCCCGAGGTGATCTGAGGTTTTTGGCCCTGGGGTCTCAGGTGTTCGTCTCCCCAAGGTGCTCTCGGGGTATTACCCCACGAGGTGACCCCGGGGGTGTGTCTTCCTGAAGATAGCTCCAGGGTGATAACCACTTGAGTTGGTTTCCAGGTCTCCTTTCCCGGGGGAGGGGGGCTCGGGAGCCCCGGAAGGAGAGTCGTTAAGACTCGTTATATCTTGCCACCTGGCTTCTTCAGCCACATGTCGGCCCTGGGGTATTCAACCCCATCAGACAGTTTTTATCTAAATGCTTATATCGCTTATCAAATTTTGTTAACTATATTAGTTACAGCTGTTGAATATCATGTGAATGGAAAGGGAGGTGTGGAGGAAAGAAGCTCTTTGGTGAGTGGGACTTTAGTCCCACATTGGGAGTTTCTAGTGAATGGAAAGGGAGGTGGAGAATAAAGAGACTCCATTGTGAGTGGGACTTTAGTCCCATATTGGGAATTTTAAGGCATAATTGTTGGTTTATATTGTTTCACAAGCATGTTAGTTGTGAATAAATACTAGTGGAGAGGCTCTCTCTCATGTATGGGTGTGCAGGGCGGGTGTAAATCTAGCGTCCCGATTTATACAGAACCAAGTGAACTCGTGTGTGTGTACGACCTGCGCACGTCGAATGTCCGACCGACTGGGGCAAAATTTATCCAAGTGGATGAACCAACGTTTTGTCAAACTTCTTGCTTAAATGTAAATGAAGCATTAACTATTGATTAATGCAAAATGTAACCCACAGTAAATGACGTTAATTCGGTCATTGATTACTGTGGAGGTCTGAGCCTATATAATGAGGTTGTGACCGAGAGCAATAGAAAAAGAGAGAAGAAATTATCTTCAACCTCCTTCCCGACCTACCTTGATAGCGTTCGGGTACTTTCTTAGTTCGCCACAAGCAATGGGTGTTCCATTGTGCCCATGGTCTCGCTGTTTATCCTGAGAGACAAACGTCCATCGGAGCCACGAAGCACCGTCGGAGGAGGTCAAAACTGTTTTAAGGAAATTGCGTTGCGCAGGTCTCAGCAACTTCTTGGTCGGGAGACGTCCGACTACTACTCGGGAGCTCGGGAGCTCGAGAGATACTACTCGGAACACCTGGTCGGGAGACTTGGTCGGGAGATACTGGTCGGGAGATTCTTCTCGAGAATTCCAGCTTGGAAATTCAGCTCGGGAGACTACAGTCTGCATAAAAGATAGCTCAGGTCACTCAACAGATAAGTTAAAAATTAAGTATTTCAATTTATTTCTTGTTCACTCTCAGAAAAAGAGAGCATTTCCTCCAACAATAGCTGCATCCACTACAAGAAAAACTACTATTACCGACGGAATTACCGACGGAATTTAAATTCCGTCGGACCATTTTCGACGGAGTATTTATTCCGTCGGTAAATACCGACGGATTTTAAAATTCCGTCGGTGCAATTGATTTTGGTATTTTTTTGTGTCGGTAGAATTTGAAATTACCGACGGAAATTTAGTTCCGTCAGTAAAATACTGACGAAATAATTATTCCGTCGGTAATCAATGAATTTAGTATTTGCGCTAAAAAAATAGTGCGTTAAATGGTGAAAATCCTGACGGAATCACGTTCCGTCGGGCGTTCCCCGACGGAATTTCAAATTTCGTCGGAGAGTCCCGATTTTGTCGTGGGATTGATCCACCTCGGCACGCGAGATTTATCCACCTCGGCACGTACGTGGGTTAACCACCCCGACGGAATCACTATTCCGTCGGGATACTCCGACGGAATCAAATTCCGTCGGAGGATCCGATTAATTAGGGCACCGAACCTTCCTTTCTCCCTCTCACCCGATTTTCTTTCTCTCGAGCGTTTTCTCTCCCGCGGCGGCGACGCGAACTCTCCTCGTCGGTAAGTTCTATGTCGCTGTCTTTATTTTTTTTACTCGTCGGTGGCGGCTCTGCTGGCTGGCTTGCCGGCTCTGGCGGGGGGGGGGGGGCGCTGGGGCTAAGGCAGCCGGGGCTTCCTCAGCCGTGGCCGGTGGCGGGCTGAGGCTGGCAGGGCTGCCTCAGCCGTGGCCGGCGGCGGGCTGAGCCATGCTGTGCTTCCTCAGCCGTGGCCGCCTGCAGCCTGAGGCAGGCAGGGGCGGTGGCGGCCAGGGCTGGCTCAGCTGGGGCCTCAGCCGGGATCGCCTGCCGCCGGGGCTGCCTCAGCCGGGGTCGCCGGCGGCCGGGGCTGCCTCAGCCGGGTCACCGGCGGCCGGGGCTGGCTCAGCCCTCAGCCGGGGTCGGCGGCGGCCAGGGCTGGCTCAGTCGGTGCCGCGTTGTCCGGGGTCCTGCCTGATTTTCATTATCTTACAGCAACTGATCTTATTACAGCATCTCAGCGAATGTGTTGCATTGTTTATTAATTTTATTTATTATTTACTCTTGTAGGTTACTGTCATTGCTGCTTTTCTCCGACATTTGTACTTTATTTGAGGTATATATATTTTTTTCTAATCATTTTACATGTTTACAATATATCTTAGAAGATTTAATTGTGTTGTTAATTAACTGAGTAAATTGTTAGTTTTCATTAGTTAACAATTAAAATTGAATTTCATTATCTTTTACTACATTTTTATCCGAGTAGAAAATTGAATATCATTATCAGAGTCTTTAGTCATTTTACATGTTTACAATGTATGTTAGAAGATTTAATTGTGCTGTTAATATTTCAAATTATTTTCTTATTAGGCAAAAATGTATATGAACAAAGCTTGGATGTACAATAGATTAGAAAATGGATTTATCAGAGATGATTTTGTTTCTGAACTGGAAAATTTTGTGAACTTTGCTAAGAGTCATCCAGAATGTATGAATGGTGTTGAATTAAGGTGTCCGTGTAATCACAAGAAATGCAGAAATAGAGCCATTCGCGATGAGGATACTGTGAGAGTTCATATATGTAGAAATGGGTTTGTGCCAAATTACTATAATTGGTATTGTCACGGAGAACCCTATGTGTATGAACCAATTGGACCTTCTACTAGTTCAACTTCTGATAGACATGTTGTTTGGTCTGATTCAACAAGTAATATTGAAATGCAAACAATGGTTCAGGATGAGATAAATGCTGTTCAGTATTCTCAAGTAGATGAAATACCAACATATGAATATCAACAATTATATGAAATGTTAAAGGCTAGTGAAAGAGAAGTGTGGGAAGGCATTCCTTCGGGTCATTCCCAACTATCAGCTACTGCAAGATTATTAAATTTGAAAGCAGAACATCATTTTTCAGAAAGATGTTACGATGACATATGTCAATTGATGTCAGAGTTGCTTCCTGCTGATAATATAATGACTGATAGTTTTTATAATACAAAAAAATTGGTCAAAGGTTTAGGTTTGCCGGTTGAGAAGATTGATTGTTGTATAAATAACTGCATGATCTTTTGGAATGAAGACAATGAATTGAGTGAATGCAAAATATGTAGTCACCCTCATTATAAGTCTCTTACTCGCATACCAAGAAAGAAGAAGAAAAAGATCGCTTGGAAAGTTATGTATTATTTTCCAATAACTGCTAGACTTCAACGTTTATATGCATCCACTGCTACAGCTAGTCACATGATATGGCATAACGAGCATGCACATGAAGGAGGTGTAATGTGCCATCCTTGTGATTCTCCTGCATGGAAACATCTTGATAGTGGGTTTCCTTCATTTCATATGGAGCCACGTAATGTGAGATTGGGGCTCTCTGCAGATGAATTTTAGCCATTTGGTCAGTCAGGACAGCAGTATTCTTCTTGGCCAGTCATATTAACACCATATAATTTACCGCCATGGATGTGCATGAAAGATGAATTTATGTTCCTTACTGTATTAATTCCTGGTCCAACCAATCCTAAAGAGAAGATTGATATTTTCCTTCAACCTCTGATTGCTGAGTTAAATGATTTATGGAATGTAGGGTCCTTGACTTATGATGTTGCAAGTAAAACAAATTTTACATTACATGCTGCATTATTATGGACAATTAGTGATTTTCCAGCATACTCGATGTTGTCAGGATGGAGCACATCTGGAAAATTAGCATGCCCACATTGCATGATGGAATCTGATGCATTTTCATTACCTTGCAGTGGAAAGGTATCTTGGTTCGATAACCACCGAAAATTTTTACCTGTTGATCATCCCTTTAGGCGAAATAAAAAGAATTTCCTAAAAAATGTTGTAGTGAGAAAATCTCCTCCAGTTATTGCTTCAGGTGAAGATATCATAGAACAAATTGACAGATATGGATTCGTACCAGTTTCTCAACCTGGTTCCGATGACATAAATAAGTACATTGTTCGGATGTGCAAATGTGGATGGAAGAAAAGAAGTATATTTTGGGAGCTACCTTATTGGAAGTATCTGCTCATTCGACATAATTTAGATGTAATGCATGTTGAAAAAAATGTTTTTGATAATATCTTCAACACTGTGATGAACGTGCTTGGAAAAACTAATGATACTGCAAAATCACGTGAAGAATTAATTCAGTTAGTTAACAGGCCAGAATTGCATCAGGATGAAACATCTAATAGATTTCCAAAGGCTTGTTATACATTGGACAAAGATGGAAAGCAAGTTTTATGTAGTTGGTTGAAAGAATTAAAATTTCCAGATGGGTATGCTTCTAATATGGCTAGATGTGTCGATATTAACAGATTAAAAATGTTTGGAATGAAAAGTCATGATTGTCATGTGTTTATGCAAAGACTTATTCCAGTAGCTTTTCATGATTTACTTCCTCAAAATGTCTGGGAGGCACTCACAGAATTGAGTTTATTTTTTAGAGATTTGACAGCTAGGTGTATTATGGTGGATGATATGGTTCGGCTGAAAACAGACATTCCTCTCATACTATGTAAGCTGGAACGAATTTTTCCTCCTAGTTTTTTTGATTCAATGGAACATCTACCTGTACATTTACCGTACGAGGCACAAATAGCTGGTCCTGTTCAATACAGATGGATGTATCCATTCGAACGATTTTTGAGAAAATTAAAGAATAATGTTCGTAACAAAGCAAGAGTTGAGGGGTCAATAAGTAATGCTTATCTGGTTGAAGAAGCATCTTCTTTCTGCTCTTATTATTTTCCTGATCATGTGAAAACCAGACATCGCAAATGTCCTAGAAATTTTGATGATGCTCGGCCGATAGACCCATTGATGCTTTCTATTTTCAAGTATCCTGGCAAGACAATTGGTGCTTCTTCATCTAGATGGTTAACTGAACAGGAATACCATGCTGTCCGAACATACATACTTCTAAACTGTCATGAGGTCAAACCATATATAAAGTAAGTTATACTTCTCTAATAAAAATATCATTCTTTTTAAAATGTTACGATGAGGATTTAAATTGTTTTTATTATATCTGAAATTTTTTGTCAGCTTATACGAACAACAACTATATTTGCAAAATCCATCATTTGGTGCTAGTGAGATAGCAGCAAAGTTAGAGACGGAATTTGCATTATGGTTCGAAATATATGTAAGTTAAAGCAATTTAAATTTAATAGATTTTGTGTTATAACAAATATTATTCAATCTCCTAATTTATATTCCAATTAATTTTATAGGTGAAAGATCGTCGAATTTCAAATGTGGAAGATGATAGGATATTGAATCTTACATCAGGTCCTCTACGTAAAATAATGATTTACTCTGGTTACTATGTTAATGGCCTCAAATTCCACGTTAGACATCGAGAATCAAGCAGGTTAACCTTCAATTCTGGTATAAGCGTCAAAGGATGTATGGAGAATAGTAACATTGAGTTTGATTATTATGGTATACTTGACGAAATCATAGAGGTTGAATACCCTGCACTACCTTTAAAAAGATGTGTGTTATTCAAATGTGCATGGTATGATCTAGACCCGACCACGGTTCAGAACCGCCGGTTCGACGGTTCGGAACCGCCGGTTCGACGGTTCGGAACCGCCGGTTCGACGGTTCGTGGGAGGTCGACCCTTAACCTTAACCGCCCAAGACGGTTACGGTTCACGGTTCGGAACCGCCGGTTCACGGTCCGGTTCACGGTTCGCCACGGTTCGTCACGGTTCAAGATTATTATATTAAAAAAATTAAAAATTAAAAATTAAATTAAAAAAATAAATTTTATTAAAAAAGGGCTTGCACTTATATAAGTTGCCTACGTATCCCCTTAGGGTATAGGGGAATCAAAGCCCACGTAGTTCTTTTACATTTTTACCCTTTTACATTTTTATATTTTTACCCTTTCTCACTCACTTGCATTTCCTCCCGTTCCCGTTGTATTTGTTCCTTCGGTATCAAATTCTTCGACTTCGTCTTCTGAAAGTTGCATTCCTTGGATTCGCTTCTCGGCTTTGGTCCAATCATCAAGTAATGCTTGAGCTTCCAATGAGTCGGGAGACATAGTTGATCGTCGTTCATCTAATATGTTGCCGCCGGCACTGAACGTCTGCTCCACAGCAACAGTCGACACTGGAGAAGCTAGAATTTCTTTTGCGATCACGGAGAGAACGGGAAAACTTTGAGCCTTCTGTGACCACCACTTCAAGATGTCGAAGTCTTCGCTATCTGCTTCATTAAAATCAAAAGAAGTCGTAAAATAATTCTCAAGTTCCTGTGTGGAACTTGAGGATCCTCGTGGACGTTTCGTCCGTTCTTTTAATAAAAGTTGGGCTTTTGTAAGTTTTATATTAGTAGTAGTAGGTTGTTGTGTTTCAGAAATATTAGTTTGTGTTCCATATTTAACATAATATTGATTGTAAAGATCATATAAATAATTTCTAATATTATATACAATATTAGCTGGATCCGGAGAGGAAGAATCCTTAATAGGAATTAATGCGTCATAATATAAAGTTAGCATTTCTTGTAAAACTTCTAATTTAAATCTAGGATCTAAAGCAAATGCAATTAAATAAATTTCAGGAATTAAATAAAAATATTTTTCCCATTTAGTTTTCATAGCTATTATACATAAAGTTAAAGCTTCATCATTTACATGTTCATTTAATATTAATACTATACTACAAAAATTTACTAAAATTAAATGAGCAGTAGGATAATAAACACCTGAAAGTTGTTCAGTTGCATCGTTAAAAACTTTTAAAATTTCACAAATACTACTACAAATATTCCATTGTTGTGAAAATAAATATATATTAGTATTACTATTTTGTGCAAAAAATAAACATAATAAATCTTTATATTGAAAAGAATCTTGTAATAATTGATATGTTGAATTCCAACGTGTTGGAACATCACGTGGAAATTTTTTTGGTCGCATTCCATTAGCTTTACAAAATCTACCCCATTGTTTCATCATAGATGGATGGGACCATAAGTATGAAATTGCGGTTCTAATTGGTTGAATATAATTTTGTAAAAGTTTTAATCCATCTTGAACACATAAATTTAAAATATGACATACACAACGAATATGAAAAAATAAACCACCAATGACAGGTTGACAAATAAATTTTAATTCATCTATTGAAGCGGTATTAGAACTAGCATTGTCTAATGATATTGAAAAAATTTGATGAGTCAATCCATATTCTTCTAAAACTATGTGTAATAATTGTGCAATGTTATGAGCAGTGTGTGATTCATCAAAAACTCTATAAGCTAATAATCTTTTTTGAAGGATCCAAGAGTTATCAATCCAATGGCATGTTATACCCATATAAGAATGAGTTTGCCAATGATCACTCCAAATATCGGAACATAAAGAAACTTTATTATTTAATTTACTAAATTCTTCTATTAAATTCTTTTTTCCTTGTTTTACTAATCTTTTAATTGTACGTGTTAGTGTAGTCCTAGGTACACGTTTAGCAGCAGGATTAAGAGATTCTTTACAAAAATCTTCAAATGTGCATTTAGATCCAAAACTAAAAGAAAGATGTTCTACGGAAACAAATTTAGCTAATGATTCTCTTAATTTATTATCTGAATATAAAAATAAACCAGAATCAGTACTACTACCGCTAGAAAATCTAGATAATTGTGTTTGAGATCGATCAAGCCCATATTCCGTCGGGTGCTTCGTTTCTACATGTCGTTTCAACGACCCATAGCCGCCGCCGGCTTGGAATTTGTAGGAAGCATTACAATGCTTGCATTTTGCACGCATTTCTCCCGACGGAAGTGTGACTTTCTCAAAATGTTTAGTAAAAATAGACGATTTTAAAGGAGCATTATCCCGAACCTTAGAAGTAATCGCATCGGTACTTCCTTGCGTTTCGGGGATCGGAGGGCATTGGGGCTGAGCCTCGGTCTCATCATCGGTGGATTGAATTTGAAGGTTGGGATCCTCGTATGCAATTTCTTTTCCCCTCCGAGATCGAGATGATGAAGCTCCGCGTCCGCCTCCGTGACCTCCTTCCATTATCGTCGACGTCGATGAAGAACGTGAAGAGAAGTTGAGAGTTAGAGAGTTGAGAATGAGAGATTGAGAGAAGAGAAGTTTTGTGAGTGAAAATGATGAAATGAGCTCCCTATTTATAGAGTTCGGATCATAACGGTCACTAAATCCTAGCCATTGATCAAAAAACGGTCAAATGATCTCATCCGTCCAAAAAAAAACAAAAAAAAACTCAAACGGCACTGAACCGGCGGTTAACCGCCGGTTCAGTGCCGTTGGAACCGGCGGTTAACCGCCGGTTCACGGGTTCTGGCGCCCGGAACCGGAACCGGCCCGGCATCTTGCCGGGCCGGTTCCGGTTCGGCCCGGCGAACCGGGTCAACGGGCCAACCGGCCCGTTGACCCGGGCCGGTTCCGGGCCGGGTCCGGGCTGGACCCGGCCCGTGGTCGGGTCTAGTATGATCCGACCCCAAGAATAGGTACTCGAATACATCCAAATTATAATTTAGTTGAGGTTAATGCCAACAAAAGGTTCAATAAGTTTGAGCCTTTCATCTTCGGAGTACAAGCGGGTCAAGTTTTCTATCTTGAATACCCTACGAGGAGACGAAGATCTATTCCATGGTTGTTTGTTTGTCGAATGAAGCCTCGATCGACCATAGAAATGCCAAACACCCTCACTGTTGTTAATAATGATGCATTTCAGAATGATTATGTGGAGAGATATTCAATTGATTCACAACTCGAATCTACATCTCTATTACTTGTAGATATTAACGTTACTTACGAGGATATAGATGATGGAGATATGTCCAGCAGTGATGAAGTTGTTGAACTCGAGTCTACCGATGAGGATTTAGAAGTTGCTACTATTGATTAATTTGCTTTTAATGATGATAGGATATCATGTGTTTTTGTTTATCATGTAAGTTATGCATTAATTTTATTTCGTATTTATATGATTACGTCTCCACACTTTATTATGATTTATTCTGATATTTGTTTTGTAG
The DNA here is from genome assembly GCA_024364735.1 of Boesenbergia rotunda. Classification (NCBI taxonomy): domain Eukaryota; kingdom Viridiplantae; phylum Streptophyta; class Magnoliopsida; order Zingiberales; family Zingiberaceae; genus Boesenbergia; species Boesenbergia rotunda. The sequence continues at coordinate 243,627 of JAGFNQ010002696.1, forward strand.
ATATTATTATGGCACAGCAGCAGCAAGAGCAGGAACCACATCAGCAGCAGGCAACACTACGTGGCTATAAGACCCTAAAAGATGTTGGAGAATCGTAAGTATTTTTTATTAATAGTAATTATGTTCATATTTGATTTTAGTTATAATATATTTTGAATCTTTTAATCATTTTTATACAGATTCACTCCTGGTGGCCACGGAGTGTCATCTTATATTACTGGAAAATTTAAAGAACGAATGTGTGCTGCTGGACTGACATGGAGGCATGTAGACGAGGAGACGAAGACATTTTACTATAATGAATTTGTTGTAAGTATATTATTATATTTACTATTCTAAAATTTTATAAACTCATTATAATAATTTACATTGCAGAAAAAATATACATGGGAGGACGGACACGAGGCAGAATTTAAATATACGTGGAATGTTTATTGTGCCAAGTTGTACCGTGACCACATGTATTATTTAAGAAAGAAGGCAACGCGACCACCGTATGTGAATGCATGCCGAGACATGGGGTGTATGGACGACCACCTGGGCTGAACAAAGATGGAAAGAAAACGCTGAAAAGGCTCGTGCCAACAGAAATACAGAGCCAGGTGGCTCGAGCACCGGAACAGCCCAACATTCATCTGGATCGAAATCTATTGTTGAGCATACTATGGACTTGGTGAGTTTAATTCAAAGCTATCTTATTGCAAGTAAATTTTACATTTATTAATTACCTAACTCATATAATTATGTACTAATAAATTTGTGTATATAGGAACGAGATCTTGCTCGCCAGCCCACTTGTATGGAGATCTTTTTGAAGACCTATAAGAAGAAAGATGGCACATTTGTCGATTCTCGATCACAGACGATACATGTATAATTAATATCCTAATTCTATTTTATCATTTATATCTTTATTAACGTTAGTAATTATATACAATTTAAATATAAATCTGATAATCTTTTTTCATACAGGATCAAATTACAAATAGAGTGATCGAGGCATCTCAGCCATCGATAGACGGGGGAGAGCCACAGACTTTATCCACCGACCAGCTGAATGAGATATATTATGATGTTGTCGGTGGACGGACAAAACACTCCACCCTCTACGGGCTTGGCTCACAGGCCAAAGTTGCATTCGATCGTTTAAGGATGCCCAGGGGTCGTGCCACTTTGTCTGCTTCTTCTGAGATGCATTCATTACGACAAGAAAATCAAGAACTGCGCTCTCAAATTACCTCCATGGATCAGAGGATGGATCAGTGGATGGCCAATGAGCAGAGGAGAGTGGAGGAGGATCGGAAGAGGGCGGAGGACGATCGGAGAAGAGAGGCCAACCATAAAGCTTTGATGGACCATATGAAGGCGGTCATAGCTAATTTCACCCCTCTATCTCACGGTTTTGAGTCACAGGAGACTCAAGACCCAATGGACCATAATTTTTGAGGTATGTTAAACTATCACAAGATATTTAGATTGTTTTGGTAGTTTTCTTTATTCATTTAGTTTTGATCTACAGAGGGTAGTATAAAGTTATACATTCAAGAACCTATCTTATTAGGTTGATCCAAATGCAGTTGGATCAACTTTTGAACTCTAAATTATGCAGCTTCAGTTGTTCTCTATAACTTTTGAACTCGTGAAGAGGTTGTTGATTATCTTCCTATTTGGTAGAAGAGGAAGCTGTGTAGTCCAGGACAATAGGAAACATTATGATTGATTTAATGGGCAAAGAAACACTAACTGCATGAGAATCAGAATGATATCTTATTCCTCTTTTTTTGTGAATAATATTTTTTTATATGCCTCTGTCTTTTAATATTGTTTTGTTGATCATATTTTTAATATTCAATTGTTCTTTTTCATATCATTTTATTGACAGATCTGTCCTTCTCAAATCAATCTGTTCTTAGTAATATCTTTGAATATATTTGATAGTTTATTCAGCCTATCTACATATCTTATGGCAGGTTAATAATGTCATTGATACTGGACAACAACAGCGGTAAACTCTGCGGTAAATCAATCTGTTCTCTAGCTTTAGCATACCTTAGCGGTAAACTCTGACAACAACATATTGTCCATAACATTACTTTTTTTCCATTCTCTTTCTCTTTGCTTTTCTTTTAGTCGAATCAATTTATTTCTCAGTAGCATATTTTACATCATTTGCTATTCATGCTTTAGTGTCTTTATACATTGATTCATTTCCTACATCTTTGAACTTTGGTTTTAGCCATAGCAGAAGAAACCATGCTGTCAGGATCAGTAATATGCAGGCAACAATATCTAAATACGGTTCATGCACTGATGGCTTGAACCTTAGCTCTGTCACTTGATATCATTGCATTTCTAAATACGGTTTAGTTGGTGATTCTAGAACATTATGCTATATGAAGACCACAAACTTGAGTATCTAATTTGATTTTATACAAACTTGAGTATCTATTTCAATGCGGGCTGCTGCTAAGAATTTGCCATCCATTGTGTTTTTCAGGTGAAAACTATCGCATCTAGTACATGGGTCTTGGTTTCTGCTTCCAGCGATGTGATCAGTTGGTCTTATTGTCTTTGATGTTCATTTCTTGAGGCTTGTTTAGTTCCTTTGTAAACATTGAACTTGGTTCCTACTTTCCAACGTCAGATGAACATTTGTTTTTGAAATGTGGAGTTGTAAACATTGATTTTGAAATCATGTAAAAATCATTCAAATTAGTTATTTGTACTCAATTAAATTAAGTTTCTTATATTAGTTTGTGGTATTGTGAATTTTTATGATATTTGATTGTAGTATTGTGAATTTTTGTGATATTTGTTTGTGATTTATTTTTAGTGAACGAAATTAGTTTTGCCATTATTTTAATTTTNGTGATGAGTGTTTTGATATATCTTATGCTGGAAATAATTTTGAAAAATTCTTTGAGGCACCTGAGATTGATTTCATAGGCTGTGATATTTTGCTTGATCCATCTGTGTTGAAAAATAATTGCGAAAATTTTTATTGAAGTGCCAAAAATTGATTTCATTATTTTGGATGAATTTCAGGAATGCAAATTTTGTAGGAAATAACCGTGAAAAATTTATTGAGACACCAAGCATTGATTTAATTGAACATGATGCAGTTTTGGATACATCTCATGCAGAGACTGATATCATTTTATTTCTTTTTGACCCTGCACGCTTGAGAAAGGTATTACATTATTTTGCAGGGTCCAGAAGACTTCAGGAGTGGGTACTCCAACTGAACAGACTTCAGCCTCCTGGAAGGACTTCTGAAGGGCATCAAGAAGGAGGAGATGATTTTGCTTTAATTAAAAGAACTCCATTCCTTCAGTGGATTTTAAACCTGAATCGACTTAGGCCACCAGAGCAATTTTTTGTGAAGTTCAAGTGTGGGGGAGTCCTACTTATCCCAGCCACCCATGTTCCTCCACCACCACGATGGAGGCTCCTTCTGGATAGACTCCGCCCACCAGAATAAAGGGGAGTTTATTTTTTCTTGCATTTTCTTTTATCGCATTTTTCACTTTTATGTTTTCTAGAGTAAATTGAATAAATAGACATTGTAAATACCATGTCTTTTCTTTTAGCCCTTTTTCTTGCATGAGTAGAAATAAAAGTATCCCTTTAGGTATTCTCCATGGCATGTTAGAGTCTTCTGAAAACAAATTAAATTTGGTTGTCAAGACTTAGAATTTGAGTTCATGGATGAAATCTTGGATGCTTGAGTACTACTTTGCTTTAAATTCTTAATTGATGACTTGAGATGAATGGTTTTTACCTAGTGAGATTAGCCTTATTTGTGACACACATGTTATTGAACTCTAGAACTTGCTTAGTTTCTTTTAAAACCATATTTCAATGATTGGATCACATCTATAGAGACTAATCCATTTGTTTCCCTTTCCACATCAATTTTTTGAAAAAAAAAAATCATGTTCATTCCATTTTCCTTTGCTTATTTCTTTTTCTTACCTTCACTTTTCTTTGGACTTGTTGTTTGAGAATGTTTCTTGATGCTATTTTGCCCGAGACGGACAAAGATTCAAGTGTGGGGGAGTGACTAAAGTTTTGGATGCATTTCAACTTGAAAAAAAAAAAAATTTTGCCAATTTGAAGCCAAAAGGTGCCAAATGAGTGAGTTTGGTGCCAAGAATGAACAAGGGAAATGGAAGCCATTGGAGACTTAGCTTATTTACTACATTTTGAAGATCAAAGTGGCATGCAATGAAAAAAAAAATCTGCAATGAAAGAAAAAGAAAAAGAGATGGCACGCAAAAGTAAGAAATTCAAAGAAAGAAAGTTGTTTCGGTATCACTTGATTTCAATGGACATAGACACAGTTTAGTATCCATCTAAATCCGAATTTTGGGTGTTGGAAATCAGTAATACAGTGCCAAATTAATTGGAGCAGTTTTGAAGAAGAAATCTTCAATGAAAAGCAAAAATGGCACACAAGCAAAAGCAAAGTTATGCCATATAGAAAAAAAATCAGTAAGCTGAATTTGCAGCTGAATTTGTAGCTGCTAGAGCTGTTCTTTGCCGAGATCAGCAACACCTTGTGGAGACTGCACACAAGCTGGATAATCTGAACATGGCAGCAAATCAGTGCCAAAAACAGAGGAAGAAAAGGAAACTTCTGTGTGGATTAGCAATCGAAGTGAAGCTGGACTGTTTTGAATACTGGAACTGAATTGGGAATGCAAGATGCTGCTGCCAAGAATTAAGATCAAACCATTCGACAGCATAAGAATTATGGAGAGCAGAGAGGTTGATACTTGAGCTGTAAATGCAGTGATAAAAGAAAAACAAAGCAGTGAATTGCTAGTGAGGCAGTTTATGCCAAGAAGAAGCTGGAATTAGATTTTTCAAGGGCTGTGAATCAGAGAAAAAAATTCGGAAATGCATCAAAAGATGTTGAGTACATCACAGCTGATCAGAGACAGAATTTGGAAGCTGAGACAAAAGAAAAAAAAAAGAAAGCAGTTTGAAAAAAAAAAATGAAAAGAAACCAAGTGGACACAATTGAGTTGGCATTGAAAATCATTGAAGTTCTCTGATCTGAATTAAACTCTTTGCTCCATTACATTCTGAATTCACTAGAGAGAAGGAAAGAAAGAAAAAAATCTGAGAAAAGAGTGAAAGAAGCAAGGTTGGCACAAAAATTGAAACTTGGCACATTGAGATCAAATAGAGTTATTTTTCATCCAAGTCAAAGGAATTTACTCAAGATTTACTCCACCACGCTTTTGATATCATTAGAAGACTGTTCAGATGGGGCAAAGCACATTGGAAATATTTTTGAGCAACCAAGTCTTCCACTTTACCCATTTTTCCATTATCTTTGCTTTTATTCCATTTCTCACCATTCTCTTTGTCTTACATTTGTTTGAATAATTTTTATAGTTGTTGATCCTAATCATGATTAATGGTGGAGATTAGATAATAAGCAAGCCTATGGTAGTTCGAGAAGCATATGTGTAAGAGTGAGCTCCATTTCCATCACCAACTTAGAACTTAAGAGAGAGCCACCAAAACTTCCCTTGAAAGGCTAATGATTTAAATTCATCTCAATGACTCATGATTGATGAAGAGGCTAAGTTGTTGATTTAAGGACAAGATACTAATCCATAGAGCTTAGATTTATGAGAATTGACAACCCTAGGTAATTTCTTTTCATTTGCTTCTAATTATGCTTAAGAGAGCCTAAGGGATACTTATTTAGTAGTTTCGCGAGACGCTCAAGGTTAAGTGTGGGGGAGTTGATAAGCACCATTTTATTGATTATTTTAATTGCTTAAATCCATGTTTGACCTATGTTTTTATTGCTTAATTATGATTTTACCCTAGGTTTTGGAACTTTATCTCATTTTGGACTTAATTGCAAAATTACACAATTTTTGGATTAATTGGCCACTAATTTTCTGATATATTTTTGTAGGCATGAAAGGATCCTGGACCTAGGGCATATTGGGTCAAACTTGAGTCGGATGTGAACCGGATCGAATTATCAAGCCTACGATTAATCCGGGCCGTCCGATTCAAGAGCGGCTAGATCTGAGCCATCCGGGACGATCTGAAGCAATCCGAGCTAGGGTTAGGGTTGATCAAGCTCTATGATCAAGATCTAAAGGTTTCATCCCAATCGGAGCTAAATCAACCGTTGGATCAAGCAAGGAGGGCTCTAGAGCGTCCATTCACTGATTGAGTTGATCTGGACCATCCGTTGCACATCTGGAGGATCCGAGCTACCACAAGGCAGATCCTGACCCCAGATCATCATCATAAAAGTTTGGCTTAAATCAGATCAAGATCTACCGTTGGATCTCCTCCAATCAATCTGAGCCGTCCAATTCTAATTACTTAAGGAAATTTTTGCAGCAGCTGTTCTTCGTCGCGTCTCCGCCGCTACAGTACCCTTCACCGTTTCTTCTTCGTTTTCCAGTCGATTTTCTTCAATCCAAAGGGGCGCGACCCCTCAATCTTCATCTAGATCAAGAATTGGATCATTGGGGATAGCTAGGGTGGCGAATTCAGCTCAGATTACATCCGGACAGTGGTGTTTGAGGGTTTCGGCATCTCTGCTAACCAACCACTAGTATCTCGTCCACAAGCCATTTCCGACCATCTGAGCCGGCTGTAGGGGTTCTCAGGTGAGCTCAGATGAGTCCCAATTCACCATCGCAGTCCATCCATCGAGATACAAGAGATTGGACTGGAAAATTCCAGCCGAGTGAAGTTTGAGCAAATTCCATCAATCCAAGCTGCGCTCCACTGATTTGCTGTGCTTAGGGGTTCGAGGCCGGCTCTTGATTGACGACCAAGAAAGTCTTGAGCTTAGGGAAGCATTGAGGAGTAGCTTAGTTCTTTAGATTTCAATGTTTCATAGCTGTAATTGGATTTTGGCACTGTTCTGTTTCTGCAGTTTCGTATCAGTAGTTTAATTCCAAGTTTCTGATTCGTTTAGCTTAATTAGGTTGTCAATCTTTAAGTTAGTTAGTTTACAAGCTTGTTTAGATGATAATTAGATTTAATTTCAGTAGTTTGCAATTTATTTCTTGCGTGCCATTTGAACCCTTGCGTATCAGCCCAAATCTGAATTTGCCATTTAGTTTCTGAGATTTTCAAATTGTTTCACTGTTAGTGATGCTAATTCAGTAGTTTAAGTTTGTTTAGATCTTAGCTTCATTTCTTAATCTAGTGTAGCGTGGCAAGATCGAATTTCAGTTTGTTTCCCAGCTGAGCTTGAATATCAATCCCCTGTTTTCAGCTTTCGAATTACTGCATTCAATTCAGTTTACTTCATTTTCATTTATGAAATTGGTTTCGAATTACTTTGTTTCTGCATCCATCTGTGCTTAAATTTTGCATCGATTCATCTGCTTTACAGCAATTATCTTGTACAAACTAGAGATTTGCATTCCTCTCAGTTTTGGCACAAAGGTCTGCAATTGAATTGGACTGAATTCCAATTCTGCAAACCCAGCTCAGTTCAGAAACTTCATGTCATAAGCTTTTGAGTTTCGAATCCATTAAATGGGAATTCGACTTAAGCTTTGCTGATCATAAAAAAATAGCAAATCCATTTTAGTCATTTGCTTGTTTTGTGTCCAAGTTAACTGCTACGTTTTCAGTTTCTGCACACTATCTGTGCTGTTTTCAGTTTCAATTCTGCATTGAGTATCAAGCTGTAAGTCAGCTGCAAATTTCTGAATTCATACCAAGTAATCTTCAGCTTCTCTGCCAATTCGTTTCCTGAATTTTACCGCAGCTTGCATCTGCTGTCCTTGCATCCAAATGGTGATTCTGAAATTCTGCATTTAGGTTATGCCATTCTGCACTCAGGTGCTGCTTAGAATTCTTGCTGCATTCTTGGGCAGTTTCTGCAGAATTAGGAAACGTTTCTAAGCTGATTAGCAAAATTTCGTAGCATCAGTTCCTAGTATCAATAAATTAACTGAATTCATTTTGCTACCTCTGAATTTCTGCAGTTTTCTGCAGAATTGGTGTATCAAGTCTCAATTCTGCATGTGAGGTTTTGGAATTCTGCACTCCATTTAGTTGGAGCATTTGTTTCTCCAGTTTCTGCCAGATTTTTGAATCAATCAGCCAATTGACTTGCTAGTTTGTAGCTTAAGCATTTGTTTTAGTTTTTGGCACTTAAGTTCTCCTTTGCGTACCAAGATTCATTCACTTCTTCCATTTTGTATCAAGTGCAGATTAGGGAGTGATTTGTAGCAAGTTACATGGAACTTCTAGTGTGCCGTGATGTTTGAATTCAATTAGTTTTGCATTCGAATTGTTCTGAACTTCTCTGCATTGGTTTTCCTCTGGACTTTGTAGCTAGTTGTGTAGTGATTGTCCAAAGCTTGATTGCTGAATTTTCATAGATAGCATTTGATCTAAGTCGGCTAGCTTCTGAAAATTGTATCCACTGTTTTGTTGCATCTTTGCTTCGTATTTGTTGCTGAATTTGAGATCAGATTCACTTTCTAAAAATTGCTTAAGTTCTTTAGATGAATAAGTGGTCCTTTTGATTGAATGATAACTTGCTATCACTTGTTCAGATCCATGGTGGAGTTTTCCTTTATTTTCATTGTGATTCCATTTCTATTTAGAACCAAACCCAGATTACATTTGAAACCCATAAACGCAAACGACACCTAAATATAAGCGCAAATCAAACAAACTCTCAACTAGTCCCTGAGAAAAATACGACCTGTGGCCCCTATATTATATTTCCATATTTTTGATTGTAAAAAGGGTTTCCAGTTATTCATTGCATTCATTTATATATTTAAATTTGATGAGCCCATACATTTCGTGACAACTTTAATTAGTATAATTTGGGCCTATCAAGGAGCCCCAACTGGATCCTTGCGTCGGGCGTACTATATTTCCTCTACATTGACATGCTTGACTGAGCGTCCCAGCAAGTCATCAAAACTGGTGGGGGCTTCCTCACCAAGGACCAAAAGAAGTCCCCTTTCGCGAGCCCTTGGGTGCAGGCGCTGACGAGTATCTCCGATGTCACGCTGGGTACATCCTGTGCCACCCGGTTGAACCTCTATATGTACTCCTTGAGCGGTTCCTTAGGCTTTTGCTTAAGAGCAAACAGGTTGCGTGTTGTCTTCTGGTAGCGCCGGCTACTCGCAAAATGGTGGAGGAAGGTCGTCTTAAACTCCGCGAAGGAGTTAATGGAGCCCTGCGGCAACCTCTGAAACCACCGTTGAGCTGCTCCAGACAAAGTGCTCAGAAACACCCAGCACTTCACCTTTCAGTATATTGGTGTAGAAGTGTCGCATTCTCGAATTTACAGACGTGATCCTCTAGATCCATCTTCCCATCATACTCAGGGATCCCTGGTCCGCGGAACTGCTTCGGCATTGGGACTTCGACAATCTCGGACGAGAAAGGGGTAGAGGGAGTCTTCTGAAAAATCTTGGGTCCATCCTTCCTCCCCGGTCCCTCTTTATGCCTCTGAGCGTTGGAGGCCACCGAATGGGCCTTCTCCCCTTCTCCATGGGATTCTCTCTGAGGGCCTTGGGTTGCGCCGTCCTGTCGCCCCACAGGGGTGACGGACCTTCGGGAATGCGAGGCGGAGACTCTTGGGATCTCCTCCCTCGCCGGCCTAACTGGTTGTGGGGCAGCCTGTTCGATTTGGTGTTGCTGCAGGGCTTCCTTGACGACGCTTGCCACCAGGCGATCCAATTTCTCTCGCGTAAGGGTGAGGGGTTGTCCCTCCGATCCTGCCATCGGCGCTCCTTCGGGTGCTTTATTGGTTTCCCATAAACGGTGCCAAATTTGTTCCGGAAGGAGTCGTCGGCGATGGCCAGTCGCTAAGGCTCAGCCCCTGTGGAGAGTACTACGTGATGAGGAACTTGGGGGTCCTACGAAAGTAACACAAGCATTAGGGGGACACGCCGGCAGGGGTCCGGCGGAATCCACTCCAACGCTCAAGTTAGTAAGTTGTCCGAATTGGGATGAGAAAGAAAGACAGTATGTGAAAACGAGAGATCGTAACCCCTTTACCGGAGGGTTGATCTACCTTTTATATCGATGTCGACAGACTAGTCGTGCCTCCTTTATCAGTGCCACGTATCCGATATTTAGGTCGCGCCCCTTGCTTTCAGTGATAAAGGGATATCCTTTGAAATAGTCTGCGTAGCTATCACTTTTTCTCTAGTTGAGACACTCGGGGCTCCCGAGGTCGGCTGTTGCGAGGACTCCGCCTCCCGAGATAAGCTCGGGGGTCTCTGGGTGCGATATCTCCCGAAGTACTCTCGGGCCTTACCTCCCGAGGGGGCTTCCACGAGGAATCATTGGACTGACCCTCCCGAGCGCGCCCCCGAAAGGGGGCCCCGGGGCCCGAGAAGAGAGGTTATGTCGTGTCCTTGACTTCTTCATCCCTCGTGCTGGGCACAGGCGATCCAGCCCCATCAATATATATATATATATATTATATATATATATATATATATATATATATATAATATATATATATATATATATATATATATATATATATATATATATATATTGATCTCCTGCGAACCGCGTGCGGACCACGATGCCACAACGCCTGATCTGATCGATCACGGTGACCGATCAGGCATTGGCCTGATCGGTCACGGAAAGGCTCGGGAGCGTACCTCGACGTGTTCACCGTACCCCCTAGGGTTCATCGCTCACCCCCTGGGATATAATTTTTTCGGCGGCGGCGGCCGAAGGCCGCCGACATGGGCAGAGCCACCCTTGGGCTAAGGTGGGCTCCAGCCCCATCTATATTTTGAGTTAACTAAAAATTAGGTAGGAGAGGGAGAGAACCAGCAAATGCAGATTTACTGTAGATGAAAAAACAAGAGAAGAGAAAAAAACGAAAAAAGAGAGAGAGAGGCATGCTAAAGACGGTTTACGGAGGACAATATTGAGTTGTTGCACGTGCATGAAAGAAAGGATGAAAAATAGGAAAGAGAAGATTTTTTTTTACAAATTCTAATTTATTTTAAAGAGAAGATTTAATTTATGGGAAACTTTGCCTTATATCCCCGATCTAAAACGTAAATCACGCTTCAGTCCCCGTGTTAGGTAATTTTCGTTTCCACTCCCTTATAACGCCTGATCGTTTGACTTAACTCCATCTCGTATGAATTTATCAAATTACCCTCCCTTTACTTTCAAACTCTCTCCACTCTATGTGTCTTCTTCCTGGCTTGGAGCTGCGTCGAACGAAATCGACGATCGTCGAGATCACTTTGGGTGAGTGTTGAAGACAAAAACCAGAGAGGCGACAGGCAGAGGAAGACCCGCCTATCACCTTCAACCCAAGAACCACATCTTCGAAGTGTCGTTCATCTTCGACCAATTGAAGACCCGGCTTTCACCTTCAACCCAAGAATCGTCGACGAACGTAGGGTTTGAAGAAGTAAAAAGGTGGTAATCGGTACAACCAGAGGAATACTAACGCGAAGAAGTGGTCTGCGTGTATTCCAAAGGCAGAAACAGATATATCTCAAGTTGAAGGTCGGTTTTGTTTCTGTGCCCTAGATTTTGACCTCTTGGTTAATCTTGTTTGTAGAATGAAATTAAGATAATTATTTACGTATATTTCTGTAAAATTCTGTCAAAATTTGAAGTTTTATTTCATGGGTGTTGTTGATTTTGTTAGGTTGAATAAAATTAGGGTTTGTGGTGTTCAAATTATAATTTATCTGAATGTATTTGAATTATATCTTCTTAAATTCAAGTAATGAATGAGATATCTGAGTATTTTGTAGTGATTATCAATAAATTGAGTAATGTACCCAATTTAAGCACTTTAATGGCCAGAAGGTTAGGATTTGTACTTTATGGTATGAATAAGTAAATGTGTTTGTGTTTTATCTTCTCTAATTCAATGATTGAATGAGTATTGTGGTGATTATGTAATTATTATCTATAAACTAAATAAGATACTGAATTTAAGTGGTATGATACCCAATTTTGTATAGTTTGTACATGATAGTACGACTGATAACTTAATTTATTTTCGGTGAATTTACTTTTTATACAAATATGAGAAAAAAAACTCTTACACAGAGCACAAGGGAGGCTAAGGCTAAATCTATGGTGAAAGATAAGGGGAAGAGAGTAATGAAAGATGAGGAAAAGGCCAAGAGTAGCAAACAATCTTGTTCCCGTTGCTCTCCTGGATATTTCAAAGATGTACTGGATGAGGTGATATCAATTATGAGTGATAAGCAAAAAGAGAGGATTAAAAGCACTCCACTTGCTCCATGACTCGAGATGCCTGAGATGTCTATCAGTAGTACCAGAGTTGATTTAGTTTTAAAGAGATTACAATTATTGTCTTCTCGTTCTTTCTTTTTTGGTGACAACATTGTAGTTCCATTCACTTCGACTGAGTTTAGCATTGTCCTTGGTTTGGCCCATGTGGGGCAACCGGTTGATCTTGATGCTAGCATGGAGTCCAATTTTGTTCTTAGGCTATTTGGAGGGAAAGTTGACAACGTAAATAAAACCATGATTCATGATAATTTGCGGTAATTAGCTGTATCAGAGAAGGAATCTGAAGTGGATGATTTTGTTAGGTTGTTTATGTAGGACCGGTGTCGTCGATAGAGGGGGGGGTGAATATCGATCGTGAAAACTTCGCAGAAAACTTCGTAACTTTTGTTCTAGACTTAGAGTGTTAGCGCAGCGGAAAATAAATAGAACGAAGAAAAACAGAGAAAGACCACAGGTACACAGCGGATTTTTACTTGGTTCCCGACCCCCCAGGGTCAGTACATCCAAGGCCTATGCACGGGAACGCCCGTCCACTATTGGTCTCCTTTCCGGACTTTCCGGAGGCAGAGAAACCCGACTTACAGTGCAGTATTACAAGCAATAATGTAGAAATTTAAATACAGTAATTAAAAAGCAAGCCAACGAGACAAAGTTTGAAGCTCGGCCGATCTGGACCTCCGAAGTGCCGCGCACCTCCTCCAGGAGCCTCCCGGTCATAGAGCCTCGTTTCTAGCGCGTTGCAGTTGGTCAGAAAGCTTAGAATGGTTCTTGGAATTGGTGTCTGAAGCTGAGGGGTCGAACCCCCTTATATAGGCCTCCTGGGGGCGCCCCGAAAGACTCGGTCAATCCTTATCCTTGTGCCTACCTCATCGCAGGTGATAAGATCATTGACCAGGGCGCCCCGAAAGACTCGGTCAAACCTTATCCTTGTGCCTACCTCATCGCAGGTGATAATATCATTGACCAGGGCGCCCCGGACGCTCCAGGCGCCCCCGTGAGGGCTTATCCTGTGTTCTGACTTCGAAACACCAAAACAGCTACGAATCCGGGCACCCCGGACGCTCCGGGTGCCCCGGTTGACACCTATTTTGCCTGCTTCATCATAACACTGCTTTTGTGCTTTACTGGGGGCACCCCCACTGCTGGGGGCGCCCTGGTTGCCTGGGGGCGCCCCCAACACTGGGGGCGCCCTGGTTAGGGCCTTCAGCAGGCGACTCCATCTTCCAATCTTGGTACCTGCAAGATATACAACCACAAAGCATAGATACATATAATATTGGTCTTAAGGACTTGGTTCGGACTTCGGATTTTCACGAAACCCTAGGTCGAACCGGCACGAGTTCCTATCCCCGAGAACTCGCCCTTCACCTACTCCTTTCAGGAGACGGTTGCCACCCAGTCCTTCGGATGGACTTTTGCTTAGCTTCCGATACCTCCGGACCTCGAGACGCCCAAACCCTGACCCGTCTCTACTCCTGTCCTTAGTCATCTCTCAGCTAAGTTGCTTAGTCCCTCGGTCTAAGTCTTCATTCCCTAGCAGTCCTTCGCCAGGTGCCTAGCACCCCTTCGCTAGGTCTTTGTTACCAAGCGGTCTTTTGCCTGGTGCCTAGCAATCCTTCGCTAGGTCTTCTATGCCTAGAAGTCCTTCACTAGGTGCCTAGCAGCCCTTCGCTAGGTCTTAGGGTTACGATACCTAGCAGCCCTTCGCTAGTTGCCTAACAGCCCTTCGTTAGGTCTTAGAGATACGATACCTAGCAGCCCTTCGCTAGGTGCCTAGCAGCCCTTCGCTAGGTCTTTAGAGTTCCGATGCCTAGATTAACTAGGACTTTTCTTCAGCTAAGGTTACTTCTCTCTTACTCCCCTTTGTCTGTTCAATATATCACTGACTTAAGTGAATTGTCAAACATTAAAACACTTAAAGAGGAACATCATTGATGCAACTTGCACCAACAATCTCCCCCTTTTTGATGTTTGACAATAACTTAAGTTAGATTGGTTTAAGGGGCTAACTTACTATCCTTGGGAAAAATTGACTTTAGTTTTGAACATATTCTAGAAAAAATTCTAAAAAAAAATTTTCTAACTTAAGAGCATACCTCTCCCCCTTTGTCATATATAAAAAAAACACAGGAAAATACTTGCACCAACAATGAGAAATTTTGGTTCTTTTTGAAAAATACTTGGTGCAGAAATTTTGAAAGCATTGTATTTTGAATGATATATTGCATTTTTAAAAAAATGCATAATTTTGAAAAAGATGTTATTCGCTTTGAAAAATACAAGTACTTTGAAAATGATTTTTAACAACATGCAAGTACTTTTGACAGAATTTGTAATTTTTGAAGAATATAAAGTAGTTTTTGGAAAATGTATAACTTTTGAAAAAAAATGTTATTTTGGAAAATATAAGTATTATGCTTAGTTTGCAAGTACTAACTGTTTTTGAAAGAGATGAGACTTTGAAAAATATAAGTAATTTTTGAAACCTAATATTTTACTTGATTAAGTTTCTTTTCCAGTCTGACACAATCCTGGGAAACCTTGTTGACTACAAGGATATTTTCCTAAGTGTCCTGGAAATTTTTCAAAGTCAAGTAAATATTAATAGAATTTTGAAAAAAAAATGATAGTACTTTTGAAAATATATGCTGGTGCATTTTGGAAAAATGTGTGAACTTTTGAAGACTCAATATATTTTAATTGATTAAGATTATTTTCCAGTCTGACACTATCCTGGGAAACCTTGTTGACTACAAGAACATTTCCTAAGTGTCCTGGAATTTCTTCAAACTCAACTAAATATTGTTTCAAAAATAATTTCATAGGTCACACGAAAACAATAGACTAATAGTATTTTGAAAAACTACTTATGTTTCTAGCAAGATTTGAAAATACAGTGCATGAAAACATTTGAAATATTCAATAATTCTTTTAATTTAATCTCCCCCTAAACTTGACCCAGTCCCGGGAAGCTTGTTGACCACAAGTACTCTTTCTCTGAGTCTTAAGGTTTGATTCAGATCAAAAGAATAATAATTTTCAAAATAATTTAAACCTTGTTATACTCCCCCAAAATTTGACACGTCCTAGGAGTCCTTGAAGATCATAAAGTGGACCTTTCCTCTGTGTCTTTAGGGTTTATCAAAGTCAAAGAACCGATAATTTTTAAGTAGATAAATTTTGAAGCCACAATTTGGAAAGAAGATAATTTTGAAAACATATGTAATGCAAATTCGAAAAATATTTTTTAATAAAAAGAACAAAACATTCCCCCTGCATCCAACACCGTTTGACTCTATCTAAGTGCCTTAAGGAACTTTAGTGTTGTCCTAAGAGGCTTGTGTCTAAATGAGTGAGTCAAATAATTTTTGAAAGGATATAATTTTTGAAAAACGTATAGTATGTATATTCAATCAGACAAGCATGAATTCCATAAAAACATTATTATGTTGAGACACTATTTTGAAAATATATTTTTAGAAAAATATTCTAATGATTTTGAAAAACAATTTTGAAAAATATTTTTCAATTTATTAGTTCTTAACATCTCAACTATTTTAGATGTATTAATACAACAAGCATGATTGCCTTATAAGTGAATTGTGAGATGCTTGAATCATTTTTTTTTAAATTTATTTTTAATTCTAAGATTTAATTGAAGCTTGTGTTAGATTTGAATTTGACAAGAAGTAACTTGAATTTGAATTTCAAAAATTGGCTTCCAGGTCTTGGCGAGGCACTAAGCCTTCTTTGGTCGTAGCCTTATTGGATCATCAACCCTTTCCTTGACAAAGCCTTTTAATGAAATTTCATTTTCAAAATTACTTATTGATAAATTCTGGTCTAACTAGTTTGGATCTTGGATCGGTAGCTTCGGCTAGTTTCACCAGTCTAAAGAGACCAAGTGAACTTGATCTTATTAGAATTGGCTTCCCTAACGTACTATCATCTCACCGCCACCCAATACTAGGTTGATCAAGTTTCAATTATTCTTTTTCCTATAGCTGTTCTAATATATGCATAAAATTTAAACATGAATGACATGTCATATAAAAAGAAGTAGCAGATGCATGACATGGCAATTATGTATGAGTCAAACAAGTCCAAGGCATTTTATTTAAGTTTCTAAAAATGTATCAAATTCCCGATTTGATACATGTCGTGTGAACCCGCGAATATGCCAACCCACTTTGACATATTTGATATTATTAATTATAATTGTTACAGTTTGTGTAAAATTATATTTTAGTTTGAGTTTAAGTTATTTACGATTTGACGTTGAAGTTTGAATTAATTAACTAAGATTGAATTGATTTGCTTTATTTGAATTAAATGATTTAATTGACTTAATTAAAATTTTAATTGAATTGAATTTAATTTGAATATGAATTTAATTTGAATTTAATTTAATTTGAATTTATTTTAATTTAAATTTAATTTAATTTTAATTTAATTAAATTTAATTTGAATTTAATTTAATTTGAATTTAAATTTAATTTGAATTTAATTTCAATTTAATTTGAATTTAATTTAATTTCAAATTAATTTAATTGGAATTTAATTTAATTTGAATTTAATTTAATTTGAATTTAATTTGAATTTAATTTAATTTGAATTTAATTTAATTTGAATTTAATTTGAATTTAATTTAATTTGAATTTAATTTAATTTGAATTAATTTGAATTTAATTTAATTTGAATTTAATTTAATTTAAATTTAATTTAATTTGATTTAATTTGAATTTAATTTAATTTGAATTTAATTTAATTTGAATTTAAATTTAATTTAAATTTAAATTTAATTTAATTTGATTTGATTTGAATTTAATTTAATTTAATTTAAATTTTAATTTAATTTAATTTAATTTTAATTTAATTTGAATTTAATTTAATTTGAATTTTATTTAATTTAATTTAATTTAATTTAATTTGAATTTGAATTTAATTTAATTTAATTTGAATTTAATTTAATTTGAATTTAATTTTATTTATGTTAATTTAATTTGATCTGAAATTAATTAATATTTAATTAAGATTTAATTTGAAATTAATTAATATTTAATTAAGATTGAATTTAATTTAATTTAAGTTTGAATTTCGAATTTGATTTAAGTTTGAATTTCGAATTTCATTTAATTTGAATAATTAAGATTTAATTAATTTTAATTTAAGATTATCATGATTAATTAATAATTATGGGTTTAAATTCATCATTTTCATTATTTCAAAAATTTCTTCTTCATCTTTATCTTTCTTTTCAAGCTTTTCTAATAATTTTGATTTATTTGAATTTTTATAATTTTTATTGATTATGGACTTTATCTTAGATAGTTCCATATCCTCCTTAGAATTAGATTTTTCAATATCCTCACAGTAGGTGGAGTAAATTGGGCCACTAGTTAAAGTTTTATAATAATATTCAATATTATATATAATTAAATTATTATCTAGGAGAATTTTATCTTTACCATTATCCTTAGAATTATCCTCAGATATATTTTTAATATTAATCTCTAGATTATCTTTAAGATTTTCAGAATTAATTTCTGAATTAATCTTGAGATTTTCAGGATTAATTTCGGATTTATCTTTAAGATATTCAAATTTGAATTCAGATTTATCCTTAGGATTAATTTTGTCTGAATTAAAATTATCAGACAAATTATCAGAGTTAATTTTATCAGATAAATTATCAGAATTAATTTTATCAGATAAATTATCAGAATTAATTTTATCAGATAAATTATCAAAATTAATTTTATCAGATAAATTATCAGAATTAATTTTATTAGATAAATTATCAGAATTAATTTTATCAGATAAATTATCAGAATTAATTTTATCAGATAAATTATCAGAATTAATTTTATTAATTTCTGAATTGATATTCTGAATTAAACAATTAATTTCTAATATTTTGGTCATATTCACGTTTTGTAATTTAACATGCAAGAAGTTAATTTTACTATGCAGTAAATCTACTTTATCAGAAAAATTAACTACTTTATCACATGGTTGTGCAGGAACTTGTAAAATTTTTGGAACATAAATCTTGTATACATTCGCCGGACACTTGTTTTTGTAATGTCCGTATTTCTCGCACCTGAAGCATTGCACGTGATCCTTGTTTTTCAGGACTCCTGGCGCTGGTATCTCCTTTGCCGCCGGTGACGAACGATTCTTTCGAGTAGGGCACTGATTTTTGTAGTGCCCTCTCTCCCTGCACGTGAAACAGATAATATGGAATTTAAAATTGGACATTTTAAAATTAAAATATACCTGATTCACCCCTGGGCTTCCCCTCAACTCCTGGCGTCGTTGCTCCGTCGGCGATTAGTCCGGTGAAGAGCGGCTCGGCTCTGATACCAATTGTAGGATCGGTGCCGTCGATAGAGGGGGGGTGAATATCGACCGTGAAAACTTCACAGAAAACTTCGTAACTTTTGTTCTAGACATAGAGTGTTAGCGCAGCGGAAAATAAATAGAACGAAGAAAAACAGAGAAAGACCACAGGTACACAGCGGATTTTTACATGGTTCCCGACGCCCAGGGTCAGTACATCCAAGGCCTATGCACGGGAATGCCCGTCCACTATTGGCCTCCTTTCCAGACTTTCCGGAGGTGGAGAAACCCGACTTAGAGTGCAGTATTACAAGCAATAATGTAGAAATTTAAATACAGTAATTAAAAAGCAAACCAACGAGACAAAGTTTGAAGCTCGGCCGATCTGGACCTCCGAAGTGCCGCGCACCTCCTCCTGGAGCCTCCCGGTCGTAGAGCCTCATTTCTAGCACGTTGCAGTTGGTCAGAAAGCTTGGAATGGTTCTTGGAATTGGTGTCTGAAGCTGAGGGGTCGAACCCCCTTATATAGGCCTCCTGGGGGCGCCCCGGACGCTGGGGGCGCCCCGGAAGACTCGGTCAAACCTTATCCTTGCGCCTACCTCGTCGCAGGTGATAAGATCATTGACCAGGGCGCCCCGGACGCTCCGGGCGCCCCCGTGAGGGCTTATCCTGTGTTCTGACTTCGAAACAGCAAAACAGCTATGAATCCGGGCGCCCCGGACGCTCCGGGCGCCCCGGTTGACACCTATTTTGCCTGCTTCATCATAACACTGCTTTTGTGTTTTAATGGGGGCGCCCCCACTGCTGGGGGCGCCCCCACTGCTGGGGGCGCCCCCAACACTGGGGGCGCCCTGGTTAGGGCCTTCAGCAGGCGGCTCCATCTTCCAATCTTGGTACCTGCAAGATATAGAACCACAAAGCATAGATACATATAATATTGGTCTTAAGGACTTGGTTCGGACTTCGGATTTGCACGAAACCCTAGGTCGAACCGGCACGAGTTCCTATCCCCGAGAACTCGCCCTTCACCTACTCCTTTCAGGAGACGGTTGCCACCCAGTCCTTCGGGTGGACTTTTGCTTAGCTTCCGATACCTCCGGACCTCGAGACGCCCAAACCCTGACCCGTCTGTATTCCTGTCCTTAGTCATCGCTCAGCTAAGTTGCTTAGTCCCTCGGACTAAGTCTTCATTCCCTAGCAGTCCTTCGCCAGGTGCCTAGCAGCCCTTCGCTAGGTCTTTGTTACCAAGCGGTCCTTTGCCTGGTGCCTAGCAATCTTTCGCTAGGTCTTCTATGCCTAGAAGTCCTTCACTAGGTGCCTAGCAGCCCTTCGCTAGGTCTTAGGGTTACGATACCTAGCAGCCCTTCGCTAGTTGCCTAACAGCCCTTCGTTAGGTCTTAGAGTTACGCTAGGTGCCTAGCAGCCCTTCGCTAGGTGCCTAGCAGCCCTTCGCTAGGTCTTTAGAGTTCCGATGCCTAGATTAACTAGGACTTTTCTTCAGCTAAGGTTACTTCTCTCTTATTCCCCTTTGTCTGTTCAATATATCACTGACTTAAGTGAATTGTCAAACATTAAAACACTTAAAGAGGAACATCATTGATGCAGCTTGCACCAACAGTTTATTTGTCTTCTATTTAACTGTGTTAATTTTCCAGTTAGCAACTATTCCACTCCTCGATTAATTATGTCCTACATTGATAACTTGACGAGGTTCTTTGATTATTCATGGGGAGATGCAGCATATAGATTTTTGTGCCACCAAATTATCTTGCATACCGGTAATGGCAAAGGAAAGGCTGGTTGCAAAATGTATTTAGATGGTTGTACTATAGGTTTGATGGTGAGTTTTTAATATTTCAAGTGCAATTGTGATATGTTTAATATTATTATATTGCTCTCTCTCTCTATATGTATTCAGGCATGGCTGTATGAAAGAATTCCTTCATTTGCATATGCACGTTCTTTATGTTGTTTCCCCCGGTTGTTTCGCTGGGAAAGGAGTATGGTATCACTCAAAGATGATGTTGCTGAGAGTTTATTTTCTAGAATAGATTTTAGTAGGGTAAGTTGTTATGTTTTTTGTAGATATGATTGTAGAAGTGACATTTTATTTATAATTGTGAAAAGGTGTTAGATATAGTACCATTTCCGGAGGAGGAGATACTCTTGAGTGGCAAGCAGGTAACTTATTCTCTAAATATAGAAATAATAAAATTATTATGTTAAATAATGATGACAGCACATTGTTTGACTACATTACTTATATTTTTCAGGTGTCATTTTGTTTGAGATGTTCTGGAATTTCTAATACCCAGAGGTTGCTTGAACCAATTGTTGCTGTTAAGAGCACTGAGCTGGAGGCCAAAAAAGTTAGTGAGGAATTGATTTTAGAAGAGACTAAGATTGTTGAGGTTGAAGTGGGTGGTGAAAATGAACTTGCTGGGTTGGAGTAGTTGAATGTGGAATTGACAACTGCCAACATTGATAACAATGTTGATTTGGTGATAAAAGATGTTATTTCTGATTTGAATAAAGAGCAAGTTTCTGGTAGTGACATTGGTACTTCGAAAGCAGAGAACATCAGCCACTTTCAATCTTCCATTGTGGATACTGTGAGGTGTAGAGCTGATCGTGTGCCGAAAAGAAAGGAGTCTATGTTTGTGACTCCTCCTAGCTCAACACCAAAACGTAAGAGGAAGGGGAAAAACAGGTAGATGAAGTATAAATCTGAGATTCATTATTTTGAAATTTATTTGTTTTTGCATGTTATTGTATATTGATACTAACTACGTATAGATTTTATCTTACATTACTAAGTATGTTTTTATATAGGTAAATTTGATAGTAGATGTTAAGGATTGGGAGAGTCCTCCCAAGACTACATTGGATGTATATAAATAGAGAACTGATTTTTGTGGACATCAAGAAGCAGTTGAAGAAGAGAAAAAGTTGTTGACAGACTTTCTCAGTAGGGAAGAATTGGAGTAGGTTTATTTTCAATATCTGAAATTTTGCTAAACACTTCTTATCAATTTTGTAATGTTATGTTTTACTCCCCGCAGTGTTGTCATATGGCAAGATGAGTTCCTAAGCTTAACTGGAGCTACATTTTGTCCTTTTTTTGTTTGGTGAACCTGTTGATAGTCAAATCATAAATGTGTATATGAATATTATGAAAAAATACAGTCTAAGTTATGAATTTGAGATTTACTGTATGGACACAAACGTATAGGTTTGTAGCAAATTGAGATAGTTGATATTTGATATTTGATGTTTAATTCTTATTAGATTAAGAAACATGATTATATCTTATTTTCAATGTGAAGAAAGAAGTCTTATAGCACTTGCAGAAATATGGCAAATATAGGCAGATACACAAAGCAGATTATGGTGCTTTCCTTGCAAGGTTGACATCCACAACGAGGAGCAAACTACAGGAACTAAATGAAGATCTATTTAGAAAATATAGATATATCATTTTCCCAATTAATGATAGATGACATTGGTATTTATTGGTTTTTAATCCAGCTGATGGGAAATTCAAATTGTGGAATTCAAACCCTGATTTATTTGCATTTGGGACTGCTAAAGTTTATGTGAGTTTAACAATATTCTACTCCAATATATCTTAACAGATCACAGTATTAAAGCATTTACTATTTTGCAGGCAAGGTTTTTGGATGGATGCATTTTGCATCTTCATGCATTTGCCATAGGTAGTGAAGAGGTGGTGAAACAACATTGTCGTCATCAAGGCGCTACCCTTGATTGTAGTGTCTACATTTGCCTGTGGGTGGAGTGTCTCTCTTATGACACTGATGATATCTGGAGTTTTCAAAATCATGTCAACATAGACGCTTATCAGGCCCGAGTTTCTTCAAATATATTATCATATGAGAATGGATTGTTAAAAAATGTAATGGACTAAGATGTAAAGCAATATTGGTATTTGACTAAGATGTAAACCATCTGAAGATAGAGAACCTTATCTGCTTCTTCTGCTCAAGCAGATGTATTGGAGTTTCAAATTTACCTTTTGTGTAACCAAATTCAGATGTATTGTAGATTATTTATGGTACTGTTATGTTAAGGAGATGATTTCTGGTATAGTTATGTTAAGGAGATGATTTCTGGTACAGTTATCTGCTTCTTATGATTTCTGGTACAGTTCTGTTTAAAATTTGCCTTCTTATGACAGATTGTGGTGATTCAAATTTGCCTTCTTATGATTTTTGGTACAGTTAAGTTTCAAATTTGATTGTGGTGTCTACAGTTATCTGTTTCAAATTTCTGGTACAGATGTTGGTTTGTACATGATTGTAGCAATACTGGTTTTTATTCTGGTGTAATAACAGACTTATGGCTTACGTATGTAAAGCAATGTATTCTGCTAGTAATGACAGATACATGTTGGTTTTAATTCTGTGGCAATGTTGATTTTTATTATGTAAGCACAATTGAGAACAGCCTCCCTCGTTAGTATGTCAACTGCCACAAATCAAATTTGACAATTTAGTGTTGGTTTTTACTCTTACAATGTAAATTTGAGTTTGTGTTGAGCAAATTGAGTATACATGTCCACAAATTGAGTATTAAGGTACGAGCCTCCATCCTTAGTTGTCAAATTGAGTATTAAGGACTGAAATTGATTAATAGGTACGAAATATCCAAATTTGAGTATGTTTCTGAGCAAATTCAGTATACATATCCACAAATTGAGTATTAAGGTACGAGTCTCCATCCTTAGTTGTCAAATTGAGTATTAAGGTCTGAAATTGATTATTAGGTACGAAATATCCAAATTTGAGTATGTGTCTCAGCAAATTGAGTATACATGTCCACAAATTGAGTATTACGGTACGAGCCTCCATCTTTAGTTGTCAACTGCTAAAAACAATCAAGTACAATTTGTTCAGAATCAAGCATATATTCTAGATAATCAAGTAGAATTCTCAAAAATTCAGGTACACAAATTGGGTATTAAGGACTGAAATTGATTATTAGGTACGAAATATCCTAATTTGAGTATGTGTCTCAGCAATTGAGTATACATGTTCACAAATTGAGTATTAAGGTACGAGCTTCCATCATTAGTTGTCAACTACTAAAACCTTCCAAGTACAATTGATTCAGAATCAAGTATATATTCTAGAGAATGAGGTACTATTCTAAAAAATTCAGATACACAATTTGAGTATTGAGGTCTGAAATTGATTATTAGGTACGAAATATCCAAATTTTAGTATGTGTCTCAGCAAATTGAGTATACATGTCCACAAATTGAGTATTAAGGTACGAGCCTCCATCATTAGTTGTCAATTGCTAAAACCTTCCAAGTACAATTGATTCAGAATCAAATATATATTCTAGAAAATGAGGTACTATTCTAAAAAATTCAGGTACACAATTTGAGTATTAAGGTCTGAAATTTGAGTATGTGTCTCAGCAAATTGAGTATACATGTCCACAAATTGAGTATTAAGGTACGAGCCTCCATCTTTATTTGTCGTGTACACTTACAATCAAATTCATGATAAGGGGTTGGTGAAGGTGTGTTTTTTTATTTATCGACATATTTTCTTGTTTCCATGATAATATGATATGGATTAAGGTTAATTGCTTCCCATGATTGATTAGGGTCCATCAGCCAGATTATTAGGTACGAAACATCCAAATTAAAGTACGAGCCTGAGCAAATTGAGTATCCTTCGCCAGAAATTGAGTATTCAGGTACGACACCCTCTTTAGTTCTCAATGGCTTAAGAAATCAAGTATAATTGACTCAGAATCAGGTATATATTCAAGAGAATGAGGTACTATTCTCAAAAAATCAGGTACACATTTCCTTATTTCTTGATAATATAATAAGGATTAAGGTTAATGGTACCACTGCTCCAATATGTGCTTCCCATGTTCGATTAGGGCACATCTTCCAGATTATTAGGTATGAAAAATACACAATAGAGCTTTATGGTTATCATGACCATAGACAACCTAGCATGAGAGTGAATACCTTAGATTATTAGGTATGAAATATCCAAAATCAAGTATGTGTCTGAACAAATTTAGTATACTTGACCAGAATTTGAGTATTCAGGTACAAGACTCCCTCTTTAGTTCTCAATGGCTTAAAAATTCAAGTACAATTGTCTCAGAATCAGGTATATATCTAAGATAATTAGGTACGAAATATCCAAATTCAAGTATGTGTCTGAGAAAAATTGAGTATACTTGGCTCAGAATCAAGTATACTCAATTGGGACGCAAGTTATATTAATTAGGGTACATATCCAATTGACTCAGTTTCTACTATATATTTTCACGAATGATCTATTTAAACTTATAGGTACATTGGGACGCAAGTTATGCATTAATTAGTATGGGCATGATACAAAGTCAGAAACTATAAGCACACTTTAGGGACATTTGGCCACTTGTTATTGGGGATATTTTGGCACTAACACATGATATAAAGTCAGAAACTATAAATACAACCATAAGTTTCCACTCCAGAACATCAACTTCTGACAAACCAATTCTTGTACAAAACAGAACCATCAAACATAACATATACCTTATTTATCCAAATTTGTACTCAAGTTTCTGACAGATTTTGTCTATGAAACTCACAAATTCTACCAAAGAAAAATGAAGATATTTCAAAGTTACCTAACCAAGTTCATAAACATAATCATAACTGACACATGATACAAAGTCACATAAACTATAACCATAAGTTTCCACTCCACAACTATAGTATATACTATAACAACTACACATCAACTTCAGACAAACCAATTCTTGTACAAAACAAAACAATCACAAATTTGTACTCAAGTTTCTGGCAGTATTAGTCCATCGAACTCACAAATTCAACGAAACTACATACAGCATATTGCAAAGTACCTAACAAAGTTCATAAACATACTAATAACTGACACATGATACAAAGTCACAAATACCATAAATACAACCATTAGTTTTTGACCACACAACCATAGTACACAATAATAACTGACACATGATACAAAGTTCATAAACATATTGCACAATTTTTTCCTGCCCCTGAAAACACCAATGCAGCCACCATTCAACCAGAACCAATACGTAAATCACCAATGCTGCCACTGATACATGTCTGCTTTCTTGAACGCAAGACCCTGCTTGATTCCCCTTCTAGCAATCTCTTTTTCCTGCAGAAGTGTATATCAAAAAGTATCAGACTACCCATATAAATTATAGAGTATGATTGCAAAAATAAAACCAAGTGTTTACAAACAAATCAAACATACATAATTTTGAGCATAACAGCTAGTTTATAGCTTCTTTGCAACTTCGCCTGTTGTGGCCTTTCTTATGACAACGACTACACTTTGACGCACGTGTTTCAACTTGTGATGGTATTCTCTTAGTCCTCCTATGACCTGGTTGACTACGAACATCTGGAGCATTGATTACATTTCCTTCATCAAGATTTGACTCATTATTGTCAACAGTTGGGATTAGATTAATAATTCCTTTGTATGCTTAGCGATACATTCCAATCTTGAAATACTAATCACAGAATTCATACAACGACAACGACAACGACTTCGACTCAATAGCAGCAGAAGCATGCTTGCATGGAAGCTTAATGATCTGCCAAGCCTCTGCACAAACAACTCTTATCAATTAAATCAGCAGCAAAGGATTTTTCCCCATCAACTACCTTAAACCTCCAATTACATGACCGATGCACTCTCAACTTTCGGGATTCAAGATAAACACTAGCAATAGCCTTCTCCTTTTTGGGAATTAATTCCTTAACCATCGCCATTGTTGATTCACGTCGCTGATGCATTATGTTCATGATTTGTATGCGTATGTGATCCACCATAGCCACAATTGGGAGATAATGAGCTGGTTTAACCCAATTATTCCAACACTCGGCCATGTTATTATTCATAACACCCCATCTATCACCAAGAAATAAAGCATTTGCCCAACTTTGTGGCTGGGAATGTACAATAAATCCTATGGCAAGTGGCATGGAGTCTATGATATTTTTTATATGCTGTTCATGCTCCTGCAAAGATGGAGCATATGCAGCTTTCTTGAATACCGAAGACCAGTGTTTTTTGTTATGTTTTGGATAACTTCGCATTACCTATATTGACAAAAAAAACCTTTTTTATTCAAAACATGTATTAAAATTAAATTCAAATTCAAATTCAAAACAAAAGTAGGGTTNAAGTATAAATCCGAGATTCATTATTTTGAAATTTACTTGTTTTTGCATGCTATTGTATATTGTTACTAACTACGTATAGATTTTAGCTTACATTACTAAGTATGTTTTTATATAGGTAAATTTGATAGTAGATGTTAAGGATTGGGAGAGTCCTCCCAAGACTACATTGGATGTATATAAAAAGAGAACTGATTTTTATGGATATCAAGAAGCAACTGAAGAAGAGAAAAAGTTGTTAACAGACTTTCTCAGTAGAGAAGAATTGGAGTAGGTTTATTTTCAATATCTGAAATTTTGCTAAACACTTCTTATAAATTTTGTAATGTTATTTTTTACTCCCCGCAGTGTTGTTATATGGCAAGATGAGTTCCTAAGCCTAACTGGAGCTACATTTTGTCCTTTTTTGTTTGGTGAGCCTGTTGATAGTCAAATCATAAATGTATATATGAATATTATGAAAAAACACAGTCCAAGTTATGGATTTGAGATTTACTGTATGGACACAAACATACATGTTTGTGATATTTGATAGTTGATATTTGATTTTTAATTCTTATTAGATTAAGAAATATGATTATATCTTATTTTCAATGTGTAAAAAGAAGTGTTACAACACTTGCAGAAATATGACAAATATATGCAGATACACAAAGCAGATTATGGTGCTTTCCTTGCAAGGTTGACATCCACAACGAGGAGCAAACTACAAGAACTAAATGAAGATCTATTTAGAAAATGTAGATATATCATTTTCCCAATTAATGATAGATGACATTGGTATTTATTAGTTTTTTATCCAGCTGAAGGGAAATTCAAATTGTGGAATTCAAACCCTGATTCATTTGCATTTGGGACTACTAAAGTTTATGTGAGTTTGACAATATTCTACTCCAATATATCTTAACAGATCACAATATTAAAGCATTTACTATTTTGCAGGCAAGGTTTTTGGCTGGATGCATTTTGCATCTTCATGCATTTGCCATAGGTAGTGAAGAGGTGGTGAAACAACTTTGTCGTCATCAAGGCGCTACCCTTGATTGTGGTGTCTACATTTGCCTGTGGGTGGAGTGTCTCTCTTATGACACTGATGATATCTGGAGTTTTCAAGATCATGTCAACATAGATGCTTATCGGGCCCGGGTTTCTTCAAATATATTATCAGATGAGAATGGATTGTTAAAAAATGTAATGGACTAAGATGTAAAACAATATTGGTATTTGACTAAGATGTAAACCATCTGAAGATAGATAACCTTATCTGCTTCTTATGCTCAAGCAGATGTATTGGAGTTTCAAATTTACCTTTTTGTGTAACCAAATTCAGATGTATTGTAGATGATTTATGGTACTGCTATGTTAAGGAGATGTATTCAGATGTATATTCAGATTGTGGTGTTTCAAATTTGCCTTCTTATGATTTTTGGTACAGTTATGTTTCAAATTGATTGTGGTACCTACAATTATCTGTTTCAAATTTCTGGTATAGATGTTGGTTTGTATAGGATTGTAGCAATACTGGTTTTTATTCTGGTGTAATGACAGACTTATGGCTTACTTATGTAAAGCATTGTATTCTGTTAGTAATGACAGATACATGTTAGTTTTAATTTTGTGACAATGTTGATTTTTATTCTATAAGCACAATTGAGAACTGCCTCCCTCTTTAGTGTGTCAACTGCCACTAATCAAATTTGACAATTTAGTGTTGGTTTTTACTCTAGCAATGTAAATTTGAGTATGTGTCTAAGCAAATTGAGTATACAGGTTCACAAATTGAGTATTAAGGTACGAGCCTCCTACATTAGTTGTCAACTGCTAAAACCTTCCAAGTACAATTGATTCAGAATCAAGTATATATTCTGGAGAATGAGGTACTATTCTAAAAAATTCAAGTACACAATTTAAGTAGTAAGGTATGAAATTTAAGTATGTGTCTGAGCAAATTGAGTATACATGTCCACAAATTGAGTATTAAGGTATGAGCCTCTATCATTAATTGTCAACTGCTAAAACCTTTCAAGTACAATTGATTCAAAATCAAGTATATATTCTGGAGAATGAGATACTATTCTAAAAAATTCAGGTACACAATTTGAGTATTAAGGTCTGAAATTTAAGTATGTGTCTGAGCAAATTGAGTATACATGTCTATAAATTAAGTATTAAGGTACGAGACTCCATCATTAGTTGTCAACTGCTAAAACCTTCCAAGTACAATTGATTCAGAATCAAGTATATATTCTGGAGAATAAGGTACTATGCAAAAAAATTCAGGTACATAATTTGAGTATTAAGGTCTGAAATTTAAGTATGTTGATAACCGTTTTTGTCGCGTTACGGTTTCAAATACAATTTAAGTTTCGAATTCCTCTAAACTAATGTAGCATAGAGTAACTCGAGTCGTCTCCCAACGAATGTAGTTGGTGCAAGATAATTCTCATGAATGAATCTTATTGCTTTTGGGTTTTGAATATGAAATTGGGTTTTGGATTTGAACTTCAAGACTACGAAATGAATTACAGAGCAAATATGAAATCTAATTCTAATTAAGAAAAGACAAAACAGGTAATGAAATCTGAATTAACCTAACTACAATTGCAGAAAAGAAAAGGCAATGTGAAAGAAACATTTAAGAAATAAGCATCAATAAAGCCTAGACATGAAGCATAACTATAGCATTGAAGAAATCTAGATTGATCTAACTTAATTGCATTTAAATGAAGACATGAACATTTAAGCTAATGGAAGAGCAATTCAGAACAAAAATTAAACAACTAAGAAACATCACAATTGAAAGTTTTGTTCTAAGAAACATTTGATCAAACACAATATAGGCATGAATGAACTTGCTTCAAGAACATTCAATTTGAAATAGGGAAGGATCTAACCAATACAGATATTCAACAATCAATCACAAACAACTCAACAATCAACATAACAATCGAATTTGAATAAAACCAAATGCTCATATGGATCTTCGGAATCAAAATTGCTTGAAGGAGCTGCTGTGAATGACATGAAACAACTGCTGATGAAAGAATGCTGGAAATGCTACGAACAGCTGCAAGAAATGCTGCGAAGTAGGAAACTATGAATGAAATCCCCTGGGAAGGAACTCTGCCACTCGGTCCTTTGAAGAGGAAGTGTTCTGCTGTGATGCTGATGAAGAAGAACAAAGGAATGAAGCTCTGCCGAAACTGATGAAAGCTAGCTACTGGATCTGATGTGAAGCTGCTGGAATTGAAGTGCTGCAAGGAACTATGCTGCTAAGTAGAAAAACGGTGAAGAAGATGAACTGAGAAGAAATTGCTGGAATTGGAATCTGAAACTACTGAATCTGATGAGCTGTGGAAGGAAAAACAAACTGCTGTAAATGAATTGCAAGGAAAGAAAACGCTGAAGAAAAACTTGATAAAGAAAAACGAAGGCTGTAAAGGAATTTGATCGAGGGTTGCGGTGGAGATGGATGGCTGCGTTCGGCTAAAGCTCGGAACCCCTAAAGCCTAGCTGTGGTCGCCGGTGATGAAAATGGAAGAAAGACTTCTCTCCGAACCCCGAAAGAGAATTCTTCCTCTCTTCTCTCCGAACCCCGAAAGAGAAGAGATGGAGCTCCGGCCGGCTAAGATTCGGAACCCCTAGCCCTAGCTTCGTGCAATGGCCGGAGATGGTGGTGGATGAAGAGGAAGGTGAAGTCGCCGGCGTCTGATGGTGTGTGGCCGCTCGATGCCCTAATCTCGCGATCGGCTCCCTTTTGTTGCTGCTGCACGTGGTTCGGTTGGCCCAGCCAACTTCAGCGGTTCGGTCAGCTCGCGTGTGACCCAACTCAGGTTTTTATTCAGCCAAGGCCTTGGTTCAGTCAAACAGCTCAGCCAAGCCAGCTTCAGTTGGTTCAGCCAATCCAGCCAGATTTCACAGCATCAGAAGAAATTAACAACGAACGGCTGAGATCAATTTGGCTTCATCCAACGGTCGAATTTCTTCAGATCTGAACCAAACTCCACAGATCTCAATCAATGGTCCTGATCTACCTGTTCCCAGCTCGGATTAACCAGATCAGTGGCGGATGGTCCAGATCTTCCCTTTTCTTGAATGGATGGTCTAGAACATCTTGAACTCGATCCAACGGTCAGATCACTTCTGATTTGGCTGAAATTTTCAGATCTTGATCTCTGGTCATGATTGATTCTATCTTGGACTCGGATCGACCAGAAGTTGACCGATGGCTCAGATCTAGCCGTTCTCTGGAATGGACGGCTCCTATTAATTCGATGCTTGATCCCTTTAATCTGGATCCAATCCTGACTCAAGTCTGACCCAATTTGATCTAGGTCCATGATCAATTGAAGCCTACAAAATGATATTCAAATTTAGTGCCAAAAATATCCCAAATACACAAAGTTTAGAATTAAATGTCAAAATGAAGGGAATACATGAAACCTAATACAAATGCAAACTTAAGCATATAAAATGTGGATCAAATATGGATTTTAGAGCCTAAAATAATCAGCAAAAATGGTGGTTATCATATGTGTCTGAGCAAATTGAGTATACATGTCCACAAATTGAGTATTAAGGTACGAGCATCCATCATTAGTTGTCAACTGCTAAAACCTTCCAAGTACAATTGATTCAAAATCAAGTATATATTCTGGAGAATGAGGTACTATTCTAAAAAATTCAGGTACATAATTTGAGTATTAAGGTCTGAAATTTAAATATGTGTCTGAGCAAATTGAGTATACATGTTTACAAATTGAGTATTAAGGTACGAGACTCCATCATTAGTTGTCAACTGCTAAAACCTTCCAAGTACAATTGATTCATAATAAAGTATATATTCTGAAGAATAAGGTACTATGCTAAAAAATTCAGGTACACAATTTGAGTATTAAGGTCTAAAATTTAAGTATGTGTATGAGTAAATTAAGTGTACATGTCCACAAATTGAGTATTAAGGTAGGAGCCTCCATCATTAGTTGTCAACTGCTAAAACCTTCCAAGTACAATTGATTCAAAATCAAGTATATATTCTAGAGAATAAGGTACTATTCTAAAAAAAATTCAGGTACACAATTTGAGTATTAAGGTCTGAAATTTAAGTATATGTCTGAGCAAATTGAGTATACATGTCCACAAATTGAGTATTAAGGTACTAGCATCCACATTACCTTATGACGTGTACACCTACAATCAAATTCATGAAAAGGGGTTGTGAGTTTTTTTATTTATCGACATATTTTCTTGTTTCTATGATAATATGATATGGATTAAGGTTAATTGCTTCCCATGATTGATTAGGGTCCATCAGCCAGATTATTAGGTACGAAACATCCAAATTCAAGTACGTGCCTGAGTAAATTGAGTTTCCTTGGCCAGAAATTGAGTATTCAGGTACGAGACTCCCTCTTTAGTTCTCAGTGACTCAAGAAATCAAGTACAATTGGCTCAGAATCAGGTATTTATTCAAGAGAATGAGGTACTATTCTCAAAAAATCAGGTACACATTCCCTTGTTTCTTGATAATATAATAAGGATTAAGGTTAATGACACCACTGATCCAATATGTGCTTCCCATGATCGATTAGGGCATATCTTCCAGATTATTAAATATGAAAAATACACAATAGAGCTATATGGTTATCATGACCATAGACAACCTAGCATGAGAGTGAATACCTTAGATTATCAGAGAAAAAATGTATGTATCTGTCTTTCACATTACCTTATAACGTGTACACCTACAATCAAATTCATGAAAAGGGGTTGGTGAAGGTGAGTTTTTTTATTTATCGACATATTTTCTTGTTTCCATGATAATATGATATGGATTAAGGTTAATTGCTTCCCATGATTGATTATGATCCATCAGCCAGATTATTAGGTACGAAACATCCAAATTCAAGTACGTGCCTGAGCAAATTGAGTATCCTTGGCCAGAAATTGAGTATTCAGGTACGAGACTCCCTCTTTAGTTCTCAATGGCTCAAGAAATCAAGTACAATTGGCTCAGAATAAGATATTTATTCAAGAGAATGAGGTACTATTCTTTAAAAATCAGGTACACATTCCCTTGTTTCTCAATAATATAATAAGGATTAAGGTTAATGACACCACTGATCTAATATGTGCTTCCCATGATCGATTAGGGCACATCTTCCAGATTATTAGGTATGAAAAATACACAATGGAGTTTTATGGTTATCATGACCATAGACAACCTAGCATGAGAGTGAACACCTTAGATTATCAGGTACGAAATATCCAAAATCAAGTATGTGTCCGAACAAATTTAGTATACTTGACCAGAATTTGAGTATTCAGGTACGAGACTCCCTCTTTAGTTCTCAATGGCTCAAAAATTCAAGAACAATTGTCTCAGAATCATGTATATAATTAAGATAATTAGGTACGAAATATCCAAATTCAAGTATGTGTCTGAGAAAAATTGAGTATACTTGGCTCAGAATCAAGTATACTCAATTGGGACGCAAGTTATATTGATTAGGGTAGATATCCAATTGACTCAGTTTCTACTATATATTTCCACGAATGAGCTATTTGAACTTACAGGTACACATTGGGACACAAGTTATGCATTAATTAGTATGGGGATGATACAAAGTCAGAAACTATAAGCACACTTTAGGAACATTTGACCACTTGTTATTGGGGATATTTTGGCACTAACACATGATACAAAGTCAGAAACTATAAATACAACCATAAGTTTCTACTCTACAACATCAACTTCAGACAAACCAATTCTTGTACAAAACAGAACCATCAAACATAACATATACCTTATTTATCAAAATTTGTACTCAAGTTTCTGGCAGATTTTGTCTATGAAACTCACAAATTCAACCAAAGAAAAATGAAGATATTGCAAAGTTACCTAACCAAGTTCATAAACATAATCATAACTGACACATGGTACAAAGTCACATAAACTATAACCATAAGTTTCCACTCCACAACTATAGTATATACTATAACAACTACACATCAACTTCAGACAAACAAATTCTTGTACAAAACAAAACAATCACAAATTTGTACTCAAGTGTTTACAAACAAATCAAACATACATAATTTTGAGCATAACAGCTAGTTTATAGCTTCTTTGCAGCTTCGCCTGTTGTGGCCTTTCTTATGGCAACGACTACACTTTGACACACGTGTTTCAACTTGTGATGGTATTCTCTTAGTCCTCCTACGACCTGGCTGACTGCAAACGTCTGGAGCATTGATTACATTTCCTTTATCAAGATTTGACTCATTATTGTCAACAGTTGAGATTGGATTAATAATTCCTTTGTATGCTTGGCGATACATTCCAATCTTGAAATACTGATCACAGAATTCATACAACGACAATGACTTCGACTCAATAGCAGCACAAGCATGTTTGCATGGAAGCTTAATGATCTGCCAAGCTCTGCACGAACAACTCTTATCAATTAAATCAACAGCAAAGGATTTTTCCCCATCAACTACCTCAAACCTCCAATTACATGACCGATGCACTCTCAACTTTCGGGATTCAAGATAAACACTAGCAATGACCTTCTCCTTTTTGGGACTTAATTCCTTAACCATCGCCATTGTTGATTCACGTCGCCGATGCATTATGTTCATGATTTGTATGCGTATGTGATCCACCATAGCCACAATAGGGAGATAACGAGATGGTTTAACCCAATTATTCCAACACTCGGCCATGTTATTATTCATAACACCCCATCTATCACCAAGAAATAAAGCATTTGCCCAACTTTGTGGCTGGGAATGTACAATTAATAAATCCTATTGCAAGTGGCATGGAGTCTACGATATTTTTTATATGATGTTCATGCTCCTGCAAAGATGGAGCATATGCAGCTTTCTTGAATACCGAAGACCAGTGTTTTTTGTTATGTTTTGGATAACTTCGCATTACCTATAATGACAAAAAAAACCCTTTTTTATTCAAAACATGTATTAAAATTAAATTCAAATTCAAATTCAAAACAAAAGTAGGGTTTTAATTACCTGCTTCACAAAATTATCCACTAAATGCCTCAAACAATACACATGGTGACTACCCACAAATAGTTGCTCAACTGCCTTCATAATCCCAGGGTGTCTATCAGAGAAAAATGTGAACTTATTGAATGGAATACTTTGATATGAAAGTAGCACACTTCTCAAAAGATAACAAAACCATTCCCAATTATCATCATTCTCTGCATCCACTACCGAATAAGCAATTGTGAAAAGATCATCATTGGCATCCTTCAACACAGCAACTAGGATACTACCTTTATACTTATTCTTTATATGAGTCTCATCCAAAAAAATCAACGTCCTACAACCAGTAACAAAACCAACTGCAGTCTGCACATGCATGAAAACAAATGAATAGTCGTTTACATTTATTAGTTACAGGATCAACCTCACACTCAGTAATACTGCCAGGATTTGTTTCTCGAATAGCATGACAATACCATCTTAACCTATCGTAGCATCTCGTCTCTGTACCATGAATATCATGCATCGCTAATTCCTTGCCTTTCCATACTTTGTGATAGTCTAACTCTACCTCATAATCTCTTTGCAAGTCTTTTTGAATTGTACAAGGGCGATAAGAGGGCTCTTCTCTCAATTTTTCTTTCACCACATTAGCAATCCAAGTTGCATCAGCTTTAGGATGTCCTCTAGTACGTAGATTATTCTCGCCACATGTATGCTGCAGGTTACATTTTCGGATCCCAAATATACCATCTGCTTTATATTTTGAAGCATAAATTCTCCATCCATAACTCCTTTCACTACAAATAGCAATAACCTTCTCGTTGTCATTTTTTCTATATAAAAATGAGCGTCTTGTAGCAACAGCATAGTTTTTAACATATCTTCTAAAATCAGCAGCATCCGTGAATGTTTGCCCTTCACCATAAATGCAATTAATCCAAGCATCTATAGTATTCGGCAACAAGGTGTGTTCAATCTCCTCACCACTCCTAAATTGTGTCTGTTCCTCCTCAACCCTTACTAGTTTGATACAAAATTATTAAGATGAACCATACACAAATAAGTATAAAATAAGGACATACCATACATACATAATGAAAGATATTAAATTTAAATCAGATTAGTAGTGTCAAATAAACCATATCATATGCACTTATGCTAGAAGTAACATAACATATTATAAAAACAAAAATATAAAATGCTTACCTCTCCAAATTTAGGTTGCCAATGTATGCATTTCTACTCTCTACCCTCAAATCGATCATACTGAGCTTCAAACACATATGAAGATGTATCATATTCAGGACATCATCATCGCCATTCAAAGTCATGTACATCTTATGCTATGGCGCTATGTATTGCAGAATCATAGATTCAGGAGTAATCTCCGCACATTTTTTGCCAAGACTCACAAATATATCCAGCAAACTACAACCACTGAAAATTGAAATCACAAACAACTTATTCTTGCACTTACAACTACCCAAAATGCAAGGTTGCAAGGCCCGGTTCCAGATTCCATTTTTCGACCTAATCCACAAAAATATAACATTTTATTCAAATATAAACTGAAGATCAATATTCATATAAACTGAAGATCAATGTAACATAAATTTTTTTCTCCATCAACTAAATATTAGCCATCAACTCGATAATCAACCAAAAACACACAAAAATCCCACAATCAACCAACAACTAAACGCAAATCTCATTGAATACACATAATAAAAAAAACTAAATGCAAATCTCATGGAATCATTCAATCAAAAAAGATCAAACTCAGACTCACTGATAAAGGTGTGATCGCCTCTTTGAGTTAGGGCTAGAATGCGTGGCGTTACCAGTTTGGGCTGCGGACGAAAAAATGAGCTAAAAATTGTGATTCCCTCTTTGAGTTACGGCAAGAAGGTGTGGCGCTACCAGTTGGGGCTTCGGGCAGAAAAATGAGCTGCAAAGGTGTGATCTCCTCTTCGATTTTGGCTTCCAATGCATCAACGTCGGCTTTGTTCGTCAGATTTTAGAGAAGGAACACGAAGGTGAGTTAGGGCAGGCGTTGCAGTTGGTGGTTCGGGCGAAAATTTTGAGCTACCTACATATGAGTTTTAATTAAATTCATGGGCAATTTAGTAAATACACATTTTCAAGGGAGTTGTAGTTAGGCATCAGGTTTTGGCAGGGAGTTGAAACTCATTTTCTCTGACCTGGGGACTGAATGCAGAGTTTGACCTGCCATTAGGAATTTTAAACCAATTTACCGTTGTTTTATAAAATTTAATTTTTATTATGATTAACTTTCACTTAGAGCATAATTTGACAAGAGCTATGATAGAGAGCGTGAAATTATAGCGTGAAACTCAACGTGAATGACGTGATACTTTTCATGTATACGTCTGATTGCCGTTTGGACATCGACGGTGGCCTCCGGCCGCCGCTCTGAACAAAACTATAATCTGGGGGGCACGATGAACCCGTCGAGGATCGCTGCAATTGGAGTGTCATGTCATTCACGTTGAGTTTCACTTTAAAATTTTACATTGTCTATCATTTTTTATTTGACAAAAGATGATATGGTGATATGGGTGACCTACACAATTGATCTTATTTTATAGTCATTTGTAAAATGATAAAACAACAAACTGAAGATATTTCTCAATTGAGCTCTGATACACTTAGTAAAAAAATTCAATGAAACGCTTAATGGATAACGTGATACTTTATATGCACACGCCCGATTATCCCTTGGACACCATCGACGACCTCCGACTGCCGCCCCGAATCAAACTATACCCTGGGGGGCACGGTGAACCCATCGAGAATTACTACATGCAAAGTTCCACGTCATTCACTGAATTTTTTCTTAATATTTTTCACTTAGCATATCATTTTCCTTCTCAATTTCATTAGAAATTGACTCTTATTTAATTTGACAATATTACTATGTAATAACCAATTCAACCCAAGCGGTGGAGGTTGCACTTAGAGCATAATAACACTAGGACTTTGTTGGTGTATTTGTAATCTAGGGTGTCAAAAATGAACCTAAGCCGATCCGAATTGACCTAAAAAAAATCAAGTTTGGGTTAGAAAATTTTGAATTCGGGTTCGGGTTGGAGGGTTTTGGAGTTGAAAATTTTCAGGTCGGATTTAGGTTAATTTGAATTTAAGATTTAGTGGGGGGGGGGGGGGGGTTTGGAGTCAAATCAAATTTTATTTTGAAAATTAAAATATTTTAATGTATATTAATATTAATGTTAGTATGATAATGGTGAGTATTAGATAAAAATGAAGATTTAAATAGAAAATAGTAAAAAAAATCATTTTGAATTAGGTTATTCGAGTTCTTCATATCAAGTTCAGGTTTAGGAGTTTCAGGTTTTATTCAAGTTCTTGTTAGGTTAGGATTTTTTTTTTAAAAAATTCCAATTCGATCCACCCGAATTGGCAATCTTATTTTGTACTATGCATACGTGTACTTACTATTATGGTGTGTTTTTGATTTACTAATCTCTAAGGAAGCTACTCTCCACCTTATTTGTCATGTATAAAGGATTGAATGAGATGTGCACGGCAATGGGTTTGATTTTGGTCAAGCGGTGTGACCGATTGACCCAATGAGCTAACGATTTGAACTAGTATGATCTAAATCATCTAGGTGACCAATGGCCTAAGCTAAACCAAGAAGGGATACAATCGAACAAAAGGATATAAGGGTCAACAATGAGTTGTGCAAGATCACTTTAAACCCAATTATGAATTCACAATAAGGAGAAAGTCTACTATCCTCCTTGAGAAACATCCTCTTGTTCCTCGCTATAGACAAAATATCACTAGATTTGTGAGCTTTAGTGGATGGATTCTATATTAGGAAAACTTCAATCCTTGTGGTAAGGTTAGCCCTTGTTGTTTCGATAGTTTGATAATGCAAGTCAAGTCGATATGTATGTATTCGATATTATTGGTGCATCAAGTATGTAAAAGCTTGGTTATGTGGGATGGTTCGGAATTGAGGGTAGGTAGACACAATCAAGTAACAGTTTAGTGGACTTGAGAGCAAGTAACTTAGATTGGGTGAACACTTGGATAATTTGAGGGTAGGTTGTCACGTCCCCAGAGGCTCATGCTTGTTTGAAATTCGGGCAGCATCTTCTCTGTACGGCGAACAAGTTGGGACAAATATACATCACGCACATCGCATAAGATGGCTCAGCCATCATAAATGTAATATAAATAACAATCACACAGTTTATATCAACAAAAATGATAAACATAAAATAAACTTAAACATCGCAAACCATTAATATCTTTTAATAGAAATAAAACTAGCAAAAAGTCCGTATACAAAACAAAACTCCAACGTAAGTCTAAATCGAGCATAATAGACCAATTAAAAGATAAACATAAATCTTCTTAGACGATATCAGATAAATAAAACAAATACCAGTCTAGGAGATAAAAACGGAAAGAAAATAGACACTAAACCAAACTCTAAAAGCGAGTTGACACAATAGGAATGACAATTGGATCCTCTCCTGGCTCCAAGTAGCGCATCTACCTGCTAACTGAAACAAAAATAGGTGGTAGGGGTGGTGAGTTCAGGCGGACTCTGCGGGTATATGAGTAGACAAATGCATGACATCAAAAGATATATGAAGCAACATATACTCATCCCACTAGTATCAATTATAAAGATTTCATACTCGTTCATTGTCATCTCATGCTTTTGCATCTCAATCCGCTCTCTTTGTAATTTCTTCCAATTTTTGCCACCTATGATTGAATTCCATGTCATCAATGTCTCTAGTTTTGAATTTGCCCTTCCTTTTCACTGCTTTTTGCCCTATTGGACGAGTATGAACTTCATAATCATCTAAGCCAATAGCAATATCCGGATTGGATGAGGATGTGTGCCCCCTTGATTCTAATGTCTTGGATTGTTTGTTAGCACAATGCCCAACTTTCTGTGGATCATATTTCTCACAATCTCTGAGAAAATGCCAAACATGTTCATAGTTGAAGGATTTGTTGCACTGATTTTTTCTGTCACATTTTATGTACTCTCATTAGCACATCCTCATCACTTCACCTACTTTCACGATATGTATACAAGTTAATATATATAGTTGTAAATTTATTCACCATTAGATGGAGCCTATAGAAATGTGATTTTACCTTTACTGTAGGCTACTCTACAAATTCAGTAGGTCGATACTTGTTGTAAAAATATGTGATTCATTTTTAAAAAGTGTGTTCCTTTTGATCATTACCAATGATTGGATCGGTGCTAATATTAATCTATGCTTTTGCAAAGTGTATCTCTTCATCCATTGACCACTTGACTCGTTTGGTGTCACGCTCATAAAAAATCGCTTCATTTTCCAACTCTAGAACCTTATATGGTCGTAATGCGTAAAAGTAAAAAATTGAGAATATTAAAAATTTGGAGGAAATTATGGAATGTATAGAACATTTAGAAAATTTCTGAGGTAATGTGTAGAAGTAGAAAATTGAGAATATTAAATATCAGGATGATTGTGTGAACTTTGTGAAGTTGTATTCTCAGAATCGAAAAACTTTCTAAATGATCCACTATAGTTTGGATCCATTTTGAAAGAGAAATTGGGGATGAAATGGATTAGAAAAAATAAGAATAGAATCACTTGGGTGTAGGATGAATGAGAAAAATTTAAAAGAGAGGATAGATATATATAGGCTATCCAAATTAGCCGTTGTAAATGAAAAAAATAAAATGATTAGGGAAACAGTAGGGGGGGAAATGGTCAAAAAATGGTTGAAAAAAATGTTCGCAAAAAATGGTCGACAATGGGAAAAAATGAAAGAAAAAGAACAAGTAAAAAAAAAGCTAAACCAAAAGTTTATATATATATATATATATTCCCGCCGAGCCCACCATTGGATAAAAATCTAGGTTTGAATAATCAAACCCGACCGATGGGATTTGGGAAATAAAAACCTAGCTACATGAATGACCAAGTTTTTTTACATTGGTTTCAACGAAAAAATCTGGACAAAAAAGCACAGTTGGAGATGCCCTAAGGAGCGTTCAACCATCAACATCCATAAAGCACTTAGCGGGCTTAGATATATGATATAGAAGATATTAGGACTCTTTATGAGCTAGAGGAGGATCACTTCTCATTTTGATTTCATGCTCGTTGTTTGAATACACACCGAAAACTTTGATTCAGACTTGGCTCCATATATACAACTCTAAGATTTTATTTGATATCCGCCTCTTTGATGACTAATCCAAGACTATTATTCCTAGTGATTTTCCTCCACTATGAATTTCTCATTTTCGGATATCTTCCAGAGGGGAGAGAAGCCTCTCACAAGATGTTCTTATAAC
>JAGFNQ010002696.1:288757-356357 GCA_024364735.1 Boesenbergia rotunda
GCCCTCGACCCCAAGGCTCAGCAATCAATCCTTCCAACGCATTCACGCTCTTCTACTCCCGCGCTCTGCTCCGGAAACCTCGCGACTCGAGATTCAACCGCCGACGACGTCCCACTGCTCCGAAAATTCGATATACATCGGACGTCAGTAAAGAAGAGTTACTTTTAAGTTTACTGCACTAATTTTGTAATACCATCTTGTAACTGGTTTTGCCGAAATATAGAATTGCCCGCAGAAAACGGTCAACGACCGTGGGCCTTGGAGTAGGAGCCGACCACGACTCTGAACCAAGGTAAAAAACTTGGTGTTTGCGTGTGTTTGATTTACATTTCCGCTGCGTAATTTCTCTAACTGTTAATCCGAACATTTTACGATATTCACCCCCCCTCTATCGTTTCTCTCGATCCAACAAAATAATGATGACAACACATTTTTTGACTATATTACTTATATTTTCAGGTGTCACTTTGTTGAGATGTTCTGGAATTTCTAATACCCAGAGGGTGCTGAACCAATTGTTGCTGCTAGAGCACTGAGCTGGAGGCCAAAAAAGTTAGTGAGGAATTGATTTTAGAAGAGACTAAAATTGTTGAGATTGAAATGGGTGGTGAAAATGAACTTGCTAGGTTGGAGAAGTTGAATGTGGAATTGATAACTGCCAAGATTGATGACAATGTTGATTTAGAGATAAAAGATGTTATTTTTAATTTGAATAAAGAGCAAGTTTCTGGCAGTGACATTAGTACTTCGAAAGCAGAGAACATCAGCCACTTTCAATCTTTCATTGTGGATACTGTGAGGTGTAGAGCTGATCGTGTGTTGAAAAGAAAGGAGTCTATGTTTGTGACTCCTCCTAGCTCAACACCAAAATGTAAGAGGAAGGGGAAAAACAGGTAGATGAAGTATAAATCCGAGATTCATTATTTTGAAATTTACTTGTTTTTTCATGTTATTTATATTGTTACTAACTACATATAGATTTTAGCATACATTACTAAGTATGTTTTTATATAGGTAAATTTGATAGTAGATATTAAGGATTGGCAGAGTCCTCCCAATGCTACATTGGATGTATATAAAAAGAGAATTGATTTTTGTGGACATCAAGAAGCAACTAAAGAAGAGAAAAAGTTGTTGACAGACTTTCTCAGTAGGGAAGAATTGGAGTAGGTTTATTTTCAATAACTGAAATTTTGCTAACACTTCTTATCAATTTTGTAATGTTATTTTTTACTCCCCGCAGTGTTGTCATATGGCAAGATGAGTTCCTAAGCTTAACTGGAACTACATTTTGTCCTTTTTGTTTGGTGAGCCTGTTGATAGTCAAATCATAAATGTGTATATGAATATTATGAAAAAACACAGTCCAAGTTATGGATTTGAGATTTACTGTATAGATACAAACGTACAGGTATATATTAAATTGAGATAATTGATAGTTGATATTTGATTTTTAATTCTTATTAGATTAAGAAACATGATTATATCTGATTTTCAATGTGTAGAAAGAAGTCTTACAGCACTTGCATAAATATGACAAATATAGGCAGATACACAAAGCAGATTATGGTGCTTTCCTTGCAAGGTTGACATCCACAACGAGCAGCAAACTACAGGAACTAAATGAAGATCTATTTAGAAAATATAGATATATCATTTTCCCAATTAATGATAGATGACATTGGTATTTATTGGTTTTTAATCCAGTAGAAGGGAAATTCAAATTGTGGAATTCAAACCCTAATTCATTTGCATTTGGGACTGCTAATGTTTATGTGAGTTTGACAATATTCTACTCCAATATATCTTAACATATCACAGTATTAAAGCATTTACTATTTTGCAGGCAAGGTTTTTGGCTGGATGCATTTTGCATCTTCATGCATTTGCCATAGGTAGTGAAGAGGTGGTGAAAGAACATTGTTGTCATCAAGGCACTACCCTTGATTGTGATGTCTACATTTGTCTGTGGGTGGAGTGTCTCTCTTATGACACTGATGATATCTGGAGTTTTCAAGATCATGTCAACATAGATGCTTATCGGGCCTGGGTTTCTTCAAATATATTATCAGATGAGAAAGGAATGTTAAAAACGTAATGAACTAAGATGTAAAGCAATGTTGGTATTTGACTAAGATGTAAACCATCTGAAGACAGACAACCTTATCTGCTTCTTATGCTCAAGCAGATGTATTGGAGTTTCAAATTTACCTTTTTGTGTAATCAAATTCAGATGTATTATAGATGTTTTATGGTACTATTATGTTAACGAGATGAAATCTGGTACAGTTATGTTAAGGAGATGATTTCTGGTACAGTTATATGCTTCTTATCATTTCTGGTACAGTTATGTTTAAAATTTGCCTTCTTATGACAGATTGTGGTGTTTCAAATTTGCTCTCTGTTAGTAATGACAGATTCTGGTGTTTCAAATTTGCCTTCTGTTTCAAATTTATCTTCTGATAGTAATTAATGACATATTGTGGTGTTTCAAATTTCTGGTACAGATGTTGGTTTGTACATGATTATAGCAATACTGGTTTTTATTCTGGTGTAATGACAGACTTATAGCTTACTTATGTAAAGCAATGTATTTTCTTAGTAATAACAGATACATGTTGGTTTTAATTCTGTGGCAATGTTGATTTTTATTCTGTAAGCACAATTGAGAACTGCCTCCCTCTTTAGTGTGTCCACTGCCACTAATCAAATTTGACAATTTAGTGTTGGTTTTTACTCTTGCAATGTAAATTTAAGTATGCAACTGAGAAAATTGAGTATGCATGTCCACAAATTGAGTATTAAGGTACGAGCCTCCATCATTAGTTGTCAACTGCTAAAACCTTCCAAGTATAATTGATTCAGAATCAAGTATATATTCTAGAGAATGAGGTACTATTATAAAAAATTCAAATACACAACTTGGGTATTAAGGTCTGAAATTTGAGTATGTGTTTGAGAAAATTGAGTATGCATGCCCACAAATTGAGTATTAAGGTACGAGCCTCCATCATTAGTTGTCAACTGCTAAAACTTTCCAAGTATAATTGATTCAGAATCAAGTATATATTCTAGAGAATGAGGTACTATTATAAAAAATTTAGATACACAACTTGGGTATTAAGGTCTGAAATTTGAGTATGTGTCTGAGAAAATTGAGTATGCGTGTCCACAAATTGAGTATTAAGGTACGAGCCTCCATCATTAGTTGTCAACTGCTAAAACCTTCCAAGTATAATTGATTCAGAATCAAGTATATATTCTAGAGAATGAGGTACTATTATAAAAAATTGAGATACACAACTTGGGTATTAAGGTCTGAAATTTGAGTATGTGTCTGAGAAAATTGAGTATGCATATCCACAAATTGAGTATTAAGGTACGAGCCTCCATCATTAGTTGTTAACTACTAAAACCTTCCAAGTATAATTGATTCAGAATCAAGTATATATTCTAGAGAATGAGGTACTATTA
Organism: Boesenbergia rotunda; assembly: GCA_024364735.1. Taxonomy (NCBI): domain Eukaryota; kingdom Viridiplantae; phylum Streptophyta; class Magnoliopsida; order Zingiberales; family Zingiberaceae; genus Boesenbergia; species Boesenbergia rotunda. The sequence continues at coordinate 292,232 of JAGFNQ010002696.1, forward strand.
TAAAAAATTCAGATACACAACTTGGGTATTAAGGTCTGAAATTTGAGTATGTGTCTGAGAAAATTGAGTATGCATATCCACAAATTGAGTATTAAGGTACGAGCCTCCATCATTAGTTGTTAACTGCTAAAACCTTCCAAGTATAATTGATTCAGAATCAAGTATATATTCTAGAGAATGAGGTACAATTATAAAAAATTGAGATACACAACTTGGGTATTAAGGTCTGAAATTTGAGTATGTGTCTGAAAAAATTGAGTATGCATGTCCACAAATTGAGTATTAAGGTACGAGCCTCTATCATTAGTTGTCAACTGCTAAAACCTTCCAAGTATAATTGATTCAGAATCAAGTATATATTCTAGAGAATGAGGTACTATTATAAAAAATTTAGATACGCAACTTGGGTATTAAGGTCTGAAATTTGAGTATGTGTCTGAGAAAATTGAGTATGCATATCCACAAATTGAGTATTAAGGTACGAGCCTCCATCATTAGTTGTTAACTACTAAAACCTTCCAAGTATAATTGATTCAGAATCAAGTATATATTCTAGAGAATGAGGTACTATTATAAAAAATTCAGATACACAACTTGGGTATTAAGGTCTGAAATTTGAGTATGTGTCTGAGAAAATTGAGTATGCATATCCACAAATTGAGTATTAAGGTACGAGCCTCCATCATTAGTTGTTAACTGCTAAAACCTTCCAAGTATAATTGATTCAGAATCAAGTATATATTCTAGAGAATGAGGTACAATTATAAAAAATTGAGATACACAACTTGGGTATTAAGGTCTGAAATTTGAGTATGTGTCTGAAAAAATTGAGTATGCATGTCCACAAATTGAGTATTAAGGTACGAGCCTCTATCATTAGTTGTCAACTGCTAAAACCTTCCAAGTATAATTGATTCAGAATCAAGTATATATTCTAGAGAATGAGGTACTATTATAAAAAATTTAGATACGCAACTTGGGTATTAAGGTCTGAAATTTGAGTATGTGTCTGAGAAAATTGAGTATGCATGTCTACAAATTGAGTATTAAGGTACGAGCCTCCATCATTAGTTGTCAACTGCTAAAACCTTCCAAGTATAATTGATTCAGAATCAAGTATATATTCTAGAGAATGAGGTACTATTAGGTACGAAACATCCAAATTCAAGTACGAAACCTTCCAAATTCAAGTACGAAACATCCAAATTATTATGTATGAAACATCCAAATTGAAGTACGTGCCTGAGCAGATTGAGTATCCTTGCCCAGAAATTGAGTATTCAGGTACGAGACTCCCTCTTTAGTTCTCAATGGCTCAAGAAATCAAGTACAATTCGCTTATAATCAGGTATATATTCAAGAGAATGAGGTACTATTCTCAAAAAATCAGGTACACATTCCCTTGTTTCTTGATAATATAATAAGGATCAAGGTTAATGACACCACTGCTCCAATATGTGCCTCCCATGATCGATTAGGACACATCTTCCAGACTATTAGGTATAAAAAATACACAATAGAGCTCTATGGTTATCATGACCATAGACAACCTAGCATGAGAGTGAATACCTTAGAAGTAGAAGAGAAAAAATGCATGTATATGTCTTTCACATTACCTAATGTCGTGTACACCTACAATCAAAATCATGAAAAGGGGTTGGTGAAGGTGAGTTTTCTTATTTATCGACATATTTTCTTTTTTCCATGATAATATGATATGGATTAAGGTTAAATGGTTCCCATGATTGATTAGGGTCCATCAACCAGATTATCACGTATGAAACATCCAAATTGAAGTACGTGCTTGAGCAGATTGAGTATCCTTGCCCAGAAATTGAGTATTCAGGTACGAGACTCCCTCTTTAGTTCTCAATGGCTCAAGAAATCAAGTACAATTGTCTCAGAATCAGGTATATATTCAAGAGAATGAGGTACTATTCTCAAAAAATCATGTACACATTCCCTTGTTTCTTGATAATATAATAAGGATCAAGGTTAATGACACCACTGCTCCAATATGTGCCTCCCATGATCGATTAGGGCACATCTTCCAGACTATTAGGTATGAAAAATACACAATAGAGCTCTATGGTTATCATGACCATAGACAACCTAGCATGAGAGTGAATACCTCAGAAGTAGAAGAGAAAAAAATGCATGTATATGTCTTTCACATTACCTAATGTCGTGTACCTATAATCAAAATCATGAAAATAGGTTGGTGAAGGTGAGTTTTCTTATTTATCGACATATTTTCTTGTTTCCATGATAATATGATATGGATTAAGGTTAAATGGTTCCCATGATTGATTAGGATCCATCAGCCAGATTATCAGGTATGAAACATCCAAATTGAAGTACGTGCTTGAGCAGATTGACTATCCTGGTCCAGAAATTGAGTATTCAGGTACGAGACTCCTTCTTTAGTTCTTAATGACTCAAGAAATCAAGTACAATTGTCTCAGAATCAGGTATATATTCAAGAGAATGAGGTATTATTCTCAAAAAAATAGGTACGGATTCCCTTGTTTCTTGATAATATAATAAGGATCAAGGTTAATGACACTACTGCTCTAATATGTGCCTCCCATGATCGATTAGGGCACATCTTCCAGACTATTAGGTATGAAAAATACACAATAGAGCTCTATGGTTATCATAACCATAGACAACCTAGCATGAGAGTGAATACCTTAGATTATCAGGTACGAAACATCCAAATTCAAGTACGTGCCTGAGCAGATTGAGTATCCTTGCCCAGAAATTGAGTATTCAGGTATGAGACTCCCTCTTTAGTCTCATTGGCTCAAGAAATCAAGTACAATTGTCTCAGAATCAGGTATATATTCAAGAGAATGAGGTACTATTCTCAAAAAATCATGTACACATTCCCTTGTTTCTTGATAATATAATAAGGATCGAGGTTAATGATACCACTGCTCCAATATGTGCCTCCCATGATCGATTAGGGCACATCTTCCAGACTATTAGGTATGAAAAATACGCAATAGAGCTCTATGGTTATCATGACCATAGACAACCTAGCATGAGAGTGAATACCTTAGATTATCAGGTATGAAACATCCAAATTCACTTACGTGCCTGAGCAGATTGAGTATCCTTGCCCAGAAATTGAGTATTCAGGTACGAGACTCTCTCTTTAGTTCTCAATGGCTCAAGAAATCAAGTACAATTGTCTTAGAATCAGGTATATATTCTAGAGAATGAGGTACTATTCTCAAAAAATCAGGTACACATTCCCTTGTTTCTTGATAATTTAATAAGGATCAAGGATAATGACACCACTGCTCCAATATGTGCCTCCCATAATCGATTAGGGCACATCTTCTAGACTATTAGGTATGAAAAATATACAATAGAGCTCTATGGTTATCATGACCATAGACAACCTAGCATGAGAGTGAATACCTTAGATTATCATGTACGAAACATCCAAATTCACGTACGTGCCTGAGCAGATTGAGTATCCTTGCGCAGAAATTGAGTATTCAGGTACGAGACTCCCTCTTTAGTTCTCAATGGCTCAAGAAATCAAGTACAATTGTCTCAGAATCAGGTATATATTCAAGAGAATGAGGTACTATTCTCAAAAAAATCAGGTACACATTCCCTTATTTCTTGATAATATAATAAGGATCAAGGTTAATGACACCACTGCTCCGATATATGCCTCCCATGATCGATTAGGGCACATCTTCCAGACTATTAGGTATGAAAAATACACAATAGAGCTCTATGGTTATCATGACCATAGACAACCTAGCATGAGAGTGAATACCTTAGATTATCGGGTACGAAATATCCAAAATCAAGTATGTGTCTGAACAAATTTAGTATACTTGTCTAGAATTTGAGTATTCAGGTTCGAGACTCTCTCTTTAGTTCTCAATGGCTCAAGAAATCAAGTACAATTGTCTCAGAATCAGGTATATATTCAAGAGAATTATGTACTAAATATCCAAATTCAAGTATGCGTCTGAGAAAAATTGAATATACTTGGCTCACACTCAAGTATACTCAATTGGGACGCAAGTTATATTGATTAGGGTACATATCCAATTGACTCAGTTTCTACTATATATTTCCACGAATGAGCTATTTGAACTTGTAGGTACATTGGGACGAAAGTTATGTATTAATTAGTATGGGCATGATACAAAGTCAGAAACTATAAGCACACTTTAGGGACATTTGGCCACTTGTTATTGGGGATATTTTGGCACTAACACATGATACAAAATCAGAAACTATAAATACAACCATAAGTTTCCACTCCACAACATCAACTTCAGACAAACCAATTCTTGTACAAAACAGAACCATCAAACATAACATATACCTTATTTATCCAAATTTGTACTTAAGTTTCTGGCAGATTTTGTCTATGAAACTCACAAATTCAACCAAAGAAAATTGAAGATATTGCTAAGTTACCTAACCAAGTTCATAAACATAATTATAACTGACACATGGTATAAAGTCACATAAACTATAACCATAAGTTTTCACTCCACAACTATAGTATATACTATAACAACTACACTCAACTTCAGACAGAACAATTCTTGTACAAAACAAAACAATCACAAATTTTTACTCAAGTTTCTGGCAGAATTAGTCCATCAAACTCACAATTTCAACCAAACTACATACAACATATTGCAAAGTACCTAATAAAGTTCATAAACATACTAATAACTGGCACATGATACAAAGTCACAAATACCATACATACAACCATCAGTTTCGACCACACAACCATAGTGCACAATAATAACTGACACATGATACAAAGTTCATAAACATATTGCACCATTTTTTCCTGCCCCTAAAAACACCAATGCAGCCACCATTCAACCAGAACCAATACGTAAATCACCAATGCTTCCACTGATACATGTTTGCTTTCTCGAACGCAACACCCTGCTTGATTCCCCTTCTAGCAATCTCTTTTTCCTGCAAAAGTGTATATCAAAAAGTATCAGACTACTCATACAAATTATAGAGTATGATTGCAAAAATAAAACCAAGTGTTTACAAAGAAATCAAACATACATAATTTTGAGCATAACAGCTAGTTTATAGCTTCTTTGTAGCTTCGCCTGTTGTGGCCTTTCTTATGGCAACGACTACACTTTGACACACGTGTTTCAACTTGTGATGGTATTCTCTTAGTCCTCCTACGACTTGGCTGACTGCGAACATCTGGAGCATTGATTACATTTCCTTCATCAAGATTTGACTCATTATTGTCAACAGTTGAGATTGGATTAATAATTCCTTTGTATGCTTGGCGATACATTCCAATCTTGAATTACTGATCACAGAATTCATACAACGACAACGACTTTGACTCAATAGCAGCACAAGCATGCTTGCATGGAAGCTTAATGATCTGCCAAGCTCTGCACGAACAACTCTTATCAATTAAATCAACAGAAAAGGATTTTTCCCCATCAACTACCTCAAACCTCCAATTACATGACCGATGCACTCTCAACTTTCGGGATTCAAGATAGCAATAACCTTCTCCTTTTTGGGACTTAATTCCTTAATCATCGCCATTGTTGATTCACGTCGCCGATGCATTATGTTCATGATTTGTATGCGTATGTGATCCACCATAGCCACAATAGGGAGATAACGAGCTGGTTTAACCCAATTATTCCAACACTCGGCCATGTTATTATTCATAACACCCCATCTATCACTAAGAAATAAAGCATTTGCCTAACTTTGTGGCTAGGAATGTACAATAAATCCTATGGCAAGTGGCATGGAGTCTATGATATTTTTTATATGCTGTTCATGCTCCTGCAAAGATGGAGCATATGCAACTTTCTTGAATACCGAAGACTAGTGTTTTTTGTTATGTTTTGGATAACTTCGCATTACCTATATTGACAAAAAAAACCTTTTTATTCAAAACATGTATTAAAATTAAATTCAAATTCAAAACAAAAGTAGGGTTTTAATTACTTCTTCACAAAATTATCCACTAAATGCCTCAAACAATAGGCATGGTGACTACCCATAAATAGTTGCTCAACTACCTTCATAATCCCAGAGTGTCTATCGGAGAAAAATGTGAATTTATTGAATGGAATACTTTAATATGAAAGTAGCACACTTCTCAAAAGATAGCAAAACCATTCCCAATTATCATCATTCTCTGCATCCACTATCGAATAAGCAATTGTGAAAAGATCATTATTGGCATCTTTCGACACAGCAACTAGGATACTACCTTTATACTTATTCTTTATATGAGTCCCATCCAAAAAAAATCAACGGCCTACAACCAGTAACAAAACCAACTGCACATGCATGAAAACAAATGAATAGCCGTTTAAATTTATTAGTTACAGGATCAACCTCACACTCAGTAATACTGCCAGGATTTGTTTCTCGAATAGCATGACAATACCATCTTAACCTATCGTAGCATCTCGTCTCTGTACCATGAATATCATGCATCGCTAATTCCTTGCCGTTCTATACTTTGCGATAGTCTAACTCTACCCCATAATCTCTTTGCAAGTCTTTTTGAATTGTACAAAGGCGATAAGAGGGCTCTTCTCTCAATTTTTCTTTCACCACATTAGCAATCCAAGTTGCATCAGCTTTAGGATGTCCTCTAGTACGTAGATTATTCTCGCCACATGTATGCTGCAGGTTACATTTTCGGATCCCAAATATACCATCTGCTTTATATTTTGAAGCATAAATTCTCCATCCATAACTCCTTTCACTACAAATAGCAATAACCTTCTCGCTGTCATTTTTTCTATATAAAAATGATCGTCTTGTAGCAACAGCATAGTTTTTAACACATCTTCTAAAATCAGCAGCATTCGTGAATGTTTGCCCTTCACCATGAATGCAATTAATCCAAGCATCTATAGTATTTGGCAACAAGGTGTGTTCAATCTCCTCATCACTCCTAGATTGTGTATGTTCCTCCTCAACCCTTACCAGTTTGATACAAAATTATTAAGATGAACCATACACAAATAAGTATAAAATAAGGACATATCATACATACATAATGAAAGTTATTGAATTTAAATAAGATTAGTAGTGTTAAATAAACCATATCATATGCACTTATGCTAGAAGTAACATAACATATTATAAAAACAAAAATATGAAATGCTTACCTCTCTAAATTTAGGTTGCCAATGTATGCATTTCTAGTCTCTACCCTCAAATCGATCATACTGAGCTTCAAACACATATGAAGATGTATCATATTCAGGACATCATCATCGTCATTCAAAGTCACGTACATCTTATGCTGTGGCGCTATGTATTACAGAATCATAGATTCAGGAGTAATCTCCGCACATTTTTTGCCAAGACTCACAAATATATCCAGCAAACTACAACCACTGAAAATTGAAATCACAAACAACTCATTCTTGCACTTACAACTACCAAAAAATGCAAGGTTGCAAGGCCCAATACCAGATTCCATTTTTCGACCTAATCCACAAAAATATAACATTTTAATCAAATATAAACTGAAGATCAATATTCATATAAACTGAAGATTAATGTAACATAAATTTTTTTCTCCATCAACCAAATATTGGCCATCAACTCGACAATCAACCAAAAACACACGAAAATCCCACAATCAACCAACAACTAAATGCAAATCTCATTGAATACACATAATCAATAAAACAAAATGCAAATCTCATGGAATCATTCAATCAAAAAAGATCAAACTCAGACTCACTGATAAAGGTGTGATCGCCTCTTTAAGTTAGGGCTACAATGCGAGGCGTTACCAGTTTGGGTTGCGGGTGGAAAAATGAGCTGAAAAATTGTGATTCCCTCTTTGAGTTACGACAAGAAGGCGTGGCGCTACCAGTTGGGGCTTCGACCGGAAAAATGAGCTGCAAAGGTGTGATCGCCTCTTCGATTTTGGCTTCCAATGCATCAACGTCGGCTTTGTTCGTCAGATTTTAGAGAAAGAACACGAAAGTGAGTTAGGGCAGGCAATGCAGTTGGTGGTTCGGGCGGAAACTTTGAGCTACTACATATAAGTTTTAATTAAATTCATGGGCAATTAGGTAAATACACATTTTCAAGGGAATTGCAGTTGGGCATCAGGTTTTGGCAGGGAGTTGAAACTTATTTTCTCTGACCTGGGGACTGAATGTAGAGGTTGACCTGCTATGAGGGATTTTAAGCTAATTTCCCGTTATTAAATATGTACCTGTCATTTTTTTAATATTAAATAGATATAATATATCGAACGTGAAGTCTTAACGTAAAGATAAAATCACATTTTCCAATTTCTGATAAAATGTAAAATAAAATTATATATAATAAATTTAATATGGTTCCATTCTTTTCTAATCTTCCGTATTAATGGGAACTTCGGTTAATTAGAAAAAACTCTCCAATCTCAAATTGATCTTTGCATGCACTCCCTACTTGATAAATTCTTTAAATTCACTCCTTAATGAATTGAATATAAAAGAGTAAAAATTCAGTATACATTCTAAAGATGTGAGTATAAATTGTTTGAGATTGAGTACTAATTTAAGAAATTTGAGTATAAATTTTCGGTGACCCCTCGTGAAAATTTTGATGTAGCGGATGCAACCTGACATACTCAAATTTCTAAATTTTATACTTAAATTTCTTCAAATAATACTTAATCTAAATTAATTCGTACTTAAATTTTTACAATGTATACTAAAATTTTTACTATATACTAAAACAATGTATACTTAAATTTTTTCAAATAATACTCAAATTTTTTAAATTAGTACTCAATCTCAGATAATTTATACTCAAATCTTTATAATGTATACTAAATTTTTACTCTTTTATACTGAAAAAAATAATACATAAAATTATCTTGTTAATCCCATCAGTGAGTGTATGTAAAGAAATTTTGAGTTGGGGAGTACATGCAAAGTCCAATTTAATGTTGGGGAGTTTTCTCAAATTTTCCCATGGAACATCGTTCACCAAATTTTATTTTAAAATAGATATAACATTTTGTATAATTGAAATCAGAATGTTATTTTAAGGGAAAATTTGAGAAAACTCCCCAACATCAAACTGGGCTTTGCATGCACTCCCCAACCGAAAATTTCTTTGCATGCACTCCCTGATTGGATGGACAAGACAGTTTTGTGTGTTATTTTTTTATTAGTATAAAAGAGTAAAAATTCAGTATAAATTGTAAAGATTTGAGTATAAATTGTTTGAGATTGAGTACTAATTTAAGAAATTTAAGTATTATTAGAAAAAATTTGAGTATACATTGTTTCAGTATATAGTAAAAATTTCAGTATACATTATCAAAATTTAAGTATGAATTGATTTAGATTGAGTATTATTTGAAAAAAAAATTGAGTATAAAATTTAGAAATTTGAGTATGTGAGGTTGCATCCACCACATCAAGATTTTCACATAAGGGGTCACCGAAATTTTATACTCAAATTTCTTAAATTAGTACTCAATTTTAAACAATTTATACTCAAATCTTTATAATGTATTCTGAGTTTTCACTCTTTTATACTCACCAAATCAAGATTTTCACATGAGGGGTCACCGAAACTTTGTACTCAAATTTCTAAAATTAGTACTCAATCTCAAATAATTTATACTCAAATCTTTATAATATATACTGAGTTTTCACTCTTTTATACTCAATCCATCAGGGAGTGAATGTAAAAAATTTATCAAGTGGAGAGTACATGCAAAGGCTAGTTTGGAATTGGGGAGTTTTCTCCAATTAACACTTATTTTTTTAAACGTAGTCTTCGTGAATCAAAAGGAGACATTTTATTTTGGTAATACATGAAATTGAATCCGAGCAAATTAAAATAGTATGAAAACATTTTTATTTAAATCAAATAAATATGTATACTTATTGATAAAAATTATACAGATATACATAAACATAATTCTTCAAAATGCTAACAGTAAAATAGTACTTTATTGTTCATTCCTTATAAATATTAAGCTATTATAATTAGGTACGAATGTATATTTTAAATGTATAAACATACTGTCTCTTTTATTATTTGAAATTAAATTGATAATTTAATAAATTCAAAACTTTATTTTTAAAATTAATAATTTAATAAATTAAAAAAATTATTTTTTAAAAAAAAATTATGAGTCTGATTTTCCCTTTGTGTTATCGAAAATTAAGAAGCTGTTTCTTAAGAGTTATAGAAAATTAAGAAGCTGAGTTAAAATTATCAAACTCAATTTTTAAAGTCTTTTTCGTCATTAGACCTCCTTTCCATTAAAGATTACTTTATGGACCTTCCATTTATCAAGACTATTGTACTATAAATAAATGTTATAAATTAAACTTATTTATTATTTTACATAAAACTGAATTATAAATTATTTGTATTTAACTATAAAAAAATTGTTTAATTTATAAAAGTTTATCTGCTACTCATGATTATTCGTGATTAATAGTTAATTATGAACTACAAGTTTATCGGAAGAATTTAAAATAAATTTTCAAATCGAGAGAGTCTGAGTCTCGTTGGACCAAACTCGAGGCGGTTATGAAAAATATTAAGCACGTAGGAAGTGTAGATGGGCCACCTCTTTTGAAGATGAATTGAATTCTATTTATTTAATTAAGAATCAAATTAATCTGATTTTAATTAAAGATGGATTGATTATTGAATAAGATGGTTTAAGTTTGAAATAAGATGGTTTAGTCTTAGCCAAAAATAAAGTTAATGGATGAGTTTAATTTAATGGGTACGAGTTTGGACTTAGATCCAAACCTGGTAAGAATATTAAATTTAAACATAGTTATGTATACATAAGATTGCATAATTAAAAGTTATTAATTATTTAATTGTGTATTTTTATCATTGCAGAATCAGCCTTTTGATTCATAATAGTTTTTTAATAAAATATATTATTTAATTTTTAACTCAACCTGTTAATCAAATATTTTACAATGCATGCACGCATAACAGCCAAATTAGCCACTGCAAATGAATATGGAACTAAAAAAAATACTTTCTAACCGTCGATATAGTTTTGAAAAGTTACAGGAAGAAAAAAAAGGCAGGCCTAAAACTATACAGAAGCAGCAAGAAGTCCAAGCAGAATCTCGGCTCAATTATCTCCGTGCCAAATCAAACACTGGGAAGCTAATGGTTAATTAGGTCACTAGCTTCTGGATGAGCGATCGAGGAGTTCTGGCTTGGAAGGCCCATCGGTGCTATTGCGTTTCATGGTAAGCCAGGCGTCTGGACTGGTTGCCGAAGCCATGGTAGCGGTAGATGATGCCGACGATGCATTCCATAAGACATGAAGCGTTGAATGTCTCGATAAATTGCATGTCGGACTCCCGGGCTTTCGGATTTGAAAACTTTAGGTACTCTTCATGCACCGATGATATGCGCCAATTCTGTAGTTTTCTGAAACAGCCTACAAGGCAACCCGTGCGATGCTGCAAGAACACGCATAGAAAGTCATGAGGTTTAATTTTATCATTCGTGAACAAATCCTGCCACAATATGGGCTACATTTAATTATACCTTTCCTCTTTTGCAATGAATTAAAATGGGATGGTTCCTTATATCTGGGACACCAAAATAATTAATGAAAAGAGTCGATCGTGATCCTTAGTTGATCAAAGGGATAAAGTACATGTGGTATGGTAAAGTCAGTACCGAGTATGACAGCAAGAGCTCCTGTGATGATATCATTAGTTACGGTTGATAAAGTTTCCTGCATCAACAAATATCAAGGAACATAATAAATCATCACTAATTGTACAGTGTGGAGCAACAATTTATAACTTGCATGATTTGCAAAGCCTTTACAGTTGAAACATCATTAGACAAGAGGGTTTCTCTAAAACAGCAAAATCATGCGCCTTTAATATTATAATTTCTTGACATTCAAATGTAAATTTTATAGTGCAAAATAGATCATTTACCTTGCTATTAAGAGTCATAGATAAGTCTGGTTATATTAGATGCTATCAATTTATCATAGATTGACCAGATAAAATGGCCGAGAAATACAAGTCTGGTTATATTGGATGCTATCAATTTATCATAGATTGAAAGAGGTGCTATATCGTTAAGTATGCTATTTCTACTTGCTAGTAATAGTAAGCATAGTTACATCAAAAATAGATCTGGGATGATTTTTCACCCATGCTAGGAATTTCAAATAATACTTGCAAATAGATCATGTTTCTAATATTGATTTATAGGACAAAAAAACTACAGTTTATATCCAAAGACACAATGCGTAAATTTATCCATAACTTTATAGTACACAGTCAGTACTTAGCTTATTATGCAAATGAGAAAATGATGTACTCGAGAGATTGAAAGTGGACTCAGAAATGGAATCTGCACTATTTGTGCCACTATAAAGTATTTTTGAAGCCTGAAAGGATGTATATAAAGCTGTTGCAGTTGCTAACATGTGTTAATATAAATGAAGCCTAAAATTGAAGTATAAAGAGTTTTACGGACAATTGAAATTATGCTCGAGGTAGTAGACGATCAGATTGTTTCCCTTAAACCAGATGTCCTAACTCAACTATAACATTTATTGAGATAAAAACAAATCTTATCGAAATTGCATAGTTATATATAACCAGATTTGCATTAGAACTCGCTTCTGGCGGTGTCTTACTTCTTGTTTTAATTAATACATAGATCATCTAATGTTAGAGATTAACTATAAGGTATGCGAGTATGTCTGCTCCAAAGAAAGAAAAAGACAATATTAGGAACGAATCTACCATTAGTATTGCTTTTCCCAAACAGGATTACGTAATCAGTTAAAACAGATCGGAGTTTATTGTTTTTATCAAACCTAAAAGGTTCGTTTGATTGTTCTCAATTCTTTGCACTTGTCAATCAAAATAACATATGACTAGACAATATTATGCAACATTGTGAGATGAAGAATACAGAACAAAATGGAAAGAAACAAAACGTACTGACCCTGGTGCCTCCAAGCCCAAACTGGAAGAGCCGGATCCTGTCCGACCTCGCAAACTCAGTAACGTCCTCCGAATATTGCTCCGAACAAAGGCACCTGCGAAGATGTAAAGGCCTCAATCAAATCGAGATTGCTTCCGAACACAAAAAAGTAAACCCTAGACAATGCAAGAAACTCAAAAACAGAAAGGAAAAAAAAAAGAAGAATACGGATGAAGAACGAGGGACTCACACGATGGATCTCAAGCTTAGAGTCTTCAAAAACCGGACGTTGGCCGGATTCGGGAACCCCGATCGGTAGATGCCGTGCTCGACCACCCCAAAGTTGCAAAGCGGAACCAAAACCTCGCCCTCAGAGATAGCACTAGCCGCGGCCTCCACCCGCCGCTCCAAGATCGGCCGAGAAAGCGCTTCGTCCTCCGGCACTGCCGAGGGGACTTGCAAGACCATCATATCGGGGGACTCCGGCTGGGAGGAAGGCTACGCCGCCCCGGTATCTCTGTAGATCGATGAGCAATTGGCGCGGAAGAGGAGAGAGAGCACGAACCGACTCGAGGCGAGAACGCACAAACGCATCGCTTCGAGGCGACGGTATAAATAGGCGAGGAATGGTTCGACGATTTCTTGTTCGAGACGAACGAGGATTCCGGATCCCGTCCAATCGAAATTTGACCACGCGATAGGGCTGCAGAGTGGGACCATAGGAGCGGGTAGCTGTGGGTACGCTATTTTCAGGATTTTTGTCTGGTTCAGTTAGGTTCGGGGAACTTGCTGAACCGGTCCAACCAATAATATTATCTAAATTTTGGAAAGGTTCCAATGCCGTTGTAAAGGTAAGAAATACCCTGTCAAATTTTATATTTTTTAAAAAAATAAATCCCTAACTTATCTTGTTGGATATCCAAAATAAGCCAATAAATTTCTTTTTCTATTTTTCCTTGTAATTCTCTAATATATCAAAAAAAATAAGAACTATTATAAATAAGAACTTTCAAAAAAAATAGTTTTTAAAATATCATTTTCAAATTAACTATTATATATATATATATATATATATATATATATAATCTTAAATATTCAACCCACCTACTAATTTTAAAAATGAATAATTCAACCTCATAAAAAAATTTTATCGATCACCAAAAAAAAGATCAAAAACGATTCCCAAGGGATAACTCATCAATATAGTATTTTTAGGTGAACCGATCTTTAAAAAAAATCATCCATTATTGGATCTCGGAGAAAAACCCCGTCGCTACACAATTATTCCGAGACTTGAAAAATATTATTTTTTAAAAAAATGATAAATCAGGTAACATCGAACCTAGGACGATCGGTCCAGTTCGATTTCACGAAAATTTCTCATCAGTTACCATGATAAATCGATAAAACATTAACAGTGGACGGTTAAGAACTTCAACATCTCATAGTTGTACGTTTCATTTAGATTTTTTTAAAAAAATATATCATAATTAGGGATAAATCATGAATATTTGAATGATATCGTGAGGTTCTTCCGCTACATTAAAACTGATGCTTAAAAATTATTATTTTAAAAATGATTAACGACGTTTTTTCAACCTCGGGCGACCGGCCCGGTCGCACGAAAATTTCCCACCGGGCGCTAAGGTAAATCAGGAAGTACTTGGGCGGACGATCCAGAAACCCAATGATCCTGTCGCGAAGTGAGGTGGAAGTCCCAAGGCCCAGATGGTCTCCCGAGTGCCCTGAACTTTGCTGACCTAGCTCTGACCTGCGATAAGATGGCCGTTAGTAAACCCGTCAGGGATTTTCCCCGGTCAGGCCCTCCGACGGTCAAGTCAGTATCCGCAAGAAATATAGTGGAGCAAAGAAAATGCAGGAGAGTGATGTAGAGTGTGATTGCACATACCTGCGCAATGAGGAGGGGAGGGGCTTATATAGCCAGGGGAGCTGACAACCCCTATCCGTGTCAACAAGACAGGGGTGTGGTGCCCGTCAGCTAGTAGGAGAGCATCTAGAGGTACCGCGTCATGGCGCGAGGTGCTTGGATGATACAATCGTACCGAGTCAACGGGATAACCACGAGGTGTGTCATAAATATGTAAGGCGTGTATTGCCCCGGCGTCAGGGTCGTACCCCGGATGCACTGAGTAGGGCGGGGTAGGGGAGAGCTGGTCCGGAGACCGAGTATCGACCGGCGGGTCCGAGTGTTATGGACCTGGTTGGGTCATGTCCAGGGAGCATGGCCCGCCACGCGTCCAACTGGCAGCTGAGAGACATGAGGTATGCCATGAGTCGTGGGTTTGTTGAGCTATCTATGTCTGTCTTGCCATGCTTAGGGTATGTTAGCTATCTGGTCGAGGGAGGACTGAGTTGCCCAACCCCAACCTGGTGTTGGTGCAATTTTGGTTAGGTCAGGGTTGACCTAGTTTGACAAAGCTCAGGTGAGTTTGAGTCTAGCAAGCTCAGGTGAGCTTGAGGTCGTATGTTTCGATGTTTGATAATGATGTTTGAGTGGTCATGATGTGTGAGTCAAGTGGGTCAAGAATTGACTGGAGGCTTGACTGGGGAAAGACCTAGTGGGACTAGGCACACCTAGTGGGATTAGGTGAAGTCCAGGTAGATCGGGGAAATCGTACGCTGGCAAGGCAGAAGACCTAGTGGGACTAGGCACACCTAGTGGGACTAGGTGAAGTCCAGGTAGATCGGGGAGATCGTACGCTGGCAAGGCAAAAGACCTAATGGGACTAGGCACACCTAGTGGGACTAGGCACACCTAGTGGGACTAGGTGAAGTCCAGGTAGATCGGGGAGATCGTACGCTGGCAAGACAGAAGACCTAGTGGGACTAGGCACACCTAGTGGGACTAGGTGAAGTTCAGCTGGATCGGGGAGATTGCAGGCTGGCAAGGGAAAAGACGTAGTGGGACTAGGTGAAGTCCAGGTGGATCGGGGAGATCGTACGCTAGCATGAGAACCTAGTGGGACTAGGTGAAGTCCAGATGGATCGGGGAGATCGCATGCTGGCAAGGTGGAAGTCTACCGAGAGACTAGACCTAACTCGAGGGTTAGGCGAATCTGGTTGGGAACCAGGTTAAGTCTGAGCTGGGAGCTAGGCAGGAGAAATCCAAGTTGGTCAACGGGGTTGACCGGACACTTGGTAGGGGATCCTAGACTTGTGAGCACAAGTTATGTTGGACTCAATCGATTGGGTAATCGATTGAGTGAATCGATCAGCTGATCGATTAAGAGAGGTTGTGGCGAGAACAGAAGGACCCTGAATCGATTGGGTAATCGATTCAGGGCTCTGGTAATCGATTGGTCAATCGATTAAGGTGTCTCTTGATCGATTGGGGTAATCGATCATTAGGGTTTGCGCGAGAAGACAGTGAGGCTCTGAATCGATTGGGTAATCGATTCAGGCCACCCGTAATCGATTGGCTAATCGATTACGGTTCGAAAACTAGCCGTTGAACGGCTAAATCCTACGTGGTAATCGATTGGGTAATCGATTACCAAACCCTAGGCGTCGGGTATAAGGTCTTTCGCGCAAGTTTTGGCCGGAGAACACTTCTTCTCTTCTTCTCCAACGTCATTGCCATTTCAAGGGAAGCCTTGGAGGACATTGCTGCTGCATTTCCAAGGTTCTAGAGGCAATCACAAGCTTGAAGATAGCAAGGAAAGCAAAGAGAGTTTATTCATTGTAAATCTTGTAATATTTCTTTTTGTATTTGCTTAGATCCTTGTTGTATCTTGTTGTAAGCTTGTAAGAGGTTTCTCCACCTCAAGAAGGAGACTTTCATAGTGCATGAGAGTGTGAGGAGAGTGGATCCTTGGATTAGTCACCCGACCGGGGTGGATTCCAAGTAAATCCTTGTGTTAGCGATTGCTTGAAGTCTTCCGCCGCGACAAATCATCTACAAGCGAATCGGAGCTAATCACCCCCCCCTCTAGCTCGCCAATCAGTCCCAACAAGTGGTATCAGCGCGAGGTTGCTCTTATTTGGACTCATCGCCAAGAGGGCAAGAGCTAGAGGAAGAAGAAGAAGTTGGAAGAAACCCTAATATCAAGAAGTCATCATCAAAAGGGTTCAACTTCAAGAATGGAGTTTGGCTATGACACAAGGGCACCTCCACCATTCGACAAGGCGAATTTTGGTCTTTGGAAGTCAATGATCGAAAATTATTTCATGATGGAGATAGAGCAATAGTTTGCTCTAATGGAGGGTTTTGAAGCTCCAACAAGCACAAAAGGGAAGCTCCTCAAGAAAAGCAAAATGGAATGAGGAGCAAATCATTAGATGCGAGGCCAATAACAAAGTGACCAAATTATTGGTCAATCTATTGCCAAGCATCATCTTGAGCCAAATTGGAGAATTTCAAGATGCCAAGGAGCTTTGGAGCAAATTGGCAAAGCTTCATGAAGATCCCTCCACTGTACCAAGTCAAGAAAAATTCGAAGAGGGAAATTCATCAAGTGAAGAGGACTCGGAAGTTGAGAGATGCTCAACATCCGGGGAGGAAATTCAAGAAGAAGCATCGGCCAATGAAGAAGAGGAAGAAGTCTCCACCTCTAGGATTGAGGGGGAGCAAAAGTCATTCACTCCGGAAAAGGAAGAAGCTTCTACCTCCGAATCGAGTGAAGAGTCGTGTGACACCCCTACAAGTAAAGGTATAGATATTTCAATTTGCAAAAATAAAAATCATATCATTTGCTTTGAGTGTAGGAAAAGAGGGCACTACAAGAGTAAGTGTCCAAAATTGGTAAAGAAGAAGGTGCAAGTGGCACCCACGACCAAGGGGAAGCCAAAGGAGGTCGGCCCCGTGGCAAAGAAGGATAAGAAACACATTGTGTGCTTCTTATGCAAAGAAAAGGGACATTATCGAAATCAATGTCCAAAAGAGAAAAATCCGACCAAAGTCAAAAGGAGGAGCTCAAATCAAGGGGAAGCCTCCAAGAATAACACTAAGGTACCATTAGGTAATGGTACTTATTTTCATCATGATAATATGCATGTTAGGAAAATTTTTTATCATTTTAATGTAATTTATCATGAACATAGGAGGCATGAAAAACCTAAGGAAAATCATAGAGCTTTCCATGCTAGGACCACCACTTCTAAGGATAGACCTACCCAATATAAGGCCAAAAAGAAAAACTACCAAGGTTATATTAGAAAACCAAGCCTTGAGGAGGTAATGATTGAAAATCAAGTTTTGAGGTCAAAACTTGATAAATTAGAAAAATCCCTCAAAAGAATAGAAAATCTATTTAAGGGATCTAAGGATCAAAACCTAGATTTAGGAAATCAAGGACCCTCTAGGAGCAAGAAAGGTTTGGGGTACAAACCTAAGACTAAGGATGATGGTCCATCCTATCATAGAGTTCCATATAAATATAGAACTAAATCTAGGTCTAGGAGTCAAGTCAAGGTCGCAAGGGAAGCCATCCCTAGAGTTGACCAAAACAAGACAAAGGTGACTAAGGCTTTGGAGAAGCCTAAAAAAGTCTTTAGGAAGGTATCAAGGGAAGTCATCCCTAGTGAATACCTAGAACACCCAAGGAGCACCAATAGGTTTTGGGTTCCTAAGAGTGTGTTCGCCACACCCTAGATAGGTCTAGGGAGTGTCAACTCTAATTGGAAGGGTAGTTAACCCAACCTTGATGAAGTTGGCACTTTGGGACATTTTCAAAGAATTACTACCCTTGAAAATGAAGGATTCATTTATTTACTCTAGGAGGAGTAAATTTGTGCCAAACTATACTTTTGAAAGATTAAACTTGATAAAGTTGGCACAACTAGGTTAGAATCCAAAGATAGGCCAAGTTGGGGAGTTTTGGCATTATCTTGGAAATTAGGGCAAATTTAGGATTATCAATGACTTAGCGATGAGTTATTGATACTTAGATAGGAAATCTAGGTATTTTTTTTATTATGCCATGTTTTTGTATGCCCTATCACATGCCATGACATCATATTTCATCATTCATATTTTATTATGAAAATATTACATGTCATGTCATACATGCATCATATAGTTATAATTTCCTTTGAAAATCCTAATATGATGCATGTCATAGTCATTAATCATGCATAAATCAATTTTTATTGAAATTAAGGACATTCGCATTAATTGACATCCTAGGTGGATGATCAAGGTTTATAATGCCTAGGTAGAAATGCATGAACCCTTAGATTAGGGAGAACATGACTTTCACATCTCACTAAGACCATAAGTTGACTTGTGTGTGTTTTTAAGATACATTAGAAACAAGTGAGATGTTAGGGTGATGAACAAAACTCAAGGTGTTGATAAAGTACATCATATTTGAGTTTTAGTATCATCAAAACATGAGATTCAATGAACTCCAATCATTGGGAAAGCTAATGTACAAGTCATGTGCATTTAGCCCAAGGAATATGGTTGGATATTATTTTTGAAAAATATTTTAAAACTATCTTGGAAAACCTTGGTGAAGGCTATCCTTTGATAGCACTCATCATTGATAAAATGGATACAAAACATGAAAAACATTGAAGTATTTCAATGGTTTCCAATTTTGTGTCAATCTTTGAAAACGAAGGTTATTTTCATAGAAAATTATTTTTCCTTGATAGTATATGGTATAAATAATGTCTACACGAAATTTTAGGATTTTTCGAATTTTGTAGAATTATTTAGGAGTTTCTGAAATTCGAATCTGAAATTGTTTTCAGATTTCAGAAACTCTCAATCGATCAGGTGATCGATTGGGGCAGTAGCCAATTGATTGGTCAATCGATTGGTGGATCTTTTTGCGAGCACAGAAGCTCGCGTAATCGATCATTTGATCGATTACAGTCAGCCGTAATCGATCCGTTGAACGATTAAGGCTAGTTTAATCGATTGGTTCCCAACACCAATCGATTGGTGAGACTGAAACTGTCACTTTTCAGTCCATTAACCCATTTTTGAGTAACCTACTAATCCTTAGCCCCTTGAAATACTTTTATAAGTATATTTGGGTAAATTTCATTGTGAAATAAAAAGGGAAAATGGTTTGGTGAAAAATATAGGATTAAGGAGAGATTTTGATTCAAGTTTTGAATCTCTTAAATCTCATCACCTCAAGTTGAGTTTTCCTAAAGGTTTAGGAACTCAAAAATCATTGTTGGTGCGATGATAGAGGTTTAGAGCATGTTTTGAGGGGGAGGTCTTCCTTAACAACATGTGATTGAATTTTTATTTTTTTTCAAGTGAAAGAATAGAGATTGGGAATCTTCATGAGTGCTCAAGGTTGAGCATAGGTTAAATGAAAAGTATGGGATTTTCATTGTGTATACCTTTGACCATATAGACTCTCAGGGAGAGTGTTTGATGTGTGTCAAAGGGGGAGAAAATTGAAAGGCTAATAGGGATTAGTCTTTCTCAAACATATTGTCAAACATCAAAAAGGGGGAGATTGTTGGTGCAATCTTGGTTAGGTCAGAGTTGACCTAGTTTGACAAAGCTCAGGTGAGTTTGAGTCTAGCAAGCTCGGGTGAGCTTGAGGTCGTATGTTTCGATGTTTGATAATGATGTTTGAGTGGTCATGATGTGTGAGTCAAGTGGGTCAAGGATTAACTGGAGGCTTGACTGGGGAAAGACCTAGTGGGACTAGGCACACCTAGTGGGACTAGGTGAAGTCCAGGTAGATCGGGGAGATCGTACGCTGGTAAGGCAGAAGACCTAGTGGGACTAGGCACACCTAGTGGGACTAGGTGAAGTCCAGGTAGATCGGGGAGATCGTACGCTGGCAAGGCAAAAGACCTAGTGGGACTAGGCACACTTAGTGGGACTAGGTGAAGTCCAGGTAGATCGGGGAGATCGTACGCTGGCAAGACAGAAGACCTAGTGGGACTAGGCACACCTAGTGGGACTAGGTGAAGTTCAGCTGGATCGGGGAGATTGCAGGCTGGCAAGGGAAAAGACCTAGTGGGACTAGGTGAAGTCCAGGTGGATCGGGGAGATCGTACGCTGGCATGAGAACCTAGTGGGACTAGGTGAAATCCAGATGGATCGGGGAGATCGCATGCTGGCAAGGTGGAAGTCTACCGAGAGACTAGACCTAACTCGAGGGTTAGGCGAATCTGATTGGGAACCAGGTTAAGTCTGAGCTGGGAGCTAGGCGGGAGAAATCCAAGTTGATCAACGGGGTTGACCGGACACTTGGTAGGGGATCCTAGACTTGTGAGCACAAGTTAGGTTGGACTCAATCGATTGGGTAATCGATTGAGTGAATCGATCAGCTGATCGATTAAGAGAGGTTGTGGCGAGAACAGAAGGACCCTGAATCGATTGGGTAATCGATTCAGGGCTCTGGTAATCGATTGGTCAATCGATTAAGGTGTCTCTTGATCGATTGGGGTAATCGATCACTGGGGTTTGCGCGAGAAGACAGTGAGGCTCTGAATCGATTGGGTAATCGATTCAGGCCACCCGTAATCGATTGGCTAATCGATTACGGTTCGAAAACTAGCCGTTGAACGGCTAAATCCTACGTGGTAATCGATTGGGTAATCGATTTCCAAACCCTAGGCGTCGGGTATAAGGTCTTTCGTGCAAGTTTTGGCCGGAGAACACTTCTTCTCTTCTTCTCCAACGTCATTGTCATTTCAAGGGAAGCCTTGGAGGGCATTGCTGCTGCATTTCCAAGGTTCTAGAGGCAATCACAAGCTTGAAGATAGCAAGGAAAGCAAAGAGAGTTTATTCATTGTAAATCTTGTAATATTTCTTTTTGTATTTGCTTAGATCCTTGTTGTATGTTGTTGTAAGCTTGTAAGAGGTTTTTCCACCTCAAGAAGGAGACTTTCATAGTGCATGAGAGTGTGAGGAGAGTGGATCCTTGGATTAGTCACCCGACTGGGGTGGATACCAAGTAAATCCTTGTGTTAGCGATTGTTTGAAGTCTTCCGCCGCGACAAATCATCTACAAGCGAATCGGAGCTAATCACCCCCCCCTCTAGCTCGCCAATCGGTCCCAACACCTGGGTCGGGAAAACGAACTTGGGGGAACCGAGTTAGGGGGAGCTCGGGCTCGACCTGCCCGATCTCGACCGGGGTCGGTCGGCTAGTATTTTGGGAGGGTTCATGGCTCGGGAACTCCCTGGGCGAGGCCTTCATCGACCCTTCCGCTAGGTCTTCGTGGCGGTAGGCTGGCTGGCTGAGCTGGTCGAGCTACCCGTAAGGAAGGCCGGGATCACCCCAACATCCTAGGATTCACGCCCCATTTGGAAGAAAAATTTCTACAAAATACGTTATAGTTGGGGATCGAACCGTAAATGTCTGGGATAACAACTAATCGTCCTTCCGTTACACCATAGCTCAGGGGGTAAATGTTGGGCCAAGTAGCAGACAAACCTAAGATGACCAGCTCGAGTCCACGGAAGTTTCCCATCGGGCACCAGGATAAATAGAAACCCAACGTCCCATGGTTGACATTCCATTTGGAGGAAATTTTTTTGCAAAATACAGTATAGCTGGGGATCAAATCGTGAATATTTGGGATAACGACTAGTCGTCCTACCGCTGTACCATAGCCTCTAAGGGCATTAAAAAAAATACCTTAGTGTATGATTTTTTTTTCCAAATGAGACGCGAATTTTGAGACGCTGAACTTCTAAACCGCCAACCGCGAGCGCTTCTCGATTTAACTTTGTGATCGGTAGAAAACTTATGTGAGTTGAGCCGGTTACCAAGTTCATCTGCTACCTGATCCAACAAATTAAATACTATTATTTTAATACGAGCAGGCGGTGGATTAATGTCTGTCAAGTTGTAAAATTCATCGATATCCTGATACAAGTGTTCTGAAGTCGACCGAAAACACGAATTCGTCTCGTTTAGCAAGACAACAAAAGGCACTAACACCGAAGCATCTTATTGCTGATCAACGAAAGGCAAACGCAAAGGAACACAGGAAGGAATTAAGGGGAAGTCTTCCTTCTCCTCTGATCACATTCCGGTTCTCCTCTGATCACATTCCGGGTGTGTTTCTGGACGCTTGTCTTATCACTCTCATCATCTCGTCTCCCGAGATTCCATCGTTCGCATAAGTAATGAAGGGGCTTTCCTTCGGAACTGTATCTTCCTTCTGGTAGCTCCCTGCACTTCTCAGCAGCTCATCTGATCCTTTCTCCACAATCCCTTTCATGATCACTGTTTTATGATATCCCGATATAAGCTCTTCATGATCTGTGTCACCTCTTTCTCCCAGAATCACATACATGTCAGCAACATTTAGACCCCAGCGGACGTACAAGTACCTGAGTGCTTGAGACCTTGATGCCAGCAGAGGCACAACCTGCAACCTGGTAGAGTTCCTGCAATACATAATATGGGATCGCAGGCCACGCATTCGAAGCTTCCGACGTAGATCCTCGACAGTACTTGCCTGTATTAAGACATGTTAAGGTGCAATCTATCATCATCATGAAGTGCAAGACAAGAAGTGCCATGAACATACCTGAGTAGGATCTTTAACCTTAAACGACACACAGTAAGCATTCCTCGACTCAAAATCCTCCTCTATGATGGTAGTAGACAAGTTCATCAACTTTAGCAATGCTCTCTTGACATCGTCGCACCCCCAGCGGTATTCGATGTGTGTGGCATAATCAGGGTCGGCACACATCTTTCCTTCTGCATCTGTGCACTGAGCAGTGCCTGGATAATAAACTTCACTCCCACTGCTACATATCAAGGCATCAAAATCCGTGGCCGGAATCTTTCCCGACTTCAACAAGTTCAGAACCATCGAAATAGGCATAGCCGTAGAGAGAGCAAAGCCCGAGTTCTTCGACATTTGAGCATCCGAACTCACAGCCTTGAAGAGGTCCTGTATCACCTGCAACATTTTCTTCTCAGGAACTCCATTGCTATCGTAGCAATCAGCAGCTATCACGTATAACCATCTGCGTCTTCGGAGAAGTGGATACTTATTAGTAGAATTCCCTGCGATCTTATTTTGCTTATCGATGTTATCGGTGGCCTGTGGTTTGGGTGTTTGGTTCTTTATCTTGCTCAGGATTCTTCTCACTTGATCCTGCATCTCGGGGTCGTTATGTTCTTGTGCGACTTTCTCTAGCTCGGCAGGATCGTGCCCCATCGAAGTGCCTAAAAGGCTTCTCTCGCCGTCGACGGAGAGCCGAAGAGACGAGTCGTACACATCCATCAGAGAGTCTCCGTATGATTCCTCGTCGAGGACGGTGTCATCTGTCGGAGTGTCTGTCTTCCATTGTGGATGTCTTATCCGGCAAGCAGCTACTCTAGAAAGATAAGTTCGGCAATGCTCAGGCCACGAGAAGAGATGAATGTTCTTCCACCCATTTTTCCTGCATTCGTGCCATAGATTCTTCTCTGACACCAGCTTCAGTAGTGCTTCAGCAATAGCCCTCTGATCATGAGGGTCGACGAGAAGTCCATTGTGCAAGGCCTGAAACACTCAAATGGTAAGAACCTTAACGATCTGAAAGCACCAAGTCGATCGACGTCGTTTACCCCATGAATATCGACAGGTCCTCCATTTTTGGTGGCCACCATTGGGAGTCCATGAGCAGCAGCCTGCAATTTTTTTGTTTACAATTGATGATCATCGATTCATTCGATATGGCAAAGATTCATCGGCTGAAACTAACTCACACACCTCGATTAAGGTGAGTCCAAAAGGTTCTACTAGAGCTGGGTTTATGAAAACTCCCTTTGTTTTTGCAGCAAGTCTGTATATGTCAGGAACATCGGACTGCTTGTGATGCTTAGGGTAAGCCACGAGTCCGTAGAGATCATACTTGTCGATCAATTTCAACACCATTGTTAGAACACTAGCATTGCCACTGGACATCTCATCGATGTCATCTCTATTTCCCATGATCAAAGTCTGCCAAGAACAGAAGAAAACTCCCTGTCTTTAAGAAAAAAGAGAAATCATAGATCAGAAACAGAACATAGAATTAATGGTCTCACGAGATTAGCAAGCTCTCGCAGCGGACGGCATTCTCCAAACGCTTTCAGAAGGGTGGTGATGTTCTTCTTAGGGTCTGGTCTCGACAAAGCCAAGATCATCGGTTTGTGTGGATTTGTAAAGAAACGCATAACCTCGGACCATATAGGTGGAAGCGATCTAGGCGAAGCCTCGTCTGCACCAGTAAGATCCAAGTCTCCATCGACATCAGCTGAATCTTCCTGGATCGCTACGTTACTGAAATCCATACCAGGAGGGATAACCACCATTCTCGGCATGTGTCGGCCATGGCAGTTGACTCCCCGTTGAGCTCGCACTCTCAACACCTTCTCGAGCTTGACGTCGAAACCGTCATAAAGACCCCACTGCTCGTCGATCTCTTGTCCGGTGCTCGTTATGACCAGCTCGGCTGCGTCCAACGAGAGCTCCTCAGCTTCGATACGCCTCATTATCTTATACGTAGCGTCGATGTCCTCCTTGGACTGTCTGCCCTGTTTCAGAAGTTGTTCCAGTTTGTTCCTCCCTAACGAATGGCCCGTGAGAACCATGGGAACGTTCAGCGCGCCGGAAAGCAGAGCCGCGACGTCACCGGCATCGGCATAATGGCCGTGAATCACGTAAGGCCAAACAGGTTGCCCCCCGCCGATCTGCTCCCCCAACACCTTCGACATATTGAGAATGTGAGCTAAAGCTCCATCCACGAACTCCTGTAGATAAGGCCAAAGCAGTTCTTTCCGAAGATACGTATCTCTCGGACCACAAGGCACGCGTATAATGTAAGCTCCGGCGCTCTCTCCGACGAAATTTCCATTATGATCGTAGCTGCCGGAGGTTAACATCTCCGTCGGCTCCCCGTAACTCCAGTCTACATCCGGAGACGTTACTTGACGAGTGAAGAGATCGACCCTGTAGACCCTCGGCGTCATCGATAGAGCTCGAGCAAGCTCCACTACGTATTTCACCTGTAAATTACAAACAGAGTATCTGAATCCCTCGGCGTCATCGAATGAGAACAGAACGAGAATGAATGGCTTGTTTATCACCTGACCACCTGTGTCTGAATCCCTTCCCAACTCCATGTTTTCACCACGAACAAGGCCATGCAAGCTGATGAGCACGATGTAGAGTTTCTTCTCTTTATCGTCATCCGACCAGGGCTGGATGTCGGAGAAGTTTCTCTGGAATTTTTTCCTTGGCGTCTCGCATGGCGTTATTTCGGCTACTGTCTCGCCTTTCTCCCCCTCTGAGAGGTCTTCGGACATGTCCTCGGCTGCATCTCGCCGGCCCTGCTCCCGTTCCCTTCTACGATTTGCCGTCCTTTGAGAATCCTCCCATTCCAACTGAAAGAATCCAGGAACAGGGGCAAATCAAGAACCGCAGAACTTCAGGCGAGAAAGAATCAAGAAGATGTTCCGCACCTGTTTCTTCTTGCGAGTGAGGTGCCAGATGCGCCAACACATGTTCTCGAGCCGCGTGCTCCTCTCCCGCGAGTTGCGAGTCGCCACCACTTTGATCCACGTCCGGTGGAGATCGGTCTCGTCGACGCCGGTGACCACCTCCTCCACGAAGTACTTGATGGGATTGAAATGCCCGCCGCCGCCGCCATCTCTCACGTTCACCGGCGAGGACACCTTCTGGTCGTCCGCCACCGCGCCGCCGCTGTCCAGAATCGCCTCCAAGTAGCCATTTATCCACTCGTTCCCCGCCATCGCTCGCCGGCGCCGCCGCCAACCAAAACTTAAGGCAACGAGAAAAGCAAAATGCGGTGCAAGTCGCCAAAACCTAAACTATAAATCAAATCGAAAATCGATCAAAAGAAACTCGTGAAGCGCACCTGTCTCCAACCAAGAACGCAGCCCGATCAAAGCGGTGCCAACAGCTGTCTCACTTTCGGAGATCAAAAGCGAAAAAAGGATAATGGAGGAGGCAACGACAAGAATCGGAGAAAGAAGAAGAGAGCTTTACGATCGAAATGGAGTTGTGAATCGGATTTCCCTAGCAAAGCGCGTTATGGCAGAAACTTTATTTCCCTCACGTCGAGGGAGAGCAAATTGGCCGCAAGAAACAGAAAGGCCACGTCTGAGAACGGAAAGAAAGCTAAGGAGCAGCTTGCACGTGGTATCGGAAACCGACAGCACGTGTCAAAGTTGTGGCACGCCTGGGTCTTCAGATTGCCCGATTACTCGTGCGAGGCTTGCGGCCTATAAGCTTTGACCCTGCTCTGTATTTAAAGAAAAGAAAAAATCTACTATGATATTGATTCGTTTCCGACTTAGTATGGAAGGAGATTCACCTAGTAGATAGTGTTGGAGTTATAATAAGAGGAAGAGGAAGAGGGCAACCTTTTTTCTTCATCTCTCAATCTTTCACATCCTCCATTAATGAAGATAAAGTGATCTTGTCGACAAGCGAAGATCGGTTCTCACTCGACTGACTCGATCTGACCAAGATGACCCGGTCTGCTATAACTCGGGGGTCGGGCTCGAATAAGGGTAAAACTCAAGTCACTCGGCTCGAACCAAAACGGGACTCACAAAGTGGTGGTGTGGTTGCAAAATGATAGCAATCCCCCTTTGGAGCCCAAAGGGGGTTTATATAGGGGCAGGGGAACTCTCTGCCATGTCAGAGCTGTCTTATCTCATTAAGGAATGATCAGTGGGCAGACTGAACTTATGACAGCTTTATTGACCTTGTGAGACTGCCACAACCGCTTGACACCCTGTCTAAACTGCCTCTTCTGATTCTCATTAACATTCGGCGGCTATATCAGGTGATGATTATGTCATAGATCTGCTACATCATTACTGACAGGGGCGGGCTGCAACTATTCGGTCGGCTAGCTATAGCCTTCAGGCTAGGTCGGTCGGGTGAGCTGGGATCCTAAGCATACACTCATGGAGCGAATCCAGGGCATTCGGCTAGAGACACCTGACCTCGAGTGGCTGACTGCGGATGACCTACCTCGAGCGCCCGACCTTGGGTGACCGACCCCGAGCGCCCGACCTCGGGTGACCCACCCCGAGCGCCCGACCTCAGGTGACCGACCCCGAGTGAATTTAATCCTGAACCGGGGCCTTATCTGCCCCAGCCTCCGCTCTTCTGGCTAAGACCCATGCCCGGCCCGTGAAACCGAGAATGACCTGGTTCAACTCTCCCTGATCCGGGTCATGCTAGATCAGCCTCGATCGGGCCTCCAATCTTTCCAAAAAATCGCTCGCCCGGATCACAAGCCTCCCCTTCAAGTCTAGTCGAAGGAGACGCTTAGTTCGACTGACTAGGCTCCCGGCCCGGTCGGTCAAACCTCCTTTCCGCCCCATGCGTCACTCCGTACTCCTAATCTTCCTCTTTAAATGCTAGATCTTCCATCAAATCGCTCATTAATGCGAGACCACGTGTCACCTCCAGACTGGGAGCCTCTGGCACCGAGGCGTCATCGGCATGGCTCGTGCGGCGTCCAGGCGAAGCTTCGAGACCTAGGGAATGACAGGGATCGAACGGCTAGGATCTGAGCCCGCCACTTTCCTCTTCTTCATCCAACAGTCCTCTTTGCTTTGCCCGCAGTATAAATAGGTTCAACCTCTCATTTCACCCTTTTTTACTTTGACTTCTGCTTTTCCCCCTGCTCCCGTCCGACCTCCGCCGCCCGACCTCCTTGAGCTCCAACGATCAGTGTTTCAGGCGAACCTCGTTCTTAGGTATTCCTTTCCCCTATTGAATCTTTGCTTTGTACTTCCCGACCCCATCTCGATGGCCGAGTCACCCGTTCCGCCCGAGCCGTGATATTTAACCACTCGTTCATCACTAACCCTAGCTCATTTAGAAACCTTACGTATATACTACAAAATACCTGAGGACCACTTACTGGCTCTCCCTGACCGTCGGGACTGACCCCACGGACCCCCCTTAGATTATTTCACTATTTTCTCCGATCAATTGCTGGCTGGACTACGCTTTCCCCTTCATCCATTCTTCCGTGAGGTCTGTCGGTATTTCCAAGTGTCCTTGTCACAATTGGCCCCCAACTCGATTAGGATCCTATGCAGTACATGTTGATGCAGTCTAACCCTGATTGTTATTTTGGTGTTGACACCGATTTTAGTTTAGGTTGATGATTATGATTATGATTAAGTCCTGATCGGGGATTAGGCATGGTATAGAAAATCCTAGCTTGGAGGGCTATGTGTTGGAAAATCCTAACCTGGAGGGTTAGGTGCGGAAAATCCTAGCTTGGAGGGCTAGGTGTGTGGGAAAGTCCTAATTCGGAAGGGTTGGGTGTAAAATCCTAGCTTGGAGGGCTAGGTGACAAGTCCTAACTTGGAGGGTTAGGTGAAAAGTCCCAACTTGGAGGGTTAGGTGAAAAAGTCCTGGCTTGGAGGGTCTGGTCCTAGCTTGGAGGGCTAGGTCTGGAAAAGTCCTAATTCGGAAGGGTTGGGTGAAAAGTCCTAGCTTGGAGGGCTAGGTGAAAAGTCCTAACTTGGAGGGTTAGGTGAAAAGTCTCAACTTGAAGGGTTAGGTGAAAAGTTCCTGGCTTGGAGGGTCAGGTCCCTAGCTTGGAGGGCTAGGTTGGATGAAATCCTAGCTTGGAGGGCTAGGTTTGAGTCCTTGGATCTGTCTGGTGACCGATCAGGGATGTTGGCACGCTGCTCCTTCATGGATCGGTCTGGTGACCGATCAGTCATCGGTCTGGTGACTGATCAGGGAGCACACAGTGAGGTTGGGAACCTACTGTGCGGCTCCTGATCAATTTTTGCCTCGATAATATCAAGGCTCCTGTGTAAAATTCTGGCCTGTGTCCTAACTTTTCTTACGTGATTCCTCCCTCGTCGGCTAGGCAGGCTGCGGGGGGGGGGGGCGTCGCTGAATGGCGGTCTGACGGTGGACCGATCAGGGAGCAGGCTGTTGCCTCACTGCTTGGCTCCTGATCGGTCTGGTGACTGATCAGGGAGCAGGCAGTGTCCTCACTGCTTGGCTCCTGATCGGTCCGGTGACCGATCAGGGAGCTCACAGTGAGTTGAGTTCCCCCGCTGATCAGTTCCTGAACGGTCCGGTGACCGATCAAAGACCTAGGATCTGATTTCCGCGATTACTGTTCACTCATATGTGGACCGATCAGGCTCAAGCCTGATCGGACAGTAACTATCCTGATCGGTCTGGTGACCGATCAGGCCTGTGTCGCCGCGAAGGCTAGGAGTTCCAGCAAAGCTGTGGATCGATCTGGTGACCGACCCACAGGCCCTGGATCGGTCCGGTGACCGATCACTTTAATTCAAATTGCACTGTCAGACGCTCTGATCGCGTCTGACCGTATCCGATTCTCTGCATTTGATCCCTGATACTTGATTTACTGAGTGATATGATGTTCTAATGCTCTGATTAAGCTGCAGGTGACAGGGAAGGATTCAAACACTCAAGGAGAGTCAATGGAGGCCTTTCCTTGGAGCAGGTTTGTCCGTTTTCCATCTCAGGTTGCAACGGGCGCTGGCATTGGCTGGAGCTACTGACTGGGGCTGGTCTGAGGGAAGCTCAGGGAGTCCAGAAGAGCTCAGTGGTGGCTGGTGGTTGCAGGTGAGCAGCTGGAGGCTGCAGCGAGATGGTGTCACCTGGCGCTCAGTGGAGAAACAAAAGGAGCGGAGTGGAGAAGAGCAGAGTAGAGTTCGGTGAAACGACTTCTGGCTTGAGTTCTTGCTGCGCTATTGTTTTCTCTCCACACTTTGCTTGTACGTTCTGTATGTTCCATCATCTTGAGCAAGCAACTGGAACCTTGAAGCAACCATCCCTTGCTTGAGCACTTGGAGGAAGGACCAAGAGGCTTTGAGTCCAACAGCGAGAAGACACGAAGAAAGGGTTCTTGCGTGAGATTGACGCTGGATGGAGCTCGGGAGAAGCTTGCTGTGTTCTTGTCTGTGCTAAGTGCTAAGTAAGATCTTTTTTGTGTTTCATTGTGCTTAAAACTATATCTTTGATTGAAACGTTGTGGAGAGGTTACTCCACCGAGAAGGAGGTTGCTTTCTATCCGGATTTTCCGGGGCTTGATCTGCCGACGATCAAGGGATCGCCCACCTTACGCGCACGCCAAGGAGTAGGGGCAAGTTATCCTCGAACCTTGTAAACCCTCTTGTTAGCGTCTTGCATTTGTGCTTGGCTTAGGGTTTTAATTTTCTGCATATTCTGTTTTTGCTACTTCCGCTGTGCTACTAAAAATTTGAGTGCAGAAATTTGATAAGCGCAAAGTCCAAGTGTTTAACTATATTCACCCCCTTTCTAGCCATCCGAGTTCCAACAGTACAGTGATCCTTTTCACCACCTATGAAGTCCCCCTCGAGCCCCGAGTGTTTAACCATTTCTACTATCTCAAGAAGCAAGAGCCCGGGAACTTTTATTTCCAGGCCCGTATCAAGTCGGCCTTTTTAGAGAAAGCCCCTTCTTCCAACAAAGGTTGGAAATCCCACTTTTTCTATATTAAGTCTGCCCCACCCCCGACCTGGCCCACCGAGTGGGTAGAAGACCTTCCTAACCAACATCCAATGCCCAAGAATCTCCGCTCGGATCCAGGCTACCAATTCGCCTTCTCAAAGCTCGGGGGAACCCGCTGCCATGCAGGCAAGCTGCTGATCGAGGGCATGTAGTAGACTGAGTCAGATCCCGACGGTGTTACCCGGCACCCTTGGTAAGTTTTTACTTGGTTTGTAAGCTTGTTAATGCTAACTAAAACTCTCTCCCTGTTGCAGCTGAAACCATGTATAGCGCCCGGGTTATTGACGTATTGGCTCTGGAGGAAGAAGCCATGGAGGCTTTGGCTGCAAAGCTGGTTGCCGAGCGGGCGATACCGCCCATAACTGCTACCCCGGCCCCCGAGCGACCCGAAGCTGGGGAGGAAGATTCGGCGGATGACCTCCCGGCCGGGGGCTCGAAAGCGACTCCTCAAGTGGTGGATGAGGAGACGACCGATCAAGCATAGGAAGAAGAAGAAGAAATTGAGCAAACTGCTGCCGAGAGCCTGGTGAGGAAGCGTCGCCGGGTGACTCTTTCCCTGGGTACATCTCAACCCGAGGACCATCTTCCGGGGGTCAGGCTGCAGCGACCCCTCGCTCAGATCACCCTTCATCCGGTACTCGGGCTTTGGCTTCCAGCTCAGCTCCTCCTCGGCCCAGCACACGGGACTCGACTCCGACCACCCCTCGCTTGGGAGCCCTGGCCCCTTCCTCATCAACACGCCACTCGGGAGCCTCGACCTTGGGCACCGCACCATTCCTTCGGGCCTCCCTGACAGACGCTGCAAATGCGGACGTTGTAGAGGCTCTCCTATCGATGAATTCGTCTCCTCGGCAAATGGTGGACATACAGCTTCCTTCAACGACCAGCTTGACTCAAGTACTCCAGCCTCAGCCAATCAACTTACACGGTTGGCTGGTTTCCAGCTGGGATCAAGGTCGGACTCTGACATCTGAAGCGAATCCCACGAGTCTAGCTGACAGTTTTTTCATTGAGGCGACCCAGGTATATTTGGATTTTGTTTGGTTGCCTTGAGTTATATTCACAATGTTCACGTTATCATGCAGCATTGGGCAGCGAGCTAGTCGGTTTCCTAGGCCTTGGTTACGAACATCCGAGAGCGCCGAGCGGCCGAAATGAGAGTGAAGGAGCTGGAAACCAAGTTAGCTCATTGCACTATTCCCCCGGGTGATTAGGGCTTGGACCGTCTGCGCTCAGAGATAACCACTTTACGACTACAGCTGTCGGACGCAGAGGCCAAATCAGAGGAAGAACACCACACGATGGCCAACGCTCTTTTGGAAATAGACCGACTATCCAATCGGTTGGCCCATGTAGAGGGTGAAAAGAAGATCTTTCAGACTCGTTACACCCGGGCCTGTTCTTACTTAGACAAGAAAACTGCCGACGTTAAGGGTCTCCAGCAATAGCTGAAGGAGTCGG
Organism: Boesenbergia rotunda; assembly: GCA_024364735.1. NCBI lineage: Eukaryota > Viridiplantae > Streptophyta > Magnoliopsida > Zingiberales > Zingiberaceae > Boesenbergia > Boesenbergia rotunda. The sequence continues at coordinate 325,126 of JAGFNQ010002696.1, forward strand.
CTATAGCTCACAACCAGACTCAACTCACCCTGAAAAACAAGGAGACTGAGCTGGCCACTCAACAAGAGGCCTTCCAAGCTCTTGAGGCTCAACTGGTGAGCAAAGAGAAACAGCTGGCGGCTCGGCAAACTACTATTCAAGGGAAGGACGCTGAAATTGCTTGGCTGAAGAAGGAACTGTCGGACTACCAGTCGAGTGAACCGGCCCGTATTGAAGCAGCTCGTGTGGCTTACATCCAGTCCGACCTTTTCCTCGATCAGGTGGCGGCGCGAACCGACGGTATGATCCTGTTCGGCGTGAAGGGCATCATTCAACAACTCACCGAGGCCGGACACCTCCCCACAGATCTTCCTCCCAATGCTGTGAAGCCGACTCGGATTAAAACAGCGATCCCTGAGGACGCCTTCCCCCCATTTACTTAGATTAGGTTCTTTCCTTTTCCTGTTTTGTTATGACTCGGCCTTAAGGCCTTACGGTCTTTGCAACTATCCTGTTCTATCTGACTTAGCCCCCGGGGCCTAATTTTGTCATGGCTATGCGCCTTGCTTTTAATGCTTTTGACTCTTTATTTCTCTGCTCTTCCTGTCATACTACCCTACTTGGTTGTTTACGATGCGCCATATTCTTACTAAGTATTGTTCACTCGGCACACTCGATTTATTCATTGAAGGTCGACGCTTTATGCATCACAACAAATTTTCGCTAAGTGTTGATCGCTCGGGATACTTACGCTATCAGCCTAAGGTCGTTTCCTCTGTTTGGACTGCAAATTTTCACTAAGTGTTAACTACTCGGGATACTTGAATCACTCACTCATGATTGACCCTTTAGGCCGAGTAATAGGTTTTCGCTAAGTGTCGATCACTCGGAACATCAAAGCCATTAGCTGCTCGGTCGGGTTGGCGCCAGGACTCAACTATATTGCTAAGTCGAGTCGGCACCCGGACTCGGCTATGTTGCTCGGTCGGGTCGGTACCCGGACTCGACTATGTTGCTCGGTCGGGTCGGCACCCGGACTCAGCTATGTTGCTCGGTCGGGTCGGCTCCCGGACTCGGCTATGTTGCTCGGTCGGGTCAGCACCCGGACTCAGCTATGTTGCTCGGTCGGGTCGGCTCCCAGACTCGGCTATGTTGCTCGGTCGGGTCAGCCCCCGGACTCGGCGTTCTTGCTTGTTCGCAACCGGCTGACCTTCGCGGTGAAACTGAATCAACTTATTTGTTTGTGCTTGATTGCTTTGGCCTTACCATATTGATCGACTGCTTAGTTTGTCTGTCTGATCGTGGGAAGCCACGCCCAGGCAGTAGGTATTGTGAAAATGTGCTGCTTCATACTTCACTTGAGTAAGAGTTTGGACACCGCCCGGCTTACCCGGATCGAGCGTGGAACGTCATGCCCGACCGGGCCCGACCGAACGTGGAACGCCACGCCCGATCGGCGCCGAGTCCAGTGGGTGCGTGGGAGCATGCTCACTTATAACTTGCCTGAGCAAGAGTCTAGACACCGTCCGACTTACCCTGACCAAACGTGGAATGCCACGCCCGATCGGCGCCAAGTCCGGTGGGTGCGTGGGAGCATGCCCACTTATAACTTGCCTTAGCAAGAGTCTGGACACCGTCCGACTTACCCTGACCGAACGTGGAACGCCACACCCGACCGGGCTCGACCGCACGTGGAACGCCACGCCCGATCGGCGCCGAGTCCCGTGGGTGCGTGGAGCATGCCCGCTTATAACTTGCCTTAGCAAGAGTCTGGACACAGTCCGACTTACCCTGACCGAACGTGGAACGCCACGCCGGCCGAGCCCGACCGAACGTGGAACGCCACGCCCGATCGGCGCCGAGTCCGGTGGGTGCGTGGGAGCATGCCCACTTATAACTTGTAGAGACTATCTTTTGGATACTCGTAGCTTTACTATCATATTCTCTGAGTACAGTTACAAGGATTATTTCTCTCAACTCTCCACACGGTACAATCTCAAATGTACTGCACTCCAGGGCCTTCCCAGCGTCTTACCTTGAGCGTCCTGTAGATAGTAAGCTCCTGATCCCAATGCCTTGATCACCAAGAAGGGGCCGCTCCACTGAGGTTCCAGCTTGCCTACTTCCCCCACCGGCTTGATTCTCTTCCATACCTTGTCACCCACCTGAAAATTTCTAGGTATGACTCCTTGGTTATACCGGCGTTGCATCCTTTGCTGATAAGCAGCCATGCGAACTGCAGCCTTAGCCCGAACCTCCTCAACCAAATCTAGCTCTAGTCTTCTTTTCTCTGCATTGTCATCTCCGTACAGGTGTCTTCTGTCAGACTCACAGCCGACCTCCATGGGAACCACAGCTTCGCTACCGTACACTAGCTGGAAAGGAGTACAACCCAACCCCTCTTTGGGGGTGGTCCGAAGAGCCTATAGAATACCGGGTAGCTCATCCACCCAAGATCCACCCACTTGATCTAACTTGGTTCTGAGCCCTTTCAAAATCTCTCTGTTAGCTACTTCAGCCTGACCATTGCTTTGGGGATAAGCCACTGAAGTGAAGACCTACTTGATCCCAAAGCCTTCACACCATTCTCTTATCTTCCGACCTTGAAACTGCCGACCATTGTCTGACACCAACTTGTGAGATATGCCATATCGATGGAGAATATTTTGCCATAAGAACTTCTTTACTGCATGCTCGGTGATCCGGGCCAGGGCCTCTGCTTCAATCCACTTGGAAAAGTAATCTACTGCCACTAACAAGAACTTCTTCTGAGCAGCTGCCCGGGGGAATGACCCCACTATATCCATGCCCCATTGGTCAAAGGGGTAGGGCACAGTGGACGTTCTCAACATCTCGACCGGTCGATGAGATAAGTTCTGATGTTTCTGACAAGAAAGGCAAGAGAGGGCCAGCTTCTCGGCATCCTTCTGGATTGTAGGCCAAAAGTAACCAGCAAGTAAGACCTTCCGAGCCATATACCGACCTCCTGAGTGGTTTCCGCAGGACCCCAAATGTACTTCTCTTAACACATAGTCTACATCTACCTCCCCAAGGCATCTGAGTAATGGCTGGGAAAAGGCTCGCTTGTATAGTGCGTCTCCTATCAGGGTAAACCGGGCTGCTCTTATCTTCAATATCCTTGCCTGCTCAGGACTGTCCGGGAGAGTTCCCTCTCGTAGGTAGGCTATGAATGGAGCCCTCCAGTCCCCTTGTACTTATATCTCTGTTTCCCTCTCAATTTGGGCCACTAACATGACCTGAGGTGAAGGTCGAGTGAAGACCCATGGATGGATGGCACTGGCCAGCCTAGCCAACTCATCAGCCTTGAAATTGTCCCCTCGGGGGATCTGTATGACCTGAACTTCTTGAAACTCTGACTGCAACTGCTTGTAAGCATCCACGTAAGCTTGCAATTTCTCATTGTTTATTTCGAATTGCCCTGACACTTGTCGAGTCACCAGCTGAGAGTCTAAGTGTAAGATGACCCGAGTGGCCCCCACATGCTTGGTGGCCTGTAGGCCGGCTAGGAGAGCTTCATATTCTGCCTGATTATTGGTGGCCCGGTACTCCAGCCGTACAGCCAGGTGAAGCTGGTCTCCCTTAGGAGACACTAACAAGACTCCGATGCCACTCCCTGCCCAAGTGGCCGAGCCATCTACATACACCTTCCAAGTCTCTTCTTCCCTTTCGATATGAAGCTCACTGAGAAAATCGGCTAACGCTTGAGCTTTGATTGCAGTCCGAGGTTGATATTGAATATCATACTCACTCAATTTTGTTGTCCACTTAACCATCCGACCTGAGACTTCCGGGTTAACCAGCACCTTCCCGAGCGTGCTGTTAGTCAACACTCGGATTGGATGAGCCAAGAAGTAAGGGCGCAGGCGCTGAGCCATCAATACAAGAACGTAGGCCAATTTCTTGAGTGTAGTATACCTACACTCGGCTTCCTTAAGTAAATGCCCAAAGAAGTAGATCGACTGTTGCTCAATCTCCTTTTGGGTTACAAGTACAACGCTCACAGCTCCCTCAGTAGTTGACAGATAAACATCCAATGGCTCTCCCTCTTCAGGTTTAGCTAGCACCGGCAGGCTGACCAAGTAAGTCTTCAGCTCTTCAAAAGCCTGGTCACACTCAGCATCCCACTGGAACTTGGTGGCCTTACACAAAATCTTGAAGAAGGGCAGACTCCTATCAGTCGAACGCGAGATGAATCGGGAGAGGGCCGTGATCCTTCCCGTCAAATGCTGAACTTCCCTCAAGTTCCTGGGTGGAGGCATGTCTAGCAGAGCTTTAACCTTGCCCGGATTAGCTTCTATTCCCTGTTCAGTCAGGATGTAGTCGAGGAATTTGCCACTCTTAGCTCCAAACAGGCACTTAGATGGATTGAGCTTCAGGCCATATCTTCTGAGAGTGCAGCAAGTTTCTATCATGTCCGCTATCAGATCGGCGGCCCGTAGGGATTTGATAAGAATATCATCCACATACACTTTCACATTCCTCCCGAGTTGCTCTTTAAACACCTTGTTCATTAGCCTTTGGTATGTTGCCCCTGCATTCTTGAGCCCGAAGGGCATGACTGTGTAATAGTAGGTGCCCTCGGCCATGACAAAACTAATATTTTCTTAATCACCCGGGGACAATGGCACTTGATGGTACCCTTGATAAGCATCTAGCATGCAAATGAGCTCACTCCCTGCAGTGGAGTCTACCATCTGATCGATTCAGGGGAGCGGATAGTAATCCTTAGGGCAAGCCTTATTGAGGTATCTGAAGTCTATGCAGACTCTCCACTTGCCTCCTGGCTTGGAGACCAGCACTATATTGGCCAGCCAAGCAGGGAATTGCATCTCTTGGATATGTCCTACCTCTAGCAGCCTTTCCACTTCAGCCTGGATGATTTTGTTCTGATCAGGGCTAAAGTCTCTCTTCCTTTGCTTCACTGGTCGGGCATCCGGGTAAACATGCAGCTTGTGTTCCATGATCTCGGGTCTGACCCCTTTCAACTCTCGTTGGGACCAGGCGAATACGTCTTGATTCTCGGTCAGACACTCCACCAGCTGCTGCTTGAGGTCGGGCTGCAGTCCAGGAGCTATTCTCACCTTAGTTTCTTCTCGATCGGGTAGGAGCTGGACTTCTTCCTTCTCCTCTATCAATTCAGCCCAGGGCGAGGACTGCACCATGTTACAACTGGCCGGAGGAGCTCGGAAGGTCTTCCTCACCTCTACTCGGACATCGTCAACATAACACTGGCGTACTACCTTCTGATCCCCTCTAGCCTCGCCGACTTGATCTCCTACTGGAAATTTGACCTTCAGATAGAAGGTTGACGCCACGGCTCTGAATTCGTTCAGTACTGGTCTGCCTAAGATAACATTGTAAGCTGAAGGTGCATCCACAACTAGGAAGGTTGACCACCTGGTCCTTCTCAGAGGCTCCTCTCCGAGTGAGATGGCCAATTTGATTTGGCCAAGGGGCTGGACTTCATTCCCTGTGAATCCAAACAAAGGTGTGGCCACAGGCTGCAACTCAGTGGTCTCAATCTGCAGCTGCTCAAATGCTTTCAAGTATAAAATATTCACTGAACTCCCTATATCTACAATGGTCCTGTGGACCTGATAATTTGCTATAACTGCCGTGATGACCAGGGCATCATCGTGCGGCACTTCCACTCCTTGTAGGTCTGAGGGGCCAAAACTGATTTGTGTCCCTTGCGCTTGGGATGAACTGTTGCCCACCTGATAGATATCTAGACGTATTACTTGAGACTTCCGAGCTCGGTTAGAGTCTCCATAAGTGGGGCCACCAGAAATCACGTTGATGGACCCATGTACGGCGTTCTGTTGATTAGCTTGTTCCTCACTTGCATTCCCTTGCCCGGGAGAGCCGGGGGTCGGGAATAACTGTCTGGCTGCAGGGGCGGTCAGTCGGACATTGGGCTCTGACTGGTTCGGCGGTGCTCTTCCTTGACCGCGGCCACCCCCTGATGGGCTCCTCTCGGGCTACCTCGGCCGGTGCGACCTCGACCCCGACCAGCCTGCCAGCAGTCCTGAAGGTCGTGGGTGTGGCTGTTATGGAAAGAACAGTAGGGCTACCATCTGGTGAGGAGGCAACCCTGAGCCACCTGCTGAACTATGCCCCGCTCGGCTCCCTGCCTGTGTCCCATAGCTCGGGGATTTCTGAGAGGTCCTCTAGGAGGCATAGTTCTCGGATGATGCTGAGGAGTCTCGGGTATAGGTCTGGCTTTCGGTCGTCTGGCAGCTTGTGCTTCTTCCACATCCACATACTTGGTAACTTTGCCCAGGAGACTTTCAAAGTCCTTTGGAGGCTTTCGGATCAGTGACCGGAAGAATTCACCTTCTTGTAGGCCTTGGGCAAAGGTATTGATCAGCACCTCAGACGTGGCGGTAGGTACATCCAATGCTACCTGATTGAATCTTCTGATGTACGCCTTCAAAGGCTCCTTGGGACCCTGCTTCAAGGTGAAGAGGTTCTGGCTGGTCTTATGGTGTCTCTTGCTGCTCGCAAAATGCTGGAGGAACAATCTTTTGAAATCGGCAAAATCCTTTACAGATCCCTCCGGCAGTCTGTCAAACCATCATTGGGCCGACCCCGCCAAGGTGGTCAGGAAGGCTCGGCACTTAATACCATCCGAATATTGATGCAGCAGAGCAACATTCTCAAACTTCATCAGATGCTCCTCCGGGTCTGTAGCCCCTCCATATTCGGGGATGGATAGGAGCCGGAAGTGCTTGGGAACCAATTCTTGCAAGACTTGGCTGGAAAAGGGGAACCCAGTACGCTCAGTCAGGTCCTAACTGAGGGGAGCTTTCCCCTTGTTGGCTCTAGCTTGACTGGAAGAAGCTTCATGAAGATCAGACTGTCCTGCCCCCTCCGTCGGGCCAAACAGTGCTCGGTGAAAATGAGGACTGTCTTCCTGGCGAACTCTTCCTTCAATGCCCACGCGGGCAGTGGGCTCGGCCGGGCCTGCCTCAGTGGGTCGAGCGGCTGCCTGTTGTGCTGCCGCCAACATCCTAGCTTTGGCTTCCACTAGCAGATCAAGGTCTTCTTGTGAGAGCATCACAGTCACCCGGTTGGAGTCACTCATCTTTGTCTTTCGATCAGGCGGATTTCCCACAGACGGCGCTAAATTTGATCCTGTCGACAAGCGAAGATCGGTTCTCACTCGGCTGACTCGGTCTGACCAAGATGACCCGGTCTGCTGTAACTCGGGGGTCAGGCTCGAATAAGGGTAAAGCTCAAGTCACTCGGCTCGGACCAAAACGAGACTCACAAAGTGGTGGTGTGGTTGCAAAATGGCAGCAATCCCCCTTTGGAGCCCAAAGGGGGGTTTATATAGGGGCAGGGGAACTCTCTGTCATGTCAGAGCTGTCTTGTTTCATTAAGGAATGATCAGTGGGTAGACTGAACCTGTGGCAGCTTTATTGACCTTGTGAGACTGCCACAGCCGCCTGACACCCTGTCTGAACTGCCTCTTCTGATTCTCATTAACATTCGGCGGCTATGTCAGGTGATGATTATGTCAGAGATCTGCTACATCATATACTGACAGGGGCGGGCTGCAACTATTCGGTCGGCTAGCTATAGCCTTCAGGCTGGGTCGGTCGGGTGAGCTGGGATCCTAAGCATACAGTCATGGAGCGAATCCAGGGCATTCAGCTAGAGACACCTGACCTCGAGTGGCTGACCACGGATGACCTGCCCCGAGCGCCCGACCTCGGGTGACCGACCTCGAGCGCCCGACCTGGGGTGACCGACCCCGAGCGCCTGACCTCGGGTGACCGACCCCGAGTGAATTTAATCTCAAACCGTGAAACCGAGAACGACCCCGAGCGCCTGACCTCGGGTGACCGACCCCGAGCGCCCGACCTCGGGTGATCGACCCCGAGTGAATTTAATCTCGAACCGGGGCCTTATCTGCCCCAGCCTCCGCTCTTCTAGCTAAGCCCCATGCCGGCCCGTGAAACCGAGAACGACCTGGTTCAACTCTCCCTGATCCGGGTCATGCTAGATCATCCTCGACCGGGCCCCTAATCTTTCCAAAAAATCGCTCGCCCGGATCATAGAGGAAGAGATTTCTTTCCATTATAAAACTAGGCGTCCAACTGCAATCCATGATAGACAAGAAGAGGAAAAAAGGAGCATTGATCTATAAGGGATTTGGTTTGTAGCAAATAAGGATCAATTCATATACACCTTGTTTGGAAAGGAAGGAATTTGAATTCCTTTGAAAATTAGAATTCAATTCCCTCCTTTGGTAGCAATTTTTAGGAAGGAATTGGAAAGGAATTGAATTCCAATTCCTTTCACACCCCCCAAAATAAATCAGACCTCTTTGGGTCTGATATGGGAAGGAAATTCCCTTCCAAATTTTAAATTACTAATTCACCCTTCTTAATAAAACAAATCAGCACCTTTTCGGACTGCTGCAACCTTGCTCGCTGCTCAGCGCCGTTTCAGACTACGCTCTTCTACCACGACTCTGCGCTCTTCTCCCTTCTCCCACAACTCTGCGCTCTTCTCCCAGATAGTTCCAGTAATACATGCAGTTCCATCTGAACATAGCATTTGGTTGTTCCATTTTGCTTGGAGTGTGTATAGCTATTTATCTTGCTGAAGTAAGCGTGTGAAACATGCTGATAGGTAAAATAATATTTGGTTGTGTAACCTGCTTGAATCAATCTATCAATTGCCTTATTTCTATCAATTAGCTAGAAGAAAATAGCATACCTGTGCTTCGGAATTAAGTTTTTATTGTGCTATCACAACTGCTTTTCCTTTTATCTTTTCTCAGCTTGTCTTTGATTTTAGCTTCCTTTTATAATGGTTTTCTTATAATTATATGGTTTCAATGCGCATTGAAGCTAAACAAAGAAGAATTTTATTCTTCATTTTGCTTAATGATCATCATTTTGCTTGAAGGATAAAATGGTAAAAGTATAACAATTGATTTCAATTCTGATTGATTCCAAACATGAGAATCCAATTCAATTCTGTTGTTTACTAATTCATTCCAAATATGAGAATTGGAATTCAATTCCGGATGAATTGAATTCCAATTTCTTACTTAATAGGTTTCCAAACAGGGTGATAGTGATTGTTCTCTTGACAACAAAAAGAAAAGAAAAAAGAAGAGAAGATCATCCAATCACGGTAAGTCTAATTCAATTAGCAAATAAGTATCATGCTTAGATTACAACATTGGTATTAGAGAAATTCTAAATGCATGATGTTAATTTGCTTCGAAAATACATTCATGTTAATTCGAATTCGTTGAGAAATACCTCTATGCTAGTGCTAAATCTTTTTGTGATCTGTGGCGGTCAACACTTCGCTGATTCCACAGAGTTTGTCTCCGATTTCAATCACTCGAGTGAAACGTGAGTGATAGCGGCACAGATACACAATTGAGAAGATGAAGCAGGAAGGGGTGAGGACCTTGTGGGGGTGAGCCCACTTCTCTCCCCGGAGGCTCACCAACCCCTCGCCCTCCAGCCGCTGGACCTTCGAGTGCGACTCGTAGTGCTCGAAGACATCGGACCGCGACAGGAGGATCTCCTGGATGAGGTCGGGGTCGGCGATGTCGAGCCACCACATCGAACAGAACCATAGCGAGAAAGGGGAGCCGTGTCTTCTTACGGTGGTGGTAGAAGGCGAGTTTTATGGGGAGAACATTGTGTTGGTTTTGAGGCATAACAATTTGCTTGAAGATGACCTCGAGATGACCATTGGCTTGGAGGCGACCTCGAGATGAGGCTTGCCATCTCTTTGATTTTTTAATGCATAGTGACATTAATTGGGTATGAGGTTAGCAAGAAAAAAAATGAAAAGGAAGAAAGATGCTGCATGCAAGGGTTGAACCACCAATCTCACCGTTCCCAAACTGACCGTCTAACAGAGTGCTATAAGTGAGGTTATTTTGATTATCTGTTTCATTTTATTTGAACCAAACTATCAAATTAGACTTGAGTTTAGTTTAATAAGATTACGTTGGTCCAATCAAAATAGGTTTGGTTCAAACCATTAGTTGGTTTAACCAAACCAGTTTGATCAAATAATTTGAACCAAACTAACTGATTTGATCAATAGGTTGAACCTCAACTTAAATAGGCTTAGGTGAAACAACAACAGTAAGACATACAAATCGATCAGTCCAGTAGCATAGTCAATTGTAGTCACTCAAATAAAGGAAACTTATATGTTTTTATTTGTTTATGTGCTTCTTTCTATGCATATGTGTTAATTGAAAAAGACTGGTTTTGTCAATTTTGTACTAACAATGTCATTTTTCAATTCCAGATGTCGCATGAGATATGCACCATGATTCATTGCTATGAGCGATGTCGTGAGCTAATGGAGCAGATAGAAGAAGTTGACTATAGTCCGATTCTTGGACTCCAAGGAAATATAGGAAAATTGGATCGACTATTTTGGAAACTCGAGCAGGAAGAGTTTCCAATCTTAGATGACTATAGAATCGGAGCATTGATTCGTTCATTGTCAAGACGAGCGAGAGAAGTTACACACCAGATATGGGGGTACCATGAATATCGTATCTCATATGCTGAGTTATGTAAGCAGCTACTTCGCCATAACTTTCCAGAAGATTCTAAGGAGGACCCAGAATAAGATACTGAAGATCCTGAAATGTTTGAAGAAGATCCTGAAATATTTGAGGAAGATGTTGAAATGACTGAGGAAAATCCTAAAATATTTGAGAAAAATCCTGATATTAAAATGTTTGAGGAAGATCTAGAAATATCTGAGGAAGATCCTATAGAAACTGTAAAAAATCCCGAGATTAGCTGATTTGAGATAAACGAGAGAGTGATAACCACTGCCATAATAATTTTTATTATGAGAGTAATATCAGCTTATCTAGTTTATTAAATTCTATTGTTGTGTTTGTTGTGTACGAACTGAATAAGATTATTTAATAAAATTATATAGATATTGTTGTTATGAATGAACAGTAATATACTTTAATGAAAAATTATGTTATGTGTTAACTGACTTGATAATGATTAGTTCATTCTATGATTAGTTCATATTCAATACAAATGATTAGTTCATTTAATGGGATGTATATGATCAATGTTAATTAGATTGGATCATACGAATAATGAGTGGAAACATAGTTACCACTTGATTTCGTAAACCAACTCAAGTTTACATTGAGTCAATTATAAATTATGTACAGATGATATACACTATGATAGATCATGGCAACTAAGAACATCATAGCCGAACTGAACAAGGGAAAGAAATTATATGGAGATAACTATAAAATATAACATCTCAAGATACAATATGTTCTAGAGGAACAAGATGTTCTAAAGGCTGTAAATCAGCTCATGGAAGAACCTGCTAATGGTCCAACTACACAGCATAGACTTGATCTAGATGCCTATAGGGCATGGAAGAAAAAGAACTCCACTGCTAAGGGTATTTTGATTAGTTTAATGGTAGATGACCTGGTATATGAGTATGAGTCGTTACCATCAGCTCATGTTGTCTGGGTTACCTTAAGAAATAAATACAGTGGAGTTAGCTTAAGCAAGCTTCGTCAGCTGATAATCAAGTTTGACAGCTATAAGAAACGCCCGAATGTCTCCATAACTCAACATCTGAGGGAAATGGGGAATATAATTAGAGAGCTAAAAACTGCTGGTCATGAGTTCACTTATGAACAACAGGTTCAGGCAGTTATCCGCTCCCTTCTTGATTCTTGGGAATCAATGAAACAGAACCTTACACATAGTAAAAATATTAAGACTTTCATTGATGTGTCACACCATGTTGAACTGGAGGCAGAGAGAATTGAATCTGCAAGGATTTTTGGACAGACTTTTGTAGCTGAAGGTTCTAGATCCAAGAAAATGAAAAGGTGGTTCAAGAAAGGAAAAGGAAAGGGAAAAGGAAAAGAAGCTGCTGATGTTGGCCAGGGCCCAATCAAGAAGAATGTTAAAGGAAAGAAATATAGACAGAAACCTAAGAGCAAGTTGACTTGCTATAACTGTGGCAAGAAAGATCACTTTGCTCGGGAATGTACTGAGCCGAAAAAGGTAGATCCATATTTATCTTCTTTTCATGAGCTTTGTGTTGCTAGTTTAGTGTTGTTAGCTTATTCTTATCCTTTGTGGATTATAGATTCAGGAGCAATGAACCATGTAGCTCGTGATCGAGTTACATACATGGAGTACCGTCGAGTACCAGCTGACAATAAGTGGATATATGTGAGAAACAATGCAAGAATTGAAGTCAAAAGAATTGACACTTGCAAACTCAACCTTCGTGATGGACGTACCTTGTTTCTGCATGATGTCTTGTATGCTCCTGAAATTCAGCAAAATTTAATTTCTGTAACTAATCTTCTTGATTTGGGCTATTGTATAAATTTTTCAGTCATTGTGTGGAACTTCGAATTAACTCTGTGTTAATTGGATATGGTTATGTATCAAACGATTTCATGGTTTTTGATGTAGAGCCAGATGTTAATTGTGGAAACAATGGTTGTTTTTCAAACATTGCTCTTACTAGTGATGTTGATGTTAATGATGACGTTTGGCATGCTAGACTGGGACATATAGGACAAGAAAGAATAAATAGATTAGCAAGAGAGGGTCTGCTCGGCACTCGTGCTAAAATTGACTTGTCTATATGTGAGCATCGTCTTGCTGGAAAAGCAACTAGGAAACCATTTGGTAAGGCTATTAGGGCTGAATCACCATTACAATTGATTCATTCGGATATCTGTGGTCCGATGAACATGAAGGCTAGACATGAAGGTTCCTATTTCATTACATTTATTGATGACTTCACACGTTTTGATCATATGTATGATTTCTCATAAATATGGAGTATTAGATTGCTTCAAACGTTGTTTGAACGAAGTTGAGAATCAATTGGATTGTAAGGTTAAAACCTTACGTACTGACCGTGGAGGTGAATATTTGTCTGATCAATTTAAGACAATATGTAACGAGAATGGGATTATTAAACAGCTAATGATCCCTGAACTCCACAACAAAATGGGATTACTGAAAGAAGAAATAGAACTCTTCTAGATATAGTTAGGTCTATGATGACTCAAGCTAATTTGCCTATTTCCTATTGGGGAGATACATTATTAACTGCTACCTATATATACTTAACCGAGTGTCTTCTAAGTCTATTCCATCTACACCATATAAACGTTGGACAAGCAGAAAACCAAATTTGAGTAATCTGAGACCTTGGGGGTCAGCTGCCTACGTTTATGATAAGACTCACAAATATGGAAAACTAGGGCCAAAGGGTAAAAAGTGTATCTTTGTAAGGTATTCTGATACTTCTAAGGGTTATGTTTTTGTTGGTGAGCAACAAGATAGAACCATCTCTGAAATAGAGTCAAGAGATGTTACTTTTCCCGAAATTGAGTTCCCAACAAGAGGTGAAGTTGATAAATCAATTCCTCTATTTGCAATAGAGGAGGAGGATACAGTTCCTTTATCAATGAATCAGTAATCATAGGAGAAACCTGAATCTAGTCTACCTAGTGGGAGTGATTTGCCAATGAATGAATCAGTTTCAGTTTCTCAACAGTCGGACTTGCGGAGGAGTAATCGCAAGATTATTACTAGAAGAAGGTTTGACATTGAAAATGAGACATTAATGATTCTCCCTATTGACGATGAGGAACCTCGAACGGTTGAGAAAGCATTGAGATGCTCAGTTAGAGAAAAATGGAGAATTGTAATGGATGAAGAAATGAAGTCTATGAGAAAGAATCAAGTTTGGGATTTAGTCGATCTTCCTCCGTGCCGAAGGGCTATTGGGAATAAATGGATTCTCAAAATCAAGAGGAAAATGGATGGGTCGATTAATCGATACAAAGCTCGTTTGGTTGCAAAAGGATATACCCAAATGGAGGGTATTGATTTTGAAGAGATATTTTTCCCTATTGTCAAGCTTGTGCCAATACGTATCATTTTAGCTATAGTAGCACATTATGACTTGAAATTATATCAGATGGATATAAATATAACTTTCCTTAATGATAATCTTGACGAAGAAATCTATATGACACAACCAGAAGGTTATATTGCTGATGTCTAAAAGAAAATCATTATCGAAGATTGGAGGCTCAAAAATGGCTACGTAAGGGGACATTTATGTCTCAACTCGTTGAATTCATCATGCATGCATTCTCTGTTCTCAGAATTGTATAGTTCATGCATTCTAATTTGTTCCTAATGACGTGACTGAAACTCAAAGAACAAGACAGTTTATGAAATGCCTACACCGAAGAAAACAGTCACGATCTCAGTCGAAAAAATAAAATGCTCATTGATCAAGGTTCCTACTTTTTGTTGTTCTGTACAGAGTGACTGCACTACACTTAGAGCTGATACAGTTCAGAGCATGCATGTGGTTTTTCTTTCCTGGCCCTACTTTGGTGAGCTCATGTGGTCACCACGGCAAAAACTTCAATGGCTTGTGGAAGCACCTGAAGTATATGTCTTGGCAAGGTTGGGCACTATCCCTTGAGGCAGAAAGTAATGTTGATGCACATCATTTTTCTAAGAAAAATGAGAATAGTGAAGAGAATTCACTCAGATTGATTAGATTATGGAGAAGGTGTTTGGATCATAAGTCTTTGGATGGCAACTGGCAAGTGCCTCTTCTAATAAAGAATTAGGAATTGGAGAAAACAATTTGAAGTTGCAAATGGACCTCTAAGATTTTTAATGCACGTTGTTCGTTATTTCTGCATGTGTTTGGTTACTGTATTCCCTCCTCTTATATATTCAAAAAGAAAAATTCTAGAACAATAACATATTGATCTATTCAAACTGTAGACTTCGAAGGAGATATTAACATCAGCGTTCAGTGGCCTCCCAATTTTTGATAGAATTTGGGTTTTTTCCTAACCACGTGAATTCTAAAAATAAAATAAGAATTCAAAAGAAAAAACATAAAACATATGAGCATGGATTTATTGTTTCTTCAAATCATGACATAACAAGAATAAAAGATATAAACCAAAAGAAAATGAACTTGATTGAAGAGTCATTGTCTTTGTCGTAGTATCGTCGGCTTGAACCATATGGAAGAAGATACAGCCGAAAGAAGGAGGAGGATCTTCCAAGGGGTTTAGGGTTGATGGCGCCATAAAGTTTCTTGTCAATGGGGAACAATAAACTAGGTCAAGATGATGTCCTAAACCCTTGGAGATCTCCCCTTTATATATGAATCCAATTTGTTATTAACCCATAGATAATAACAGATTGGCCTAAAGGGTTCTATACATTGAACCCACATCCAATAATCCGAAACTAAATAAACATAAGTTAGATCATGTTAAGGGCTCAGATTGTATTTACATGTGCAACTTACAAATAAGCACACTTAATAAGGATAATAATATCCAACAATCTCCCACTTGGACTATATGTGAGTTGTTTGTTAAAATACAAGTAAAACTTTAGTTGATATTAAATTTTATGGGTACAAGATACCCCTATAAATAATTTGGTCAATTAACTTCATTGGCATAGGACTAAAGAGGTCATAACTACTGTATATGATCGTAACAAGCCCCGACAATAATCACAATACCAATGTCATTAACAATATAGATCAAGATGGGGATGTATAAAGTGGAAATTACATGAAATATGATCAATACATGTCAATTTCCAACTGGTCCAAAGTGACCTAAAAGAGTCTGATCATATTTGCAAATACCTTATGTTAAACTGCAATAGCAAATTATGATCCAAACTTTATGATTTCAAAAAGAATATGTATCATATTTACAAAAACCAAATGCTAAACAATTGCAGTAAATTATGATATCGTCTTCAGAGTGTCAAACAAATATATAAATTCCCATTAATGTTTTGAACTTTAAGAACGTATAATAATCAAAACAAAATGTTTGTCTTTATTAACATAGAGCAATAAAATAAATACAGACTCCCACTAGATGAGTTCTTCTCCCATAAGAAGAACTCCCATATCCACAACATGCACACAAAACACTTTAGGCACCAAACCTTTGGTGAGTGAATCGGCCAACAAGGAATCTGTGTTAATGTGCTCTACCATAATCTGACGACTCTGAACTCTCTCTTTAACCACTAGAAACTTGATGTTGATGTGCTTAGACTTCGACGAACTACAGTTGTTCTTGGCATAAAGTTCCGCGGCTTTATTATCACAATAGATCCTCAGTAGTCTGTCAATGCCATCAACGATCTGCAATGCTATGATGAAGCTCCGCAGCCAAATTTCGTGATTGGATGCTTCATATAATGCTACAAACTCTGCTTCCATAGTAGATGTGACTACTATCATCTGCTTGATGCACTTCCAAGATAGAACCCCTCCAGTAAGCATGAAGATATAGCTCGAAGTAGACCTCCTGCTATCCAAGCATCTAGCAAAATCGGAGTCTAAATAACCAATCACCTCCAGGTGATCTGACCTCTGATACGTGAGCATGTGTCCTTTAATTCTTTGTAAATACCGCATCACTCTTTTAATCGCTTTCCAGTGCGATGATCCTGAGTTATTAATATATTTACCTAACATCCCAACTATAAATGATATATCTGATTAGTGTAAACTTGTGTATACATGAGACTTCCCACTGCAGATGCATATGAGAATTGTTTTATCTCCCCTATTTCAAGTTCAAGTCGTGGACACTGCTATAAATTGAACTTGTCACCTCTTGACACATGTGTGTCACAAAGTGTACAGTTCTGCATGTTATACCTTATAAGCACCTTCTCAATATAGGTCTGTCGTGAAAGTCCAAGAATGCCTCTTGAACGATCATGGCAGATCTGAATGTCTAGAATAAAAGATGCTTGACCAAGATCTTTCATTTCAAATTTACTAGATAAAAATAACTTACTTTCATGCAGCATACTCTTATTATTCCTCGCAAGTAATATATCGTTCATGCACAGAACAAGTATAACAAACTTGCTCCCACTGAACTTGACATATATACACTGATCAACCGGGTTCTCTTTAAATCCAAATGAGGTAACCACTTGATCAAATTTTCAGTACCATTGACGGGATGCCTATTTTAAACCATAAACGGACTTCTTTAATCTATATACTAGGTGCTTTAAGCATGAGGACTCAAAGTTCTCCGATTGCACCATATATAGACTCCTCTATGTCTCCATTGAGGAATGCAGTCTTTATTTCCATTTGATATAGCTCCAAATCAAAATGAGCTATAAGTGTCATGATTACCCTAAGAGAGTCTTTCGTCGACATAGGTGACAAAGTCTCCTTATAATCAATGTCTTCCTTCTGAGTAAATCCCTTGGCAACAAGACGAGTCTTATACCTTTCGATATTGTCCTTCAAATCCCGCTTGATTTTAAATATCCATTTACAACCAACAGGTTTTGAACCTTCAAGCAATTCGATAAGTTTCCAAACGTCGTTGTCTGCCATAAACTTCAACTCTTCTTGCATAGCGTTAATCCACCTTTCAGGATTAGAGCATTATTTGACTTCTTGGAAAGATGTAGGATCACTTTCCAACCCTTTATCAAAATCATACTCTTGGAGATAACATAATCACGAGAATTTGTGCTTCTCCGTTCCCTTATGGATGGCCTTAGGAGCACTTGTGTTTGAGGTGGTTGAGGTACTTGCTCATCAATATGAGGCAATACTTCAATTTCAACGGTAGACTCCTCCAATTGTATTGGAGATGTTACAGGAATATCTTAGTTCTAGACCCGACCCCAAGCCGGGTCCAGCCCGGACCCGGCTCGGAATAGGCCCAGGTCAATGGGCCGGGTGGCCCGTTGACCCGGTTCGTCGGGCCAAACCGGAATCAACCCGGTTGGATGCTGGGCCGGTTCCGGTTCGGGGTAGCCAAAACCGTCGAACCACCGATTAATCATCGGTTCGGTTAATCGCCGGTTCGGTTAATCGCCGGTTCCAACGACACTGAACCGGCGATGAAGGGTTTATTTATTTATATTTATTTATTTATTTTCAACGGTTGAGATCATTTGACCGTTTTTTGATCAATGGCTATGATTTAGTAACCGTTATGATCCAAACTCTATAAATAGGGAGTTCATTTCATCATTTTCACACACATATTCTCTTCTCTCATTCTCTCATTCTCAAATCTCAAGTCTCAACTTCTCTCCGGGTTCTTCATTTTTCGACGATAATGGAAGGTGGTCACAGAGCTTCATCATCTCGATCTCGGAGGGGAAAAGAAATACTGTACGAGGATCCTAACCTTCAAATTCAATCCATCAATGATGAGACCGAGGCTCAGCCCCAACGCCCTCTGATTCCCGAAATGCAAGGAAGTACCGATGCGATTACTTCTAAGGTTCGGAAAAATCCTCCTTTAAAATCTTCTATTTTTACTAAACATTTTGAAAAGGTCACACTTCCGTCAGGAGAATTGCGTGCAAAATGCAAGCATTGCAATGCTTCCTACATATTTCAAGTCGGCGACGGCTATGGGTCGTTGAAACGACATGTAGAAACGAAGCACCTGACGGAATATGGGCTTGACCGCTCTCAAACACAATTATCAAGATTTTCTAGTGGTAGTAGTACTGATTCTGGTTTATTTTTATATTTGGATAATAAATTAAGAGAATCATTAGCTAAATTTGTTTCCGTAAAACATCTTTCTTTTAGTTTTGGATCTAAATGCACATTTGAAGATTTTTGTAAAGAATCTCTTAATCCTGTTGCTAAACGTGTTCCTAGGACTACACTTACTAGTACAATTAAAAGATTAGTAAAACAAGGAAAAAAGAATTTAATTAATGAATTTAGTAAATTAAATAATAAAGTTTCTTTATGTTCTGATATTTGTAGTGATCATTGGCAAACTCATTCTTATATGGGTGTGACATGCCATTAGATTGATGACTCTTGGATCCTTCAAAAAAGATTGTTAGCTTATAGAGTTTTTGATGAATCACATACTGTCCATAACATTGCACAATTATTATGTTTAATTTTAGAAGAATATGGATTAACTCATAAAATATTTTCAATATCATTAGACAATGTTAGTTCTAATACCGCTTCTATAGATGAACTAAAATTTGTTTGTCAACCTGTTATTGGTGGTTTATTTTTTCATATTCGTTGTGTATGTCATGTTTTAAATTTATATGGTCAAGATGAATTAAAACTTTTAGAAAATTATATTCAACCAATTAGAATCGTAATTTCATACTTATGGTCTCATCCATCTATGATGAAACAATAGGGTAGATTTTGTAAAGCTAATGGAATGAGATGCAAAAAAAATTCACATGATGTTCCAACACGTTGGAATTCAACATATCAATTATTACAAGATTCATTTCAATATAAAGATTTATTATGTTTATTTTTTACACAAAATAGTAATACTAATATATATTTATTTTCACAACAATAGAATATTTGTAGCAATATTTGTGAAATTTTAAAAGTTTTTAACGATGCAACTGAACAACTTTTCGGTGTGTATTATCTCACTGCTCATTTAATTTTAATGAATTTTTTAAGTATAGTATTAATATTAAATGAACATGTAAATAATAAAGCTTTAACTTTATGTATATTAGCTATGAAAACTAAATGGGAAAAATATTTTTATTTTATTCCTGAAATTTATTTAATTGCATTTACTTTAGATCTTAGATTTAAATTAGAAGTTTTACTAGAAATGTTAACTTTATATTATGACGCTTTAATTCTTATTAAAGATTCTTCCTCTCCAGATCCAATTAATATTATATATAATATTAGAAATTATTTATATGATCGTTATAATCAATATTATATTAAATATGAAACACAAACTAATATTTTGAAACACAACAACCTATTACTACTAAAAGCATAACTTTTTATTAAAGGAACGGACGAAACGTCCACGAGGATCCTCAAGTTCCACACAGGAACTTGAGAATTATTTTACGACTTCTTTTGATTTTAATGAAGCAGATAGCAAAGATTTCGATAACTTGAAGTGGTGGTCACAGAAGGCTCAAAGCTTTCCCGTTCTCTCCGTGATCGCAAAAGAAATTTTAGCTTCTCTAGTGTCAACTGTTGCTGTGGAGCAGACGTTCAGTGCCGGCGGCAACATATTAGATGAACGACGATCAACTATGTCTCCCGACTCATTGGAAGCTCAAGCATTACTAGATGATTGGACCAGAGCCAAGAAAAGAATCCAAGGAATGCAACTTTCAGAAGACGAAGTCGAAGAATTTGATACCGAAGGAACAAATACAATGAGAACGGGAGGAAATAGAAGTGAGTGATAAAGAATGTAAAAGGATAAAAATGTAAAAGAACTACGTGGGCTTTGATTCCCCTACATCCTAAGGGGATACGTAGGCAACTTATATAAGTGCAAATCTTTTTTTTAAATAAAATTTATATTTTAAATTTAATTTTTAATTTTTAATTTTTTTAATATAATAATTTTAAACCGTGACGAACCGTGAACCGAACTATGAACCGGCGGTTTCGAACCGTAAACCGTAACCGGCTTGGGCAGTTAAGGTTAAGGGTCGACCTCCCACGAACCATCGATTTCGAATCGTGATCACGTCTACTGGTCACGAAGAAAATTAAAGAATCGATAGAAACACACTGGCAGGCCAGACAGCGCTTTATATAGTGGTCGAGGGGGCCGTTAGGGTTATCATTATCAATTCATATTTTTTTTTAAAAAAATATTCTGCTTTAAAATTTGTTTTAATTATACAAATTTTATTAACAAATCTTTTAAAATTCTTTACTTGAATTAGTAATTTATTAAAGTCTTGTAAAAAACAATCAATTACAATCAATCTTATATAAATCAATAATATTTTTTATACAAAATTTTTAAAAATTTTTATATTAAAAGATTATTTAATAATGTCTCATCTAAATTTTCGTCTCAAGTTTTTCAACGAATTATAATATTATCATAGTCAAAATTGCTTAACACTAAATAAAATTACTATGACATTAGTCAAAATTACTTTGATATTAATCAATGTTATTATAGCGCATCAAAATTGTCCCATATCAAAATTATTACAATGTAAAACCGTTTTAGATCAAAACGGGTAATTCTATCTAGATTTTAGTGGAATTTAAAATTTTCTAATAAAAACAATGCAATTTAATTTTTAAAATAATTTAGAAAATTTACATTGGACCAATTGATTATACATTGATATATTCTATTAATAATTATAGATACTATGACAACTGCCCTTAAAATTATGGTGCAATTTTAAGTGGGCCGCCACGCGCCGTCTGAGAGCCTCGCCGAGACTTCCCAATCGAGGATATCTCAGGGAGCGTGGGCAGCCACGCGCCGCCTGAGAGCCTCGCCGAGGCTTCCCGGTCGAGGGCATCCCAGGGAGCGTGGGCCGCCACGCGCCGCCTGAGAGCCTCGCCGAGGCTTCCCGGTCGAGGGCATCCCAGGGAGCGTGGGCCGCCACGCGCTGCCTGAGAGCCTCGTCGAGGCTTCCCGGTCGAGGGCATCCTAGGGAGCGTGGGCCGCCACGCGCCACCTGAGAGCCTCGCCGAGGCTTCTCGGTCGAGGGCATCTCAGGGAACGTGGGCCGCCACGCGCCGCCATGCGCCGCCTGAGAGCCTCGCCGAGGCTTCCCGGTCGAGGGCATCCCAAGGAGCGTGGGCCGCCACGCGCCGCCTGAGAGCCTCGCCGAGGCTTCCCGGTGAGGGCATCTCAGGGAGCGTGGGCCGCCACGCGCCGCCTGAGAGCCTCGCCGAGGCTTCCCGGTCGAGGGCATCCCAGGGAGCGTGGGTCGTCACGTGCCGCCTGAGAGCCTTGCCGAGGCTTCCCGGTCGAGGGCATCCCAGGGAGCGTGGGCCGCCACGCGCCGCCTGAGAGCCTCGCCGAGGGTAATGAAGTAACGGCTGCCTTTTCCCGAAAACCACCCCTGAAGGGCGCATTTAAATAGATGAGAGATATCCAGAAGACCCAATTTTCAGACACGCGGTGAGTATATAAAATATATCTAGATTTCCAAATATGTGGGGCGCGGATAAGCCATAGTCAAAAGGTCGGGCTATAAAGATGTATAGAATATATGAGGTACATCCAGAAGGTCAGACATCAGATGCGCAGAAAATGTAGCATACATACTCTCCCTTATCCGCCTTGCTAGAAAAAGAACAGATCCAGTACTGCCTCGAAGGGATCCGCCATAAGGCTTCCGGTGCATGAATGATTTTTCCGAAAGCAGATGAAGAAAGACTCCTATTCTCAGGGAACGCTAACCGCCAAAACCCATACGGATCTCCCATTTCCACTTCCGATCAGGCTGCTGGTGTCCCTCCTTCTAGCGCCAAATTTGATCCTGTCGCGAAGTGGGGTGGCAGTCCCACGGGCCAGACGGGCCTCCCGGGTGCCGCGAGCCGATGAGGTGGCCTATGGCCGACCGCGCCTTGCCACGTCCCTGCAAAACAGAGACCGTCAGCGGACCCGCCGAGGAAATCCCCGGTCAGGCACTCCAACAGTCAAGTTAGTCTCCGAGGGCAGGTGAGTGAAAACTGGATTGAAATGAGGCAAGGGATGCGAGAACTCGCGCGCGCGTACCTGCGGTAGGGGGAGTGCCGAGCTTATATAACCGGGGGAGCTGACAACCCTTGTCCTCACAGGTGAGACAAGAGTGTGACGGTTGTCAACTTGCATGAAGCACGGGGGAGAGGCGCGACATGGCGCGGGGTGCTCTAACAGTACGTGAGTACTGGGTGCATGCGCAGTACGAGGGTACTGGATGCGCGGACTGGCCGCTAGGAGATGCCAGAGGTAGGTAAGGCGTGAGGAACCCCGTTAACAGGGTCGTACCCTGGATGTAAGGATGTAAGGGTGCGTGAGAGCGAGGCAGCCCGTACCTCGAGCGCCGACTGGCAGGTCCGTATACCGGGGATCGAGTCGGGTAAAGACCAAGGAGCGTGGGCCGCCACGCGTCCGGCTGGTAGAAAAAAGGGGAGCGCAGGGTACGCCCTGGGTCGGGGGTTATCACGAGACTTGATCCTGCTGATGGTGCTACACCCTACCCCAGGTCGGGGTAAACTAGTAGGAGCGACTAGGTATTTACCGAGTCGGTTAGCTAGGAGGTGGCCCGGCCGCCCTCTTAGACGTTCTAATGGATTGCATCCCCCCCCCTTCTTCCCTTCGGAGGGGTTTCGAGCGCAGGGCCCTATCCGCTGATGCAGCTGTCGACCTGTCTGCCAGGCTGGCCTACGAGCCCGGCTTATTCCCCTACCCGTAGGCAAGGTCGGGACCACAGGCATCGCTTTTCGTGGTCAAGGGGGCTGTTAGGGTTATCATTATCAATTCATATTTTTTAAAAAAAAATATTTTGCTTTAAAATTTGTTTTAATTATACAAATTTTATTAACAAATCTTTTAAAATTCTTTACTTGAATTAGTAATTTATTAAAGTCATGTAAAAAACAATCAATTACAATCAATCTTATATAAATCAATAATATTTTTTATACAAAATTTTTAAAAATCTTTATATTAAAAGATTATTTAATAATGTCTGATCTAAATTTTCGTCTCAAGTTTTTCATTGTATTATAATATTATCATAGTAAAAATTGCTTAACACTAAATAAAATTACTATGACATTAGTCAAAATTACTTTGATATTAATCAAAGTTATTATAGCGCATCAAAATTATTACAATGTAAAACCGTTTTAGATCAAAACAAGTCATTCTATCTAGTTTTTAGCGGAATTTAAAATTTTCTAATAAAAACAATGCAATTTAATTTTTAAAATAATTTAGAAATTTTACATTGGACAAATTGACTATACATTGATATCTTCCATTAATAATTATAGATACTATGACAATTGCCCTTAAAATTATGGTGCGATGTTAAGTGGTCCCATTAGGTTATCTATCATGATCCATCTATATTTTTTAATTTAGTTTGATGGTTAATAAAATATTTCTATAAGATCGATCAATTTCAAAATTCATCGGATAATAAAATTTAAATATCTGAATTATTAAAAATAATAATATGACAATTAATCAATTATTGATTTTATTTTATTTTATGGCGAATGAAATTCATTAATGTCAACTTTGATTTGTATAGCTTGCGTAAAAAAAATCAACAAAGAACAAATTAAATTGTTCCAATCAACTAACACTCAACAATTTGCTGAAGTCAAAAGTGCAGTCCGAGACAAAAAAAAAACTCCTGTTAATGTGGAATTTCAAAGCAAACTATTTCACAATTCAAATTCGTGACCACAAAATCAGATGATAACAATACAATTTTACTGCTCTCATTCTCAACAGTTTGCTGAAGTTAAAATACAAAATTATTTTTGAAAATAGAATACAAAATTACTGCATTATATTGTGGACGCAAAATTTCCCTGTTTATAGAACATTTAGATCTTCGACACACAATTTACACCCAAAGAATTCGTTACCAAACTAAAGTGAAGCCTCGAACAGGAGGGAGAGGAGGTTTTCTGATGTTCTTCTGCAATACAGAATCATTGGCCTATGTGAGGAAAACTTAGATATGTACGATTCCTTAAGTAAATGACTGAAGTCCTGTCCAAGAAAGAACGCCAAGTCCGAATAACTTGGCTTGTTTTTTCCTCAAAAATTTTTGGATCTCCAGTGGACCTCTCAATGTGTAATGCAAGAGTACATTGTAGTTTCTTTAGTTCAACAGAGAGCGTATCTCTGTCTCAACTTCAGTGAGAAGCTGGCGCACAACAAGTAGCTTTAAAGCATCCAAATTTAGTGCCTCTGTAAGTTCCTGTAAATGCCATTCATCTTGATTCAATATCATGGATTTCCGAGAAAATAATTCATAGTTCAGCTACATTTATTAGCATTGAAAAAATTGCTTTGTGCATTGCCAAGTTTTAAGATACGGCTACAAAGATGGGTAAATCTTATACAACCACTAAGAATTAATTTTTGTTGCATCAGTGAATTAATCCTAACTCTAAAACCACTAATATGGTGCCAAAAATTGTACCTAATGACCTATTAACTCTAACACTCTTAATCCTCCTGGTTGAGTTAAAAAGTATAAATATTATCTACATACCAACTTGTTACATGGACTAGAACTAGAAAATGTAGACTATATCACGGGCCATTATCAAACAAAACATAATTATCGTAGCCAAAAATCCCTGTTACCTCAGATGATTATACAATCAAATCGACATAAATAGGTTAAATGAAATGAATCTCTGATGAAGAGATACCTGAGGAACAAATCTCTCAAGTATCATTTTCCTTAAAGGGGAGCATTTAGTAGCACACAACGGAGTTGAGAGCAAAGGAAGTTATTTAAAGATGATGAAGGGAAGAAGGATAACAGAGCATAACTCTACTAGAACTATAAATTGATTCTTTGCTAGAAGTACCAAATAAGAACAAAATATTTTAGTTGTTTGGCCTATTGGAGACAAATAGGCGTGATAAAAGTAGAAGATAGATAAAGCAATATCTAAAAGTGCTTGAAATAGGATATGGGGAAAAAAGCAGAAGCATGTTTTTGTGGACTTTTAAGAGGAGGATTTTGCATATATGAATAGGCAAGTTTAGATGCAGTAGCAACATGGACAATATTGGAAGGAGAGAATCAAGAACTTAGAGAGAAGATATTGTTGGGACCGGTAGACGAGCTAGAGGGGGGGGGGTGATTAGCTCCGATTTGCTCCGTGATGATTTGTCGCGGCGGAAGACTCGAGCAAACGCTAACACAAAGGATTTTACTTGGTATCCACCCCAGTCGGGTGACTAATCCAAGGATCCACTCTCCTCACACTCTCATACACTATGAAAGTCTCCTTCTTGAGGTGGAGAAACCTCTTACAAGCTTTCACAAAGATACAACAAGAGACAAAGCAAATACAAATGAAATCTTACAAGATTTACAATGAATAAGCTCACACTTTGCTTTCCTTGCTATCTTCAAGCTTGTGATCGCCTCTAGAACTTTGGAAGTGCAGCAACACTAAGCCCCAAAGCTTCTCTTGAAATGACGTGGAAGGAGGAAGAAGAGTTACGCTTCAAACCTGCGTGAAAGACCTTATACCCGACGCCTAGGGTTTCTGAATCGATTGCCCAATCGATTACCACGTAGGATTTAGTCGTTCAACGGCTAGTTTTCGAACCGTAATCGATTAGCCAATCGATTACGAGTGCCCTGAATCGATTACCCAATCGATTCAGAGCCTCTCTGTTCTCTCGCGCAACCTTTGGTGATCGATCACCCTAATCGATCATCGAATCCCTTAATCGATTACCCAATCGATTAAGGGAAGGCTGAATCGATTACCCAATCGATTCAGCCACCTTCTGTCCTCTCGCACAAACTGCCCTAATCGATCAACTGATCGATTCACCCAATCGATTACCCAATCG
This sequence comes from Boesenbergia rotunda, assembly GCA_024364735.1. Lineage (NCBI taxonomy): Eukaryota > Viridiplantae > Streptophyta > Magnoliopsida > Zingiberales > Zingiberaceae > Boesenbergia > Boesenbergia rotunda. Next base: position 351,572 of record JAGFNQ010002696.1, read on the forward strand.
ATTGAGTCCAACCTAACTTGTTTCCACAAGTCTAGGATCCCTACCAAGTGTCCGGTCAACCCCTTTGACCAACTTGGATTTCTACTGCCTAGCTCCCAGCTTGGACTTAGCCTGGTTCCCAACCAGATTTGCCTAACCCTCGAGTTAGGTCTAGTCTCTCGGTAGACTTCCACCTTGCCAGCATGCGATCTCCCCGATCCACCTGGACTTCACCTAGTCCCACTAGGTGTGCCTAGTCCCACTAGGACTTTTCCCATGCCAGCGTAATTTCTCCCCGATCTACCTGGACTTCACCTAGTCCCACTAGGTGTGTCTAGTCCCACTAGGTCTTTTCTCATGCCAGTGTACGATCTCCCCGATCTACCTGGACTTCACCTAGTCCCACTAGGCCTTTCCCAGTCAAGCCTCCAGTCAACCTTGACCCACTTGACTCACACATCATGACCACTCAAACATCATTATCAAACATCGAAACATACGACCTCAAGCTCACCCGAGCTTTGTCAAACTAGGTCAACCCTGACCTAACCAAGATTGCACCAACAGATATTCCATAGCCAAAGGTGGCATTGTAGAATTTAGGATGCATTTAGTACTCATAAATGGAATTAAAATGGAATGGTTTTGTTGCTTAATGATTCCATTTGAATATATGGATAGACGAATTGAGGGGGAATGATTCATTCCAAGAAATAATTCAATCCACTAAATTTATTTTAAAGTCCACTCAATTTATTTTATACTTTAAGAAGGGGTAAGGTTTGTTCCACCTATATTAAATATAATATCTATTAAAGGTTATCATCCAAAAATTAAAATTGAGATAAATATAATGAATGACTAAGCATGTCAAGTGTACTGGGCCTATAGACATGCAAGTCAAGCTGGGTTGATTGTGTTGTCTAGATCGACCAAACTAGTTGGACTCATTAGGTTGAACAAGACAATGAATTGATCGGGTTGGGTTGGCCGCATTGAACTCATTGATGAGCATAGTTTTGATATCTTTTTATCCTTGTTTTCACGCTCATTCACTTACTTTTCTTGATTTATATTTATTTTGTTGTGTTCCTCTTCTTAGTTTTTATCAACATATTTCTTATTTATAGTTTAGAGATTTGCTTTTCCTCTATTTTTACTTTCAGGGAGCGTTTTGGAGCTAAACGGACCAGAAATGGAGCAAAACGAAGTCAGAAAAAGAACAAGGCTGGTCATGGCCCCGAAAGCACGGCCCATGCAGTCTCCATGGCCGAGCCATGCCCCCAAACATAGCTCGTGCACCATTTCAACCACGGTTGTGCCCCCTGGCATGGCCGTGTACTCCATCAGAAGAGGGTCGTGCCCCATGGCACCCAGGCACGACCATGCCACCCAGGCACGACCATGACTCGCTCATGCACCCATCTCCTGCCCTAGCCATGCCCTGTTGCTCGAGAGGGGCACGACCAAGCCGTGCCATCCAGCATGGTCGAGCTTAGGTCGTGCCCTTCCAGCCGTGTGTGGCACGGTTGGGTCGTGCCACACCATACAGCCTGTGTCGTGGGGTCGTGTCAAGTCGACGTATCTCAAGTATAAAAGAGGATTTTCTCACCTTTGAAAGGGGAGGAAGTTTCCCCTTTGTGGGGAACCATCTCTAGGATCTCTCCCTTCATTCCGGCCATCTCTGGCGACTCCACGACATCTCCAACGCTCCTCCATCTTCATCAAAGCTTGGATTGGGTCCAAAGACTCGGCATCAAGATCGGTTAAGCTTCTCCCTCTCTTTTTCTAAATTTGCATGAGAGCTTCCCCTTTTTGAGTCTTTGAGTTTCTTTCCATGTCTTGTGAGTAGATCTCTACATGTTCTAGGGCTAGGAAGTAGATGTGATGTGTATTTGATGTAAACTCCATGGTTTGTGCAATGCCCTTGGATTGATGACATGGTTTGGAACATATCTTGTTTGAGCTAATGCTTCAATGAATGTATTACTCTTATTTGCTATGAATTTATGCTTATTATTGTGTTGATTGGATGGATTGTGGGGAACAATGCTCAATTAGGGTGAGATGCTCAAGGTTGTATGCTCGAGGAGCCTTAGTGACAAGGATATCCTTTCAATGGGCAACCTTGAGCATTCCCTTGACTTGGATATTATGTCCACATAAGGATAGATCTAACCCTAACTCAATGGGTCTCCCTTATTCTCGTGTTAGGAGATGACATGTGTAACTTAGGATCGTATGACCGGAGAACCCTAGTGACAAGGAAGATCCTTTAACCGGACATCCTAAGTTATCTTGTCTATTTAATGGCATTGAATAGTCAATAGGGGAGGCACTCCGATGTGAAGTTGCAACCCACACCGATAATCTTGTTGGACTACTTATGATCCTAAACCATAAAAACTAAGGCATTATCAACCCATGGAAATCAAAGTCCATTACATAGAAACTTATGCCTAGATTTTCTCTCTTCTTTTCTCCACTCTTTCTCTCCCTCTAGGCAAGTTTCTGTGTGATCTTCACTCTCTTTCCGACTCGTCTAGCTAGCTCGCGCTTGCGAACTCCCTAGTAGTTGCCAACCTCAGTCCCTGTGGATACAATATCTTTTTATTACTTGACGACATTCCGTGCACTTGCGAATCACGCATCACTCATTAGGTGGAAGAGATGGAGGATCACTAGCTGGACCTGGCTTCTCTCAATTGGTCAACTACTCCTGGATGTAAGGAGGGGAGTAGATGCTGTTGACTTTCCTACAGAGGGGTAAAGCAGCTTACTTGGACGACAGATGCAACATGCTTCCCTAGGAGGAAATTCAAGGTTGTGTTGCGTGACAAGGCCTCCAGTGTGCAACGGTCACTCTTTCACAGGTAAGGAGATCACAAATGAAGATCATGTCGATGTTGCAAGTTGCTGCAACATTACGTTATAAATGGCTGCCTCACCCTTTGGGAATACTTCATTTTGAAAAGTCTTAGCCTAAGAAAGAGTTCGATATCTTGTTAAGATTAGGCAAACTCAAAGAAACATTCTATTGCATTTGTTATGTGATAACCATGACATCAGCACATAGAACTAATGATAACATCCTATATCTAAAAGTGCCAGTATGGGACTAAATTCATTGTATCTAAACAATTGACTCTACTATTATCATGAACAGATAGCAAAACATGAGGGCAGGTAATTTCACTGAAAGCAATTTCTTATATTTTGTTTCCTTTTAATGTATTAGTCCAAAGAGGAATCCTTACTTGGATTGTCAGTGGAACCACATTAGCACTAACATCTCCCAGATCTTCAAAAAAGGACTCCAATAAGAAGCAGAAATTCATAGCATCACCACGATCTTGGAACACAATGGTATAAGAAGCACTTTCTTCACCTAATGAGGGATTTGCCTCCAAAGAATAAAGCCCTTCAGGGCCCCTACCATTAGATCCTCTCCGCAGAAGAATACCCTAAATCAAGAGTAATCATTCTATTAGTACATATACAAGTTTATCAGTTTGAAATTAAGACATAAATCAATGCCAAATTGGCTGCAAGGAAACAAATTGAAGCCATACACCACTAAAAGGAATTGAAAATATTTGCTTATAGAGAAAGATTAAACTGCTGCAGAAATTATATTCTGGGAATTGCTTACTAGAACATACGGCAGTTTTAGCCACCAAGGATTGTTTAAAAAATTTAACTGGTTTTGTTTGTCTTTATTGACAAATGATCCGTCATCAATCCTTTCAGCATGTAAATTGCAGCTTGGTTTATCAACTTTCTCAGTCTCCAAGGAACTTATTCTAATAATTTCTTTGGAACTTTTCTTATTCTTTCAGAAGGTCTCAGCAATGTCATTGGTGGAATTGGTTCCTGCAGAGGAAGATATGCCCTCAATATTATCCACATGGTTATTATTCATCCAAGTATGCTTATATGCATATGACCACCTTTACTAACTTGTCTAACTGCCTCTTGATCTGGGATAGCCACAACATCCATGATATCATGCAGGCTTTGGGTCTTCTCAGAAGCATGGGTGTTGCCTTGTTCATGATGCCATGCAGCTTCTTCAGCAATCTGGTGAACACCACCTAAGAAGAATACACATGATAGTTTCATTTTTAAGACAATTAGTTGCCAAAGACTCATGAAAAGAAAATTCTAGAGATCATGATTAGGCTTGGTAGTGAAGAAGTCTAAGAAAAGACACATTGTGAAAGACAACATCACAACAATGAAATTGATTACAATGAAATCTAGCTTATTTGTCAGAGATGCAATAAATTTTATCATTATACATATCAAACTTAGATGAAAGTGACAAACAATTCCTTTAAAGGCAATATTTCAAGCTCTACAAAAGTTAACAAATATAACTGTTGAAGAAAAGAGAAGAACCAACTATTTCAAACATTGTCTGAATAAGTCCACGTTTCTGAACTACAAATTTTTGCAAAGGACAATGTTATAGGAATAAACAAGGCAAAAACATCTTATATAACAATATATGAGCATATCACTCAGAGAATCCTGAAAAATTAAAGACCATGTAGCATATGCGCCCATCACAAGTCTAGACAGCACCGTCAGCACGTCAAGCCAGTGCAATTGAAGATTACTTGTCAACGGCAATGCTATCATAAATCACTGTGGAATATGATGCTCTTATGAAAGCAACAAGGCACTCCATGGACATTGACAATATCCTTGGAAATTTAACAAGAATATCATCTCTGGATATTAGAAGTAAGTTTTGAGATTTTCAGCTTGAACATCAATGGAATGTAATCTTGATGAAAGCCTG
>JAGFNQ010002696.1:357211-383170 GCA_024364735.1 Boesenbergia rotunda
ACGCTTTGGCCAACAACAGAATTTCTCAAGTCAATTGGCCTAGATGAACTAAGTTTGCAAAGGGTTGTTTGCTATTTTCCTGAAGTATTTTGTAGGGATGTAATAGGGTCCTCAACCAATTTAACATTCTTGAAGAGGTGCGGCTTTGACAACAAGCAAATTGCAAATTTAGTTGCTGGATATCCACCTGTTCTGATCAAGAGTGTCAGCAAATCCCTGGAACCCAAAGTGAGATTCTTGGTTGAAGTAATGGGAAGAGAAATCAGTGAGATAGTGATTACCCTGATTCTTTCAGCATGGGACGAAGAAGAGTTTGGAGTTTCGGCAAAAAATTCTGAGCAAAAAACATAAATTGCAGTTTAAGTGAAATGCTTAGCTGCAACCAGAGGAAATTCATTGCCAAGTATGGATTAGCTGTTGGATTTTCTTGATTTTGTTTCTAGATTCTCTTCCTTAGGTTGGTCGCAATTACTAGCTAGGAACCAGGTTTGTTCGTTGGTACGAGGCTGTAAGACATGCTTCATGGCAAGAGATATTGTTGTTCGTTTGTGCTTGGTTAGCACTATTGAGCATGACTTGTGTTGCAAAATAGCCTATTGTTCTTATTGTTCCATATAGTTCTGTAAAATAATCAATCACAAATTCTGCACTCACAAAAATTCCTGTTTGCATAAATATGCATGTGTGTTTCCTCTATTTACGATATAATACACATAACCTATAAATAATCGCCAGAAAAACTGATCAGTAAAGTGAATATGTAGCTCATAAAGTGAACCATATGAATACCAAGTAGATCATCTAAACAAGTCGATGGATTCAGGATTGTAGCAATCTAGTTTTTAGTGCTCAGAATTGCTGAACCTGTGTATTTTGGTGATGTCTAAAGTTGCAAACTTCAAACTCAAATCAGTTCTGAAAAGTTGAACCAAACAATTAACTGATTCAATCAAAAATCATAAGGCTTTTGACTTTGGGTTATTTATACCGGCTGCCATTGTACTTTTGTTCCCTTTCTAGTGAAGAAAGGAAAAAAATGCATTCTGGTGATATGCTTTCTTGTAATATTCATGTTTAGTGTGCCATCTGTTGTGAACCAAAACCTTTCGCGAACTTGTTTGTTCTTCCAGCAAGGAGGCAGCAGCAATTGGTAAACATCATTTCATGCCAGGATGTCGGTCGGATTCTGTGATCCTGCAGGTGCAAGATGATAACGTTTGATGCTGTTATCTGTGAGCCATTGAATCGCCTCTTGTTGCTGATAAACTCGTGAGGTTAGAACATAACAGCAGTCGAATGCATCACTTTTTTCTTCTTTCAGTTTACTGATTTTATGCCGGCAAGGGACCAAGGTGACTTCATATCACTTTCATACATTGAATTATTAAGATTGGACATCACCATGAGAATTTTATTTCACCATCGTGATCTTAACTTTACAGTATCCATGGTCGTGGACCATTTTTTGTGACATAATACGTACAAAAGAACTTTTATCATGTGAAAAAGAAACAAAGTGAAGTTGATAATAATTGATAGGAAAATGCTGATCAATCGGTTCGGTCGATCGGTAAAAGAAATTTAAGTCGAACCGGAAAGGCGATTGATTGCTCGTGCGGATATAGACAGGTGGGGGACTGGAGATACATCAAACCCATCATGAACCATAAGATTCTCTTTGTCTACCCATGCTAGTCCAACCATAACAAGAAAAGGAGGAAGAACACCAAATGTCCGAATTAAACCCCCAAACCAATGCGTCAAGATCAAGTAATAAAGTTGGAAATAATTGAGTGCAATATAATCATTTTTTATTTAACTTTGTTATCATCCTCTTTGTTTTAATCGACAAAATAAGGATTAAAATGACAATGAATTGATTTGCTAGTCGATGAAAGATTAGGCATCGATAAGAAGTTCCTTATATATAATTGGAAAAATACGATACAAGTTTATTTACATTCGGTTTATAATATTCTGCCTTTTTTTAATCGAATATCGATGCCGTTAGATTCCATTGAAATCTAAGTTCTGAAGAGGAAGATGCTGAGCTGTTGTCCTCCTCTTCCCCCTGCCGGGTCGATCATGTGGAACGACTCTGAGTCCGTCGACCCGATAACCCGCTTGAAGCTCGCTCTCATGTAGAGCAGGTCCCCTGCCTCGCCTCCGGCAGCGACAGCTGCGGCGGCTGGCAGAATTCCGGTCCACGCCGACACCGACCGCATCAGCCTGAAGACCTCCGCGTCGGCCTCCGTCGCCCGTCTCCGGATCGCGAAGCCCACCTTCCGCCCGTTGCAGTACATGGTCCACACCGGCGTGCCGAGCAGGGGGCCGCGGCCGCTGCAGCTCTCCAGGGCGACGCGCAGCAGGCCGTGCTGCATCTCCCGCGCGAGGTACGCCGTGGGCACGGTGAACTCCAGGAGCAGCAGCGGCTGCGCGGCGGCGGCGGCGGGGTGGTCGTGGACGCAGAACCGGACGCGGCCGCGGCGGTGGCCGAAGAAGGTACCAGTGACGGTCGCGGTAGTGGCGACCGTGGGAGCGGAAACAGTCACAGCGGTAGCGGTGGAGTTGTTGTCGGAGTCGTCCTCGTCGAAGGCGGAGGCGTTGGAGGAAATGGGGAAACCAGCGCAGCAGGGGACGACGCACTCGATCAGACTGCGGAACGAGCGGCGGCCGAAGCGGACGTCCTTGGTGCAGTCGACGGCGGTGGCGGTGTCGATGATGTAGAGGCCACTGCCCCTTTGGCTACCCAAGTCAATCATCGTCCTCATTACCTAGCTCGTCTCAAACGAAGAAACAAAAGGGGAATCGAGTGCTCAAGACGCCATGAGACGGGTCCGTTTAAATAGGTGACGAGAGACAGAGATTAAGGTCCGTTTACTTGGACGGAAGGCATTAGAGAATGAATGAATGAATGAAAACTGACAGGCTTCTTCTCCAGGTGCCGTCTCTATATTCCTTTCTAGAATGGCACATGGAGGAGCCAATTTGAGAAAGTGTTTTCCCTATTTTCTGAAACATATTTCTGTAATAATTAGAGCATGCAGGGACAATTTACGGTCAAAGTTCTTGAAAGGATATCTTACGTGAGGTCTCTCTCAAACTCAGCACGATACTACTTGGCTTCTTGCTTCCTCCTCCATAGCTGAATGGATTCTCCCCATCTACAATTCTCATCGCCATATGCATCTCTTCTCTAGCCAGCAGGAAATGAAGAAACCTTATCATCTTCATCATCATGCATCAATCAACATCTGCACCACGTAACATCAGTTACATAGCTTTCAGACGGCTCGTGTGAGCAAGGATTAATTGCCGAGATGAGATGGTATTTTTTTCTCTTCTTTCTTCTTCTATCATTGTATGAGTCATGAGCACCTTCATTAATGCACAAAAGGTGTTTAACTCGAAAACAAAACGTGATGGCCCAAGCCATGCGCTTTCCATCCCCAAAGTCCTTCTCCTCTCCCACTATAATTCACACAAAAAGACAAACTAGAATGATCTCTACCGCTCTCTCTTTCTCAACCAAAGAGAATTGAGGTTCAGACAGACATGCCACGCATGTGCACCTGCTTCAGACATTCTGAATTCAAGACACGGGTGGGACTCGATCATCCTGCATTATACTCGTGCCTTTGTCCAAAGAGAGTGCCCTGTTTCACTGTGCCTTGACGACCACGTGATTGTGCATGAGAGAGGTAGTCGATCAGCTACGTGTGTTTGCTCTGCTTGTCCAAATGGGAGAAGAAGCGGCAGGCACTCGACATGTTCGACAAATTTCCTCGCCGGCTGCGGGAGCATGTGGCGCTGCTGCCCTCCACTTTGGAATATACAAACCATGCTCGCGTCGCCTTGTTTGCTGATCCCTCCACATGAATGCTTCATGATTAGTGGTTAATAGGAGGAGGGGAGAAAAGTGGAGGAGGAAAGACGAGAATATGTGCGTCGTCGTCGCTTGGAGGGCGGATCTCTGCCGGGGATTTGGGCTTCAATGGCCGACAAGCTCACCTGCTCCTCTCAGCTCGGGTTGTTTCCCCTGCGCTCTGGTTTTTCTGTTTGGCGTCTCCCGTGCAGTCGATCGAGCAGCCGACGCAGTAGGTTTAGATCGGAGGGCTTCCGCATGGGAAACTGAGCTTCGTACGTTGAGCTCGCTCGATCAATTCGGAGATGATAATTAAAGTTTTAATTCTGATTAATCGAACCGATTAATGGTTTCCTTCCTAATTCTTCATCTTATATTCTTAAGCAAATTAAGTGGGCCGTTTCAATGGCACGGCCCATCGAGACATACTTATATATTAAACTCGATAATAATAATGGCAATAGATATTTAAACTTATAAAAATGAGTGGTATTAGTAAATGAAAAATGATAGGGAGAGTGAAATGGGAGAGTGAAAGATAAAGTGAATGACATGACACTTTGTATGCACTGATCTCCGAAAGGTTCACCGTGCCCCCCAGGGTATAGTTTGATTCGAAGGGGCGATCGAAGGTCGTCGATGGTGTCCAAGCGATAATCGGACGTGTGCATATAAAGTGTCACGTCATTTATTTTGCTTTCACTCTATCATTTTCACTCTCCCTATCATTGCTTTTAGTAAATATCCTTTGCAATCGTAGAGTTTATTTGGATTAATAAATTTTATTGATTCTGTTGCCGAGTGAGGTGGAGTCCCAAGAGTGGAGTGAGCTGCTGACTCTGGCTCTGGTCTGTAAGAAAAATGACCGTTAACAAACTCGTCGAGAAGAGTCCCCGACAAGGTCATCCGATGGTCAAGTCAGTCTCCGTAAGAGCAAGGCAAAACAATGGGTAAAAGCACGATTACGCATACCTGCGGAATGAAGAGGGGAGGGGCTTATATAGCCGAAGGAGCTGACAACCCCTGTATGTGCCAGTCGTCCTTCCGTACCCGACCGAGACAGACGCATGGGCGCTGTCAGCACACAGGATGGCGCCGAGCGGCGCTGCTCAGTGTGATACAGTGAATGGCGACGTGGTGCGGGGTGCTAGGGTAGGACAGAAGTACGGAGCCGACAGGATCTCCGCGACGTGCGTTATAAATAGGTAAGGCCTGCGCCGGCCCCCGTACCACGGTCATAAATGCGATATCAGGGAGCGAATGTCAAGAGGACATATTTTGGGGGTAGATCGCCGACTGGACAACCCGAGTGACGTCGGGTCTCTCAAGTATCATCCCCGAGTGATGCAAAAACATTCTCCGAGTCAGGGAGAGCTCGGATGTGATCATTCCACCTAAACCCAAGTCTCGTGAATAAGTTGCTGAGAGAGCGCCGAGGAGGACTTTGGGAGGGGTGACCAGAGGACTCTGGGCTCGGCCCTTGGGACCCTGTGCACAGGATCACCGTAACAGGTATCTTGGGTATCGAACGGGGTCGGACACTCGGTATCTAGCTCTAGGACTCGGGTCTGAGTGCTACTGGCTCACTCGGGTGCCCCCCGCTGAGTAAGCCCTAGGAATCATACCCCGCCCTTCATATCGGTCTACTCACCCGTGGCGGGCCCGACTCGGGCTTAGGTGGTGCCAGGCTGGCCGATCGAGCGACACGTAAGCTAGGTCGGGATCATAAGCATCCCTCTCGAGTCTAGTTGAAGGAGGCGCCGAGTCCGACAAACTGGACCCATAGTGTAGAACGAGCCTAGCACTTCCGAATGAGCGTTGGCCTGATCGATCCGTGTAGCCTACTGTCCGATCGCCCAATCGAGACGTCGAACTTGTCCCATCCGACCGTCTTATCAGTCTTGTCCCCGACTCTCGGCGAGCCGATTCGGATCTCCTGCATTAATGGTTGTTCTTAACTGCAAAGCCACGTGTCTGCTGCCTACTGGTTTCCCGGTCGATGAAGCGACCACCGCTTGACATAGCAAATGGGCGACTCGCGCGTGCGACACCGAGCCTCAGGAATCACCTCGAGTTTGATCGGACGACCCACATTCCTTCCCGCCTTTTCCCCGGATCACCATTGGACGACTGTCCTTGTTTGCTCGGCCCAATAAATAGGCCTTTACACTCGTCGTTTACTCCGATGCTGTCGTGTTGCTTCTGCGCGCTCTTCTAGGGTTCCGACGAGGTCCCCTTTCCGGTCATCTTCTCCGGCCAACTTTCTCTCCCTCGGTTAGTTCTCTTTTTCACTCGGTCTTTTTTGTTTCATTCGGTCTTTTTCCTTTTTGTTCAGCCATGGACTCCCCTTCTTCTCCCTCGGACCCTTGGTATACCACCATGGTGTCTGAGCTCCACCGCCACGATCTCGACCAACTCCGAGCCGAATACCATATTTCTCCTGACTATCGAATTCGCTTGCTTGACCCGACCGACTGTCCCGAGGCTGCCCCCTTCATAACGATTTCCCGAGACCACCTCCAGGTCGGGCTTCGTTTTCCTATCCACCCCTTCATCTCCTCAGTCTGTCCCTTTTTTCAAATCCCGCTCTCCCAACTTGCCCCGAACGCCATCCGTCTCATGTGCGGTTCGGTAATCATTTTTACTTTATACTAGATTCCCCTCGAGCTCGAGATCTTTTACTTCTTTTCTATCCCAAGAGGCAGGAGCCGGACGATTTCTTCTTCCAAGCCCGAGCTAAGACCTCTTTCTTGTCGAAACTTCCAACCTCGAACAAGGGTTGGAAGGAGTGCTTTTTCTTCATCAACACTACCTCGGCCCCGAGCTAGTCCACCACCTGGATCTCCGATCTTCCTCCACCTCCCCCTCTCCCCAAAAATTACCGAACTCTCCCTTCTTATCAGTCGACCCTGTCTAAGATCGGGGCCCGACATTTCCACGGGGGTCAACTGCTAAGCGAGGGGATTTTGTACGTGTTCGGCCTCAGCCAAGTGTCGATCCGTCGTCCTCGATCACTCGGTAAGCCTTCCTCTCCGTCCTTCGGATATTATTAGCTAACTAAACTTTTATTATTTTGCAATGAACATGATGTTGAGGCAATCGGCCCAAGAATGATCGGGAAGATCATGATTTTAATGTGTGTGCCAATAAGTTTAAGGTTAGGGTGTTGTGTTGTATTTGATATATGTGATTGAGTTTGCAGGACTTAGAGAATCACACATGGAGAACATATCCGAGGGACGAGAGCCGAGGGAGGAAGGCTCCAAGGGCAAGCCGGGAAGTGGACTTCAAGGGCACATGTGAAGGGTGGCATGGAGACAAGCCAAGGGAAGGCTTGTGTGCGCATCCGAGGGACGATAGTCAGAGGAAGATGACTTCAAGGGGCGAGCCAAGGGAGTGCACCTGAAGGCACACGTGAAGGAGAGTGTTCGGAGTGAATGTAAGTGAGTGGAGAGGTTGGTCAGTCGACTGATAGGAAGTCAGACGACTGCCAAAACTCACAGAAGATTTTCAGCCTTCGACCAGTCGACTGCCCCTGGGGCAGTCGACTGGTAACCCCGAAAAACTAGTCGTTGTCTAATATTTAAAGCTAGACCAGTCGATTGCCCCAGGGGCAGTCGACTGGTGCGGGGCTGGACAGCTTGCCAAGTTATCTTGTTCTCTTATTTAAAGGGGACTTCTTGGCACGAGTTGGGCGTGATTCTCTACTGTACTGAAGTGTTGTTAATGCTCCATTTGATCTACTCTTCCTCTAGCTTTCATCTTGATCTTGTAAAGAGGAAGAAGACAACTTTGTAAAGGTTTTCTCCACCTTGAAGGAGACCATTCATAGTGGAGGTGGTGTACGCATGCAGATCCTTAGATTAGTCATCCTTCGGGGTGGATACCAAGTAAAACCCTTATGTTAGCATTGAATCTTTTGTTTTCAATTATATTTTGTATTGTGCTAACTCTATTATAGAGAAAAATCGAAAAGAACTATTCACCCCCCTCTAGCCGAGCCATCGATCCTAACAGATGATGCTAGTGACTGTCCTCGAGGAAGGGTTCGACATGGACGATGCCGAACTGGAATCTCGGGTCAGCGAGCAGCTGACCCGGCGAGAAGCAGCTTCGCCCGTTGCGACTCTCGCTAACCTATCTTCCTCTTCTGGCAATGGAGCAACGCCGGCCGCGGATCCCAAGCCAATTGAAGTAGAGGACGAGCCTCTGGTCACTAGGCGCAGGAGGGACTGACCGGCCGACTCAGAGGTCGCACCTTCAATCGTTCCTAGAGCTGAAGCCTCCACCAGTGCTCCCCCAAAGAAGAAGAAGAAGGTGGCACCCCGACCCCAGCCCTCATCCCTTCTCCAAGTCAAGCTGGTACTTCAAGTGCTCCAACGCCGCCGACCCAGGGGGATCCCCCTCCCAACCCCCCTCCCCCTACTGAAGAAATGAGCACCCGACTCCTGTACTTAGTCATGCCCTCGCGCGCCGTCTCTGCCACGGGCCACTAGAGGTCGACCGACGAGCCGACCGAGAGAGCCCAGGAGGTACATCAGTACGGTCCCCTGGTCGACCACTTCTACTAGGGCCTTCGGGAGGCTAATTACCGGGGCCCGACAAACCGAGCCAACACCTTCCTCTCTGAGGCCAGTCAGGTAAGTCTAATTTTGCTTTTGTATTTTCTTCCTTTTGTTTATTCTTGACTTGATACTGAGATTTGTTTATGGTTTGCAGCTCTTTGGCTCGGCCTATAGCCTGGTCGTGCCCTTTATAGCTCATGTCCTGGCTCGACACCAAGCGGATTGTCGGGTGGCAAGGCTGGAGACTCAGCTCCGGCACGTGCAGTTGGTCTCCAATGAGGATGTTGGACCTTGGATGGCTATAGAGGGGGGGGTGAATGTAGCCAGACACTCAAATAAGCCCCTCTTGAAAACTTCTTTTTGTGATCAAAGTTAGCAGCGGAAACAAAATACAACAGAAAGAACAAAACAGAGAAAAGAATCAAACTGACGCTAACACAGTGATATATAAGGTTCGGGGATAACTTCCCCCTACTCCTTGGCGTGCCCGTAAGGTGGGCGATCCCTTGATCGTCGACAAATCAAGCCCTGGTGAACCCGGATAAGATAGAGCCTCCTTCTCGGTGGAGAAACCTCTCCACAGATCTCACGGATGATGGAACTTGAGTACAGGAGATCACACAAGAAGGAATGCTCACTCAGATCTCACAAGGATGTAGTTGAACGCTTAAGCACAAAGCAACAGAGAGCACGAACACAGCCCAGCCAAACTTCCCAAGTTTCTGTCTTGTTCGCCTCCGCTGCTCTGCTTCCAGCTTCGACTCTTAAGCTCTTGCTCAACATCGCCAGCTTCATCAGCACCACTGACCCACACCCTGACCCACTGACCTCTCTGAGCACTCAGTCCACTGGACACTCCTCCAGCTGAGCCTCCGTCAGTTGCCAGCCGCGCTTTTGTCAGTTGCCAGTTGCGCCAGACGCCGTTGAGACCTGAAAACACAATAGATCCAAACCTACTCCATGGAAAGTCCTCCATTGACTCTCCTTGAGTGTTTGAATCCATCCCTGTCACCTGCACACTCAATCAGAGGTTTAGCAAATGAAATCAACCTTATATCAGTAATAGCAGAGAAGATCAAAGTGACATCAGTAGTGTATCAGTGAAAGCAGGCGCGATCAGAGCTTCTGACAATGCGTTTGAATTAAAGTGATCGGTCACCGGACCGATCAGGACTATCCCAGACCGATCAGGCTCCAACCTAATCGGCCCCCAGTGAGAAACCTGGGATCGTAAGCTCGTATGATCGGTCACCCTGACCAGTCACCAGGTCGGTCACCAAACCGATCCGGAAATCAGCTTGCCACAATCCCGCCTGAAATACACTTGTTGATCGGTCACCAGACCGATCAGGCTGATCCCAGACCGATCAGGCTGATCCCAGACCGATCAGGCTCTAACCTGATCGGTCAGGGTGAGAAACCTCGCGATAGTTGATCGTTCAGATTGATCGATCACGGTTTCTCCCTGATCGGTCACCAGACCGATCAGGAGTCGATCAGTAGGTTTGCCAAAGTTACTGGAAGCTCCCTGATCGGTCATCAGACCGATCAGACATCGCTGGATTGGTCACCAGACTGATCCAAGAGAGAAATTCGTGCCAACTTTCCTGATCGGTCACCAGACCGATCCGGGCAAGGCCAAACCCACTCTTAGTCGAGAGAACCAGCCTCCGACCCATCTCTGACTCGTGCTTGATCCCTCGGACCAAGACTCCATGCCCAGCTTCACTCACTGGGACTTCAACCTAGCCCTCCAATCTAGGACCTAGCCCTCCAAGCCGGGATTTCATTAACCTAGCCCTCCGAGTTAGGAATTTTCACCTAGCCCTCCAAGCTAGGACTTTTCACCCAACCCTCCATGTTAGGACTTTTCACCTAGCCCTCCAAGCTAGGACTTTTCACCTAACCCTCCATGTTGGGACTTTTCACCTAACCCTTCAAGTTGGGACTTTTCACCTAACCCTCCAAGTTAGGACTTTTCACCTAACCCTCCATGTTGGGACTTTTCACCTAACCCTTCAAGTTGGGACTTTTCACCTAACCCTCCAAGTTAGGACTTTTCACCTAACCCTCCAAGTTAGGACTTTTCACCTAACCCTCCAAGTTAGGACTTTTCACCTAGCCCTCCAAACTAGGACTTTTGACCCAACCCTCCAAGTTAGGACTTTTCACCTAGCCCTCCAAGCTAGGACTTTTCACCCAACCCTCCAAGTTAGGACTTTCGTGCCCAGTCCGCGACTAGGACTTAATCCCTATGCGTTTAACCAGACTTAAATCAAAACTTAAATCGGTGTCAACACCAAAACAATAATCAGGGTCAGACTGCATCAACAGAGGAGACCCTGAGCGAACTACGAGCTGAGGTTTTGGCCGTGTAAGATCGCTTAGCTTACTCGGAGGAGCATCTCGAGAGCACACGGGCGCAGCTCGACTCAGCTGACACGGCTGTGGCCCAGGCACATCACTGCATCTCCAACTTGGATTAATCCGAACGTAAAGCCTGGGCCCTCAAAGGTTAGGCCCGGGATGAGTTGGCGATTGTCAAGGCCGAGCTCCCAGAGGTGTCCCAGTCGGCGTCGGCTCTGCGTGTTGATATAACTGCCAAGGATCAACAGTTGGCGGCAAAAGTGGAAAAGATTGGAGCGCTGACGACCCAGCTGACCATGCATGACAAGGAACTGAATGTCCAAGCGGTGGAGTTGAGCCAACTCAGAGGGCAGCGGGCCACCTGGGAGGCCACACAGTAAGAGTTGGGCATCGCCCTATCAGAGCTCGAGGAGCTCCAAGCTTACAAGGCGGGGGAGGCTGCTCAGTGGGACTCTCGGAGGGTTGAGTATATCAACTCCAGGGAGTTCAGCGAGCAGCTATCAGGGAGACTTCGCCCCATGCTTAAGCAACAACTACTCAACACCCTCAAGCAGCTTAAGTAGGGCGGTCACCTTCCGCCGGATCTTCCGGCCAGCACCGTTAAGTTGTCCGGGATGACCCGGGGGATGGAAAATGTCTTCCGACCCTTCGAGTGAGGGTCAGAATTTTTCTGTTTCTTTTTCCTTTTTTTGTTCTTCCTTGTAGAGGCTCGGCCTCTTTTTTTTTGTACTGAAACTACATTTAATGAAAATTCTCTTTCACTTATGCCTTGTCAAATGTGTTTGCTATTTTTTGCATTTAAGTGTCGATCACTCCGACATATACTCGACCCTCTTCTTTATCCCTTCCTCAATGAAGTCGACTAGGCTAACTCGGCCAAAAGATGCAAGTCTTCGAAAAGATTAAGGCTAGGGACTAACCCTAAGCCACATAACCGCTCGAGGGACATAGCTATTCATGGTCGGTTTCTGTTTAAGGAACGAGGACTATAAAGTGATCGACCAAGTATATTGTTGCTTGCTCGGGGAGTAAGGGTCGCGCGCTTGATTTACTTGATCTCGGGGAGTGTGAGCCGCCACGCTTCCGGTTGGGGGGCTGAGCCAAGTAGAATGCTCCAAGTAGAATGCTATTTGCTCAGAAGGTTTAGAGCTAGGATGCTTAGTCGACTAAATCCCAGGGAGCGCTCGGTCGACTGAATGTTAAATACTGAATTTTTAAAGGGTTGAAAAGGTAAGAATTTCGAAAAATAGGGGCCTAGTTGGAATTTACTGAAGTTGTTGGGTTTATTTGCAAAATTGTCAAAATCAGTTATAAAATCCCTCATCCTTAATCCCGTGCCCTAAAATCTCACCCGACCCCTCTTCCCTTGCTCTCAACGACGCACGCACGGGCCGACCCTTCGACCAGAGGCGGTTTCTAGCGAGCGACGCCGACGCCGAGCCCCAGCGAGCGACCCCGACGCCGCCACTCCTTCGCGGTGTAGAGTTCTCCTTCGCGAGGAGGTGGTAGTCCTCTCCCTTGCGCAACAGCCCAAGGCTCGCCGGTCCTCTCCACCGAGCAATCGAGAACCACCAAGGACGAGCGCGTATTTACTCCCGAGCCGTGCCCTAGCGTTGGCCCATCATCGTCGATTTCCCTTTGCCATCAAGGTAAAGGCTTGGTTTAGAGTTGTTTTGGATGAATGGATGTTATTTTGTAGTAGAGAATCTGTGATGGGATTTTGAAAGTTGGACTTTGTTTTGGATTGGATTTTTTCAAAAAGTCGGGCGGGGTTTGATCTCGCGACCACAGAGCAAAGCAAACCCTTAAAAGAGTTGGAGTAACCAGCTGGGCAAGGGTATCAAGCACAAAATAACATCCATTCATCCAAAACAACTCTAAACCAAGCCTTTACCTTGATGGCAGAGGGAAATCGACGATGATGGGCCAACGCTAGGGCACGGCTCGGGAGTAAATACGCGCTCGTCCTTGGTGGTTCTCGATTGCTCGGTGGAGAGGACCGGCGAGCCTTGGGCTGTTGCGCAAGGGAGAGGACTACCACCTCCTCGCGAAGGAGAACTCTACACCGCGAAGGAGTGGCGGCGTCAGCGTTGCTCGCTGGGGCTCGGCGTCGGCGTCGCTCGCTAGAAACCACCTCTGGTCGAAGGGTCGGCGCGTGCGTGCGTCGTTGAGAGCTAGGGAAGAGGGGTCGAGTGAGATTTTAGGGCACGGGATTAAGGATGAGGGATTTTATAACTGATTTTGACAATTTTGCAAATAAACCCAACAACTTCAGTAAATTCCAACTAGGCCCCTATTTTTCGAAATTCTTACCTTTTCAACCCTTTAAAAATTCAGTATTTAATACTGAATCTCAGGGAGCATGGGTCGCCACGCGTCTGGACTGGAGGCTGAGCCGAGGGGTGCGCGGGGGCATGCCCGCTTATAACTCGCTCAGAGGCGAGAGTCTGGACACTCGGTTGGCTAAATCTTAGGGAGCGTGGGTCGCCACGCGTCCGGTCAGGGGGGGGGCGAGCCAAGTAGAATGCTATTTGCTCGGAAGGCTTAAAGCTGGGATGCTTAGTTGGCTAAATCCCAAGGAGCGCTCGGTCAGTTGAATCCTAGGGAGCGTGGGTCGCTACGCGTCCGGACTGGTGACCGAGCCGAGGGGTGTGCGGCGGTATGCTTGCTTATAACTAGCTCAGAGGCGAGAGTCTGGACACTCGGTCGCCTGAATCCCAGGGAGCGTGGGTTGCCACGCATTTGGACCGGGGGCTGAGCCGAGAGGACCGTGGGTTGAATCCAAGGCCAATCCAGCTTTCTTCCCTGCTCGTTCTCTAGGTAATATGCTCCTGAGGTCGACTTCTGGACGACCTTGAAGGGCTCTTGCCATTGAGGCTCGAACTTGTTGACATCCTCGACTTACTTTATTCTTTTCCACACGAGGTCCTCGACCTCGAAGACCCTTAGCAACACCCTTCGATTATATCTCTGCTTCATTCTCTGGCAATAGGCAAACGTCCGAGCGACTGCTTTTTCTCAGATTTCTTCGAGCAGATCCAGCTCTAATCGCCTTCTTTCCGAGTTATCCTCGTCATAAGCTTTTCGTCGATCGGACTCGCATCCGACCTTCACAGGCACTACGACCTCGCTTC
The DNA here is from genome assembly GCA_024364735.1 of Boesenbergia rotunda. NCBI lineage: Eukaryota > Viridiplantae > Streptophyta > Magnoliopsida > Zingiberales > Zingiberaceae > Boesenbergia > Boesenbergia rotunda. The sequence continues at coordinate 371,143 of JAGFNQ010002696.1, forward strand.
GGTACACCAGGTGAAATGGTGTGTGACATGTAGTTTCTCTCGGCGTAATCCACTGAGACCATAGGACACTCGGTAGTTCATCGACCCAGGTGCCTCCTGCGTGGTCTAGCTTGGTCTTCAAGCCCCTCAGGATCTTCCGATTAGCCACTTCTGCTTGGCCGTTGCTCTACGGGTATGCTACAGAGATGAAGGCCTACTAAATACCGTAGGCTGAGCACCATTCCTATATTTTTCGGCCCTGGAATTGTCTTCCATTTGTCCGAGATGAGTTTGTGAGGGATCCCACACTGGCACAGGATGTTCTGCCACAGAAATTTGATCACCGCCTACTCCGTGATACGTGCCAGGGCTTCGACTTCTATCCACTTGGAGAAATAATCGACCGCCATCAGCAAGAACCTTTTCTGAGCAACAACGGTTGGGAATGACCCCACTATGTCCATCCCTCATTGGTCGAATGGGCATGAGACCGCCGACGCCTTCATCATTTCCATGGGTCGGTGAGGAAGATTATGGTGCTTTTGGCAAGACAAGCAAGTTGAGACCATTTGGTCAACGTCCTTTTGGAGGGTTGGCTAATAATATCCGGACATTAGCGTCTTTCGACCCACGATCTGAGCTTCCGCATGGCTCCCACAGACTCCCATGTGTATTTCTCTAAGCACATAGTCTACATCTTTCTCACCCAAGCATCTGATTAGGGGTCGAGCGAAAGCTCTCTTGTATAGTGCATCACCGACTAGGGAGTATTGGGTTGCCCGCTTTCTCAGGAGTCGGGCCTCCTCCCGGTCAGCTGGGAGAGTCCCGTTTGTGAGGCAAGCGATGAGCGGCGCTCTTCAGTTCGCCTCGAGCTCCAACTCGGCTTGTTGCTCTATATGCACCACCATCATTACTTGATTGCTTGGCTGAGGAAGCACCCAAGAGCCTACCGAGCTAGCCAACTTGGCCAACTCGTCTGCCCGTAGGTTACTTTCTCTGGGGATTTTTTATAATTGGACCTCCTGGAATCCCGCTTTTAATTTCTCATAGGCTTCCACAAAGGCTTGCAACCGGTCGCTATTGACTTCGAACCGACCGGCGAGCTATTGGGCGGCTAACTACGAATCCGAGTAGAGCACGACCCGAGTGGCCCCTACGTGCTTAACTGCCTACAATCCCGCAATGAGGGTCTCGTACTCGGCTTCGTTATTTGTGGCACTGTATTCCAGTCTGACCGACAGGTGTAACTGTTCTTCCCTCGGCAAGACCATCAGAATTCCTATCCCGCTGCCCTGCCGAGCTGACGAGCTATCCACATAGACTTGCCAAGCTTCTTCAACCTCTTCCGATTGCAGCTCACTTAGAAAATCGGCTAAGGCTTGTGCTTTGATGGCTGGCCAAGCCTTGCCGAGCTGACGAGCCATCCACATAGACTTGCCAAGCTTCTTCAACCTCTTTCGAATGCAGCTCACTTAGGAAATTGGCTAAGGCTTGAGATTTGATGGTCGGTCGAGCTTGATATTGGATGTCATACTCACTTAACTCAGTCGCCCACTTAATCAGTCGCCCTGATGTCTCAGGGTTTGAAGCTACTCGTCCCAGGTTACTGTTGGTCATGACCATGATTGGATGTGCCAAGAAATAGAGTCGGAGCCTTCGGGCGGCTAACAACAGAACATAAGTCAATTTCTCGAGTGTCATATATCGACACTCGACACCCTTCAGTAAATGAGCGAAGAAGTACATGGGTTGCTGCTCGACCCCCTCTTATCTGACGAAGACCATGCTAACCGACTCAGCTGAGGTAGCCAAATACACAGACAACACTTCTCCTACCTCGGGCTTGGCCAGCACCGGCAACTCGGCCAGATATATCTTTAATTCTTCGAACGCCTTGTCGAAGTCAGCATCCCATTGCAACTTGGTGGCTCGTCGGAGGGTCTTGAAGAAGGGTAACCCTCGCTCGGTAGATCGGGATATGAAGCGGGATAATGTCGTGATGCGTCCGGTGAGCCTTTGCGCCTCTCGGAGGTTCCTTGGTGGTGGCATGTCGAGCAGAGCCTTGACCTTAGTCGATTTGGCCTCTATGCCCCTCTCGGTAACTATATACCCAAGGAATTTGCCACTTCGAACCCCAAAATGACACTTTGCGGAGTTTAGCTTAAGCCCGCACCTGCGTAAGGTCTGACAGGTCTCCTCCACATCGGCCACCAGATCTGCAGCTTGGCTTGATTTGATTAATATGTCGTCCACATATACCTCAATATTCCGACGGATTTGTGCGCGAAATACTTTATTCATCATCCTCTGGTAGGTGGTTCCGGCGTTTTTTAGCCCAAACGGCATGACCGTGTAACAATACGTGCCATCAGCTATGATGAAGTTCATTTTCTCCTGGTTCTCGGCTGCCAAGGGCACTTGGTTATATCCTTGGTAGACGTCCAACATGGAGATGAGCTCGTTTCTTGCTGTCGAATCAACCATCTGGTCGATCCGGGGCAGAGGGTAACAGTCCTTCACGGCATGCTCGGTTGAGGTCCAGGAACTTGATGCATACTCTCCACTTATCGTCGGGCTTGACTACCAGGACCACGTTGGCCAGCCAGGTCGGGAACTGAACTTCTCGGATATGTCCTGCCTCCAGCAGTTTCTCGATTTCAACCCGGATCACTTTGTTCTGCTCCGTGTTGAAGTCCTGCTTCCTCTGCTTGACCGGCCGAGCGTTAGGGTATACGTGGAGGTGGTGCTCAGCCACCTTTGGATGGACACCCTTCAATTCTTTGACTTACCAGGCCAACACGTCCTGGTTCCTGGTCAGACATTCCAACAGCGACTCCTTCAGCTCGCTTGGCAACCCCGCGACTATCTTAACTCGGGCTGCCTCCCGGGCAGGGAGCAGTTGGACCTCCTCCTTGTCTTCATGCAGCTCGCCCCAAGGAGAGGATTGCACCATATTACAGCTGGGGGAGGTGCGCTGAGTCTTCTGGCTCTCTGTCCTAACATCATCCACGTAACACTGGCGGGCCACCCTCTGATCTCCTCTAACCTCCCCGACCTTGTTACCGACCGGGAATTCGATCTTGAGGTAGAAGGTGGAGGTGACTGCCCGAAACTCGTTGAGGATCGGTCGTCCTAGGATTGCATTGTAAGCCGAGGGGGCGTCAACTATCAAAAAGGTGGACCATCTGGTTCGCTTCAGGAGCTCCTCCCCTAAGGAGATGGCTAGTCGAATCTGCCCAATCGGCTGCACCTGGTTCCCCGTGAATCTGAATAGTGGGGTGACCACTAACTCCAGCTGGGACGGCTCGATCGGTAGCTGGTCGAAGGATTCCTTATAAAGTATGTTGACCGAGTTGCTCGTATTCACTATGGTTCGGTGGGCCTGGTAGTTGGTGATAACGGCTGTGATGACCAGGGCATCATCGTGTGGGACTTCTAGTCCCTGTAAGTCTTGTGGCTCAAAACTGATCTGGGGCCCTTGTGCCTGAGTGGCGCTCGTGTCGACCTGGTGGATCTCCAGTCGATGTATTTGTGCCTTTCGAGCTCGATTGGAATCTCCCTCTGTAGGTCCACCCGAGATTACACGCACTTCTCCTTGGACGATATTCTGCCAATTGGCCTGCTCCTTGTCCATTTCGTCGGCCTCGGCTCGGTCCTCTTGCAAGAACAGGTCACGAGCAGTCGAGGGGTTTCATCTGGGTTTTTCGGCTGCGGGGGGCGGTTACCGACCCTCCCCGGCCCGAACCGCGCCCGGGAGATGCGTGGCACCCTTGTCCTCGGGTAGTCGGGGCTTGACCTCTCCCTGCTTGTCGACATTCTTCCGTGTCGTGGGTGTGTCTCTGGTGAAACGCTTAATAGGCCCTCCAGCGGGTCAGCAGACACCCCTGGACAACCTGCTACATGTGTCGGCGCTCCATGCCTACCCGGTCGATTACTCCCTGAGGGCTGCAGATGGGCCCACCCGGGGATCGATTGTTTTGAGTGGGGTTTGGGGTCGCTGTGCTGACCGACTACTTTCGAGCGGCCTGTGCTTCCTCCACGTTGATATATTTGACAGCCTTCCCCAGCAGGCTGTCAAAGTCGTTCGGTGGCTTTCGGATTAATATGCGAAAAAAGTCTCCTTCTTGTAGTCCTTGGGAGAAGGTGCTGATCAACACCTCAGGCGTGGCGGTTGGCACATCTAGCGCCACTCCATTGAACCTTTTAATGTAGGCCCGGAGGGATTCCTTCGGACCCTACTTCAGGGACGAACAGATTGAGGTTCGTCTTGTGGTGCCTCCGGCTGCTGGCAAAGTGTTGGAGGAATATCCTCCTAAGCTCCTCAAAGTTCGACACGGACCCGTTGGGGAGTCGATCGAACCACCTTTGAGCTGGTCCCGAGAGCGTCGCTAAGAAGACTCGACATTTGATGCCCTCGGGATATTAGTGCAACAGGGCCGCACTCTCAAACTTCATCAGATGCTCTTCGGGGTTAGTCATCCCTGCATACTCGGGGTATGGTGAAGAACTTGAGATGCTTGGGAACTGGATCCTCCAGGATTCGAGAGGGGAAAGGGTTGCGTACCAGAGTAGCTAGAGGCGAGTCGACTGGGGCCTTCCCCTTATCGGGATGCGACCTACGTATCTGGCTGGATGTCGATGCCTCGGCCGGGATTGAATCAGCCCCGTCGTCCAGTTCTCGGTAGAAAACGACGAGAAAGGGGGCCGACCCCCCTTCGGGCCGGGCGACCTTTCCTCGACCTCCTGAGTGGCGGGGTGCCGATGGCTCGGGAAATCGAGTCACCGGGCTATGGGCCTCCGAAAGCCTCTGAGGGGTTTTCTGAGCCCGGGCGGCCATCAAGAACTCGTACTCCTTGGGCGTAACGGTCACCATGACTCGGTTGAGATCTTCTATCTTGCACTCTTGATCAGGCAGAAAGTTCCTCTTTCTAGCGCCAAATTTGATCATGTCACATAGTGAGGTGGAGTTCCAAGAGCGGAGTGACCCCCCAAGTGTCGTGAGTTGCTGACTCTGGCTCTGGTCTGCAAGAAAAATGGCTGTTAGCAAATCCGTCGGGAAGAGCCCCCGGCAAAGCCCTTCGACGGTCAAGTCAGTCTCCACAAAAATAAGGCAAAACAATGAAAAGTGGGTAAAAGCACGATTGCACATACCTGCGAAATGAAGAGGGGAGGGACTTATATAGCCGAGGGAGCTGACAACTCTGTCTGCGTCAATCGTCCTTCCGTACCCGACCGAGGCAGGGGAATGGGCGATGTCACCTCACAGGATGGCGCCGAGCGACGCCATTTAGTCTGACACAGCGAATGGCGCCGTGGTGCGGGGTGCCCAGGTAGGACAGAAGTACGGAGTCGACGGGATGTTCGCAACGTGCGTTATAAATAGGTAAGGCCTGCGCCGACCCTCGTACCACGGTCAAAAATGCTATGTCAGGGAGCGGATGTCGAGAGGACAGATTTTGGGGGTAGATCACCGATTGACCGACCCGAGTGACGTCAGGTCTCTCAAGTATCATGCTCGAGTGACACAAAAGCATTCTCCGCGTCGGGGAGAGCTCGGATGTGATCATTCTACCTAAACCCGAGTCTCGTGAATAAATTGTTGAGAGAGCGCCGAGGAGGACTTTGGGAGGGGTGACTGGTGACCAGATGGCTTTGGGCTCGACCCTTGGGACCCTGTGCACGGGATCACCGTAACAGGTATCTTGGGTATCGGACGGGGTCGGACACTCGGTATCCAGCTCTGGGACTTGGGTTTGAGAGCGTCTTGCTACTGGTTCACTCGGATGCCCCCCGACTGAGTAAGCCCTAGGATTCTTACCCCGCCCTCCATATCGGTCTACTCGCCCGTGGCGGGCCCGACTCGGCCTTAGGTAGTGTTAGGCTGGCTAACCGAGTGACATGTAAGTTAGGTCGGGATCATTTATAATGGAGTATAAATATAAAAAGTTTTAAATATGATGCTAAGATTTAAAAATTGTATCGAAATTGTGATAATTTTTTCCCCCAATTTACGGATAATTTAACAACTAACTTTTTTTTTTTTCATTTTGAATTTGATGGAGTTGGACTGTGAACTGGCCACATTCTTAGTTGGCGGCAACGGCCGGTCCCACGACTTTGTCTCGAAGCGTTCCAGGTCAAATGTAGTGAGCTTGCGTTTCGAATATAAAATATCTAATATTAATTTTAAAGTTTTATTATTCTTATTTTTAAATTAAAATAATGTATTTTCAAATTACACCACATGTTTCTTATATTTTATTTTAATTTTAAAAACGTATACACATGTATTTGTCCAGACATAACGCGCATGAGGGAGATAGTTTTAGAATCAACTGAAGTTATTCAAACTTTTATATAAAAAAACATCTATTTGAATTAGATAGATTTAGTTCTTAAAATATTTTCATTAATGCTGATAGCGAAAATAATATTTTATTGCACAATAAATTTATAGGAATATTTCAATCAACCAAGCTATTTTGCAAATATTGTCATTAAAAGAATTAATTGGTAATACATTTTAAATTATTAACAAACAATTTTAAAAAAATATTTTAAGCGGAAATGTGATTTAAAACGCATATCACAATTAAACGTTGACTTTGACAATGTACAGGAAGTTGATGGGAAGGTTCATTCAAGGAGTCGACTGCGACGTACGACTGACACAGAACCGATCGGGAGAAGGAATCACCAGTAATTGGGAAGACTGGCGGCCATTAACGTCCTTCTCACTGCAAATTAAATATATCGCGTAGATTGCTTGAGCTCCTCCAAAGTCGTCTACTCTTGGGATAAGCCTCGCCGTCAGACTGGAGGAGGTCCATCTCGGCTGAGGTATTGGGACTGCGACGTCATGTACCCGGATGATGACACATAGTTTGACGACGTCATGCTCATGCTCATCGCCGCCCTGCGTATCAGCCGGAGGTGGTCGTCTTCCTCATCGTCCACGGGTCCCGAGGGCCAGACGAAGGAGGGCTTCGCGGCCGGCACTGCAGGCGGCGGCACCGACCGGCAGAGGATCTGGAGGATGGTCTCTGTCTTGGGACGATCGGATGGGATTGGGTGGCTGCAGGCGAGGCCGAGAAGGAGGAGGCGCTCGGCGTCCTGGGCGTCGAACTCGCCGTCGAGGCGCGGGTCGACGGCGTCGAGGATGTGGCCGTCGCCGTGGAGCTTCCAGACACAGTCGGTGAGGAACTGTGCGTTGTCGCCGCGGGGGCGGCGACCGCAGACGACCTCGAGGACGACGGCCCCGAAGCCGAAGACATCCGAGGTGCGCGTGGCCTTGCCGGTGTGGAAGCACTCAGGGGCGATGTAGCCCAGCGTGCCGGGGACGCCGGCCAGCTCCAGCTCGGCGTAGGAGGTCTTGTCGATCTCCAGCGCGCGCGCGAGGCCGAAGTCGCCGAGGCGCGCACCGAAGCCGGCGTCGAGCATAACGTTGGAGGACTTGAGGTCGCGGTGGATCACAAGCTGGTCGTACTCCTCGTGGAGGTAGTGCAGCGCCGAGGCCACCCCGGCCACGATGTTGTAGCGCCGCTCCCACCCCAGCAGAGGCCGGTGGTCGTTGTCGCCGCCGTAGAGGTGCTGATCCAGGCTGCCGTTCGGCATGTACTCGTACACCAGAAGCAGAATCCCCTTTTCATGGCACCATCCTGCTTGTTATCAAGAGATCAATTGATCAAATTTTCTACTCGAGATATCGATTTCTCTGCAACAATAATTGAAAGACTCACCCACGAGGGGCACAAGATGCTTGTGGCGGAGGCGGTTGATGATGGTGAGCTCTTTGAGGAAGTCATCGGTGCCGCTGCTTCCCCTGGAAAACTTCTTCACCGCCAGCTCGCGGTTCTCCCCCGGTAAAATTCCCCGGTAGACCACCCCGAACCCACCCTGCCCAAGCTTCATCTTCTCGTCGAAGTTCCTCGTCGCCCTCCGCAGTTCCTTGAACTCGAACTCCCTCGGCGTCCCTGGCAGGCTTCTGAGCGTCCCCGCCACCACCGCCCTCGAGTCCACGTCCCTCACCCTCCGCCGCCTCATGTACACCCACACCAACCCTACAACAAGCGCCAACCCGACTAACGCCGCGGTGCCGATCACCGACCCCAATTTCCACCCCGAGAGAGCGCCGTTGTCGTCCTCCGGCAAAATCTCCACCGTCAGATTCCACGCCAGCACGCAGTTGAGTTGGTAAGTCTCCCCAGTCGAACCGGCGAAGCCGAAGAAAGAGTGCTGATTCAGGAACTCGCTTAGATCCAGAGGTGCTTGCAGCGCCGGAGACGCTGGCTTCGGTTTTCCAACGACGGCCATGTACAATCGAATGACTCGCGCGCCACCATCGTAGTTGATCCACAACGTGTAGTTGGTCCCGTTGGCGGGGGCGATCTCGATGTTGAAGGGCGTCATACTGGCCGTGACATTGGAGACGACGCCGTTGATATCGAGGCCGACGTGGTTGTTGTCAGGGTCATCGACGCTGCTGTCCATCACGGTGTCCAGCTCTAAGGCGACGAATTGGTTGGTCGAGAGGCCGTTTAGGGTCGCGTTGGTGAGGCCGAGGTAGGCCCCTTCGCTTCCGGGCGGCGGACCGTCGAGGGAGCGCGCAATAACGAAGGCGAGGCCGTCGCCGGGGGGAGCCCCGTACGGGCGGTAGACGTTGATGTTGAAGGAAGTGTTGAAGGAAGCGACGTGCTGGGAGGCGTTGGCGGTGGCAGGGAGGTCTTCCCAGAGTTTGAAGGGGCGGGAAAGGAAGACGTTTCCGGATTTGTTGACGAGGTAGTTGAGGTCGTCGTAGGTGTCGGGGGTGAGCTGGAGGGCACCCGGGCTGAAGCCGGCGTCCTTGAGGAAGAGGAGATTGCTGCCGTTGACCACGTTGTCGAAGGAGGGGAAAACGAAGGAAAGTGAGTTGGAGGAGTTTGCGGGGACGGCATCGGAGGAGGCCTGGGAAAGCGCAGGGAATACCAGGTAGAGGAAGAAAACAACCGCATGGAGGATGCGACGGCGGCGGCGGAGGGGACGGCAAGCGGTGGCGACGCCCATCAGAAGAGGATTAGGGAGGAGCAGGTGAGAGCGATCTGAGGCCAATACTTCTGGATTAAGAATTAATATAAAAAAGACTAAGCACTGTATTAGAGACTTGCAAAAAGAGACTAATCGAATTGTTTACGTCACACTACCAAACCAGTTGCTAATATTTCTATAAAAAAAATATGAACTTTCAAATCTGAATAGCATGACTATTCTGTTTGACCCAGTTGTAAGAGTTATTGGCTGACCAGGTTTGACCAGATCCAATGTCCGCACAAAGTTAGGGGAGGTTAAAATCTAGAACAAAATGATAATGAATCGGATTTCAATAGGATTTTATATTCTCCGTTTGTATACTTATCGAATAGTAAAATATTTATATCTATTAAAGAATTAAATATTTAATATGTTAATCATTTTTTTGTTTAATATTTATATCTATTAAAGAATTTGAATATTTATATTTTTTTTATCATCCGACGCCTCTGGGTTGATTAATATCCATCTCAAGGTATTGTTGATAAGTACTATAATTGAGTGAGCCAGGAAGTAAGGCGGAAGGCGTTTGACAGCTAAGATAATAACATAGGCTAATTTTTCGAGCGTGCTGTAATGACACTATGGATCTTTCAGTAAGTGTCAAAAAAAAGTATATTGGTTGCTGTCGGCCTATCTCTTTTTCAGCAATATAATACTCACCGCCTCCTGCGTGCCTGATAAGTATACATATAAAACTTCCCCTGTCTGTAGTTTGGTTAGCACAGGCAGACTAGTCAAATAGGTTTTCATCTCCTCAAACGCTCTTTCGCACCCGGTATCCCACTTGAACTTGGCGGCTCAACACAACATTTTGAAGAATGGCAGGCTTCTGTCGATCGAGCAGGAGATGAACCATGATAGCGTGGTGATTCTCTCGGTCAGCCGCTGGGCCTCCTTCAGGTTTCATGGGGTGGGCATGTTGAGCAGGGCCTTCAATTTGCTAGAGTTGGCCTCGATGCCCCGCTCAGTCACGATGTAACCCAGGAATTTCTTACTATTTTGCTTCGAAGAGACACTTGGTCGGATTTCACTTCAGGCCGTATCTTCTCAGGTGTGGCAGGTATGTTCAACATTGGCTATGAGGTCGGTTGACCGGGCAGACTTAATGAGGATATCATTAACATATACTTCAATGTTCCATCCGATCTGCTCCCGGAACACCTTATTCATCATCCTCTCGTAGGCGACACCTGTATTTTTCAATCCGAACAACATCACTATGTAACAGTACGTACCATCAACTATAATGAACCTGACTTTCTCCTGGTCGGTCGGCGCCAGTGGGACTTGATGATAGCCCTGGTACACATCTAACATGCAGATCAACTCACTACCATCAGTAGAGTCCGTCATCTAGTCGATTCGGAGCAAGGGGTAATAATCTTTTGGGTAAGCTCAATTGAGGTCGCAGAAGTCGATGCAGATGCATCATTTGTTGCCCGACTTGGAAACTAACACAATGTTGTCCAGCCATGCCGAAAATTGTACCTCCCGGATGTGCCCAGCCACCAAGAGTTTCTCTACTTCGGCTCGGATGATCTTGTTTTGCTCGGGGCTGAAGTCCCTCTTATGTTACTTTATGGGCGGGGCATTCGGATAGATGTGCAGCCGATGTTCCATGACCTCCGGTCGAACGGCCTTCAAATCACAGATCGACCAGGCGAATACGTCCAGATTCTGAGCTAAGCAACTTACCCGTTGCTGCCTCAGCTCGGTAGGAAGGCTAGTGATTATCTTTACCTTGGCCTCTTCTTAGCCAGGGAGAAGTTGAACTTCTTCCTTGTTTCTTCGCAGACCCAAGATGATGGTTACACCATATTACAGTTGGTGGGCAGCGCTCTAAACACTTTCTGAGCCTTCGTCTGGACATCGTCCATGTAGCAATGCCTTGCCACCCTCTGATCCCCCTTTGCCTCACCCACTCTATCTTCTACAGGGAATTTGACCTTGAGGTAGAAGGTAGAAACAACCGCCCGGAACTCATTGAGGGTCGGTCGGCCCAGTATTGCATTGTAAGCGAATAGGGTGTCTACTATTAGGAAGGTGGACAACCGGCTCCTCTTTAATGGTTTCTCACCCAAGGAGATGGCTAGCTTAATTTGGCTGACCGACTAAATTTCATTGCTCGTGAACCCAAACAGGGGGTGGCTACCAGCTATTATTCAACGCTATCAATCTGCAGCTGGTTGAACGACCTTTTGTAGAGGATGCTAACCAAGCTGACATTGCAACTATAGGACGATGAACCTGATAGTTGGCTATCACTGCCGACTGGATGACAGCGTCATCATGGGGGACCTCCAAGCCCTTTAAGTCTTGAGGCCCAAAACTGATCTGAGGGCTTTTGGCCTAGGCGGTGCTAGTCTCGACCTGGTAGATTTTTAGACGATGCACTTAGGCTTTGTGGCCCTGTTGGAGTCGTCGTACATAGACCCTCTCGAAAATGACATTCACGTTCCCGTGTATGACATTCCTCTGGTTAGCATGTTCCTCACTCGCCTCTGTTGGCTCGGGCTGATCGACCGATTAGAACAATTGCCTGGCAACTGGGGCCGCTCTTGCTGGAGTCACTCCCTATGGTCCGCCCGACTGTTCCCCTGGGCCTTGTGTGCTCCTCTGAGGGGTTCGTCGGGGAGGCCCTCGAGTGGCAGGGGCTTGCCCCCGCTCGGTCTATCGGTAATCCTGCATGTCATGGGTGTTGCTCCGATGGAGCGAGCAATAGAACTTCTATCAAGCTGACCCACAACCTTTGGGCTACTTGTTGCATCAGCCTATGCTTCAATTCAGGATGATTAGGGGCAGACCGAGGGTTGTGAATAGGTCCTCTTGGAGGGTTGGCTTTTGGGGTTTGAGAAGGAATTGGTACCGCCCTGCCTCCTTTCGCTGAGCATCCTGCGCCTTCTCCACATTGATGTACTTGATGACCTTCCCCAAAAGGACATCAAATTCCTTGGGCAGCTTTCTAATCAGCGAGCGAAAA